>CM057971.1:25601855-26198423 GCA_030142095.1 Rubus idaeus
ATGGTTTTGGACTTGGTGTGGTTTCACTGAATTGTGACCGACTGATGGAGTATAGGTGAAGGGAAAAAGAGAGACTTTACCAAACTACAATTGAAGCCTGACCACACTAATCGGCCTTTATGGGCTTGTCCTGATGGCCGAATATTCCTGGAATCTTTCTCGGCTTTGTACAAGCAAGCTTATGATTTCCTCATTGCCATTGCGGAACCAGTTTGCAGGTACCAACTCTTGAGTTGAGTTAATGTTCTTGAATTGATCAGCATAAACTTATTCAAACTCGATTGATAGGCAAGAGTCGATGCACGAGTATAACTTGACCCCGCATTCTTTGTATGCGGCTGTCTCAGTTGGCCTTGAAACGGAAACAATTGTTTCTGTTCTGAATAAGCTGTCAAAGACCAAGCTCCCCAAAGAAATTATTGATTTCATACATGGTTCTACTGCTAATTATGGTAAAGTGAAGCTTGTGCTTAAGAAGAATCGGTACTTTGTCGAATCCCCATTCCCAGAGGCAAGATTTTAAGCCTCCCTTACCTTTTCAGTTTACATTAGTGATGCGGTTTTTTGGGGTTTATTTAAATGCTGTTTTTAATTTTTTTGCAGGTACTGAAGACATTGCTTAAGGACAACTTTATAGCTGAATCAAGGATTACTTCTGAGGTGTGTACATTGATCTCCACAGAATTTGTAGTTGTGATCCGTTAAAATGCGAAAACAAATAAAACACAGCAAACAAGGAGAAGTAAACACAGAGATAAGAGCACTAGAAATAAAGTGGTTTGGCAGCAACTCTTTACTATATGATAATTTGATGAGCAATAGAAAGAATAAGAAAACAAGGACTATCTCTTTTCTCTTTTCTCTCTCTTCTTTTTCCGTTTTACTTTACTCATTCTCTCTGGAATGGAATACGACTTTGCTCTCTGACTCTGCGCCTCTCTCACTCAAGGGAATTCCCTCACTCTCTCCTTGGAGTGGTATGCTTGCCAGCAAGCGCAAGCTGCTTCTCCCAGCTGTTCTACTCTCTCTCTCTTCTCTTTGGAGTGGAATTCCCTCCTGCTTGCTGCAACTCTTTATTAGGCACAACAGTAGCCTTATTAGATCCTATATATTCCTAGCTATGGCCTGTAGCATTAGTCTTATTATTTATAAGAAAAGATTTATGGTTTTCCAAATCTCAAAATAATTCTATTAAACTCCGGAAACCATCATTAATTTCAATGAAAGGATTCATATCTTCTTCTAAGTCTCATTGAATCATCATGGACTGGAGCATTAGCCCGCCCAACAGTAATTATAGTTGTGTGTTTGTAATTTGAATTTCATTTTATGAATAAAAGGTAATTGTTTACATGCACGTGTGTAGATGGTTGTTCTGTTATAGTGCATCTAACCATTCAGCTTTATTAACAGTATATTTCTTTATGTGTTTGTTTGTGAAGTCCATGAGAACACATGTTTTGACAATTATGTAAATCTGAGTTATTAATTATACAGGGTACTCATGGAAATGATGGTTTTACAATTAGCACAACAATGGGTGAAATTGGAGCTGGTCCCAGTGATTTGCTAAATGAAGCAGAACTGGCAGCTGTGGCTGAAGAAAAAGAAACTCATGCATTTGAAATTGATCCTTCAAAGGTACCTTGCTTCTAATTTCAAATCTAAAGGCTATGATTTCCTATTATTAGCTTGTGTATCAGTGGATGCTTGGTATATATCAGTATCCATGCTCTCCCATGTGATGGGCAACTTCTGCCAAGGTCTATAGTCAAGTATTGTAACTATAGCAACGTTCCTTACGGTTGCAAAGTACTTCTCAGATTTTCAAGGTGAAATACGCTAACATAGTTAACAACACAGTAATTAGAGTATCTACACCAACTTGGATCTTCCGGAACCTCTTAGATATACTAGGGTGTTACTAAATACTCTGAATAAACAAGCCCACCAGCTGCCAATAGTTCATTATAACCATGGGATTGCTGCACAAACTACCTCCAATGCATTGGGTTCTTGAGGGTTCCAGAGGGTTCCAGAGGGGTCATTTCAGTTTACCAAGGCATTTTTAGGGTTAATATATGGTATGAGATGTACTCCTCAAAACAAAGGTGCATGTAGGCAAGGGCGTTTCTAGGGTCATTTGGGAGGTAGAAATTGAAGAGTATTAGGGGTCTGCAAGTGGTTCTGCTACTTAGGCTATAGCTCGCTTTCTACCCTTTTATTGTTAAAATTAATGCTTTCATCAGCTGCAATGTCCAGCTGCCTTCTTACTGCTCCAATGGCCAGCTGCTATGTACAGCAGCCCCTATGATTCACTGATAGAAATCATCTTTGATTTCTCGTGTGCTGTCCTTTGATTTCCAGCTGCCATGGACACCTATGTCTTTTATTTTCTGTTCTTGCTTAGCTGCAATGAACACCTACGTGTTCTGTTTTCCTTCCTTCTTGCTGTAGTTTTTACATTATCTATATGTTTGCTGTAATTGCAATGTTTGCAGCTCTATATAAAGGCTTGTTCAGCCATTGTAAAATACACAGAAATATATATTTTCAGCAACTAGATAGGTTGGCGTTTCATTGAGTTTCTTTGTCATTCAAAAAGAAGCGTACAGGAAAGAAAAGGTCTGCTCTGTCCTCAAAGTGTGTAATTAGCTCTGCCCATAATCTAATAGGCAGAGCTTATATCAATCAACTGGGGAGTGGGGTGTTTTGATTCTGAAAAGGTTTCCAAGTGAAACCTTTGAATCAATTTTCTTTTTTCGCAAAAAAATCATGGCTGTTCAAGCATAGTTCAAGCAATATATGAGTGGAAATTTCAAATTCCAATTTCAATGGAGAAAATTCGACTATTGGATGATAAGATGAAATTTGTTCAACACCTGTTTGTGGGCTTATTGAAGCGGTTATACGTTCCTTCAATCACCGAGTCTTGACTGAAGCTCCTGGAGCTGAAGAACAGAAGTTCAAAAGCTTTGGAATCTCCATGGTGCGCTCCGCAGAAATCTTCCCACGATCTCAAATGAGGTCACGCCAAAGCGCTTGGGATGTTCTGTCCGTAGAGTTCAGAGGCTCAAAAAGGTTAGAGATGTTAAACTTCAATCCTTACGAAGGCTTTGAGTATACCAAGATGAGTGAATCTGAAATGCTTACAAATTACCTCACTAGATTAACTAATATTGTTAATCAAATGAAAACATATGGTGAAGTGATTCCTGAAAAAAGGGTAGTACAGAAAATTCTACTTAGTCTAAATAAGAATTATAATGCATTGTGGCAATTAAAATAATTAGAAAATAAAAATTTCTTAAAATTATTCATAGTGCGTAGTATCGATTGGCAACATGTTTTTTGCTCTATAAAGTGAAAGAAAAAAGAGGGGGGTGGGGGATTCAAAAGTTCTCTCGAAGTTGATCATTCCAAAACCACCGGGAAAAAAAAAAATAGTTGGAAGTTTGGTCGGGGGTCCGAAAAGCCGATATTTTTTATTTTAAAAGGGAGTGTTCCCGGAAAGGGGGGTAAATTTGCAACCAACAAAGCCACACCCCCGTGAAAAGGGGTGAGAAGTGTTTTTCCATTCGGTTGTTACTTTATAAAGTTGTTTTACCTCTCTTCTTGTTAAAAGAAGAGTTTTGTGTCCCAGGGTTTGTCTTGAAGGAGAAGAGGAAGGTGACGCAAAAGGTCTTTACGGGCCAGTTGCGTTTCTATTTCGGAAAGGGGTTTAAAGAAAGTAAAATAAGTTCCTTTGTTTTTTATATGTTGTGTCGGTGTTAATTGTGTTAGTTATCGGTTTAGTGGAAAAATATGAAAGAGTGTTGTCTTATTTTTGGGTTTGTTTTGAAGATCTTTATTACTCAAAAAATAAAAGAAATTAATTTTTATCTATAGTAAAAAAAATTTAGAAGGAGGTGTTGTGATGAAATGATGAGTTGGGGAAGTTTGTTGATCGACCACTACGTATATGTTTGTAAAGTTTTATCTAGATTTATGAAACCGTGTTCACTATGGGCTGAAGGTCTGATATTAAGGTAAATTAAATTTGGTATGTATGGAGGAATATTGAAAAGTTATTTGGGTTCTGTGATAGTGATTGGGGAGGTAGTGTGGTGTTAAGAGAATCGCTATAATTTATGGAAAGTGTATTCTCTTGGCTTCTAAAAAAATCAGTTGCACTATCAACCGCTGGGGCAGAATATGTGTCTGCGTCAACTTCAACTTTTTCGGGGGTTTTGTTGGGGGGTCTTGAGGACTTTGGTGAAAAAAAAAGGAAGCAACCTTTTGTGTGTAATGGCCATTATGGAAAAATAGTTTATCAAGAAGAATTCTTAAAGTATATTATAGAGATGGGTTGAAGAAAATCAAGTGGATATTGCTACTGCACCCAATCAAGTTCAGATATATTCACCAAAATTGGCAAAAGAGATTTGTTTATCTTGAGGATTTCGGAGTAAAGATGCAAAGATTAAGGGGGGTGTTAAAATTAATGTTTATCAGTAATGTAGTCTTCTTATTAATACTTATGTGCTATGATTCTGATAGAAATATCTTTGATTTTTTGTGTGTGTCCTTTATTTAGTGCATGGTATGTCTTTTATTTTTGTTTTGTTAGTGAATATAGTGTTCTGTTTTCTTCCTTCTTGTGTAGTTTTTACATTATCTATATGTTTGCTGTAATTGCAATGTTTGCAGCTCTATATAAACTTTTCACCATTGTAAAACTACACAGAAATATATATTTTCAGCAACTAGAATAGATTGTTTTTTTGTTGTTCTTTTTAAAAAATATAAATTTATAATTAATATTTATGGTGTGAGACGTACTCCTCAAAGGGCCAGTGTAAGCCTATTGGACATTTCGCTGAACAACCTTACACCTCACATCTGCAAGCAATTAATCCTTACCTTCTACAGGAAATATAATCAAGCATTGGATTGATCAAGTATAACGTTCTGGATTGATCAAGTATAACATTCCAACTGTAGACACATAAGCCAACCAATAAATTTGAAACTATTTTTGTTTTTATTGAGACACTTTTTATCAGTTTAGTACATCATTTTATCTTCAGATCCTGTATGACACTTTAGATCAAAAACTTCTTAATGATGGATGTTATTCTATTGATTGACAGGTTGAGAATGTTAAGCAACGTTGCTTGCCAGATTCTTTGAACTATCCTATGTTGGAGGAGTATGACTTCAAAAATGATACAGTGAGCTACTTTCTCCCTACTGACATTGCTAATCAGTGATAAGAAATCAACTATCATCTAGAAGTTTCTTTCTTTCTTTTGTTTCTGGTGTCTGAAATTGTCACTCTGTTGAGACTGCAGGTTAACCCTGATCTTGATATGGAACTAAAGCCTCAAGCACAACCACGACCATATCAGGAGAAGAGCTTGAGTAAAATGTTTGGTAATGGTATGCTTCTCCTTTCTCTCTCTCTTTCTTTTCTTTTCGCTTTCCTTTTTTTTTTTGTGCAAATATAAGCAAGCATATTTTTTGTGAATTAATTTACTCAACCATACATTTAATATGGGAAGCTATTTTTTTTTTCATACAAATTATGCTTCACTTTATTTTGGGCAGGATTTTCAGAAAGATTTTCTTTAGAGAATAACTTTAGCATGCTTGTTCAATTTTCAGAAACTCTAAAATTTAATAATGTTTCTTTCAGTTCTTGAAAATGCAGCAAAGCTTGTTTCATGAGGAATGGAAGAAAGCACACATATTTTGATATTGCATTATTGAACAAACTTTCAATTGTCTTCTAATACTGATAAATTCATGCAAAACCTGTTGAGTACATGCTATGGCGTTACTGTTTCTTTTCATGGCTTTATTTTGCACAAAGCATTCTAGGGTTGAATAAGCAAAATAAGGTGTATGTACAAAAGTTCTGACTTTAATTTGGATTCTTTATATTTGAACTATATTACTTAATACTTCAGGGAGGGCTAGATCTGGCATTATTGTACTACCTTGCGGTGCTGGAAAATCTCTAGTCGGTGTTTCTGCAGCCTCCCGAATAAGAAAGAGCTGCCTTTGTTTAGCAACAAATGCTGTTTCTGTTGATCAGTGGGCTTTTCAGTTTCAGTTGTGGTCAACTATCCGAGATGACCAAATTTGTCGTTTCACATCTGATAGTAAAGAAAGAGTCCGTGGAAATGCTGGGGTGGTTGTGACAACATATAACATGATTGGTTTTGGTGGCAAGAGGTCTGAAGAATCTGAAAAGATTATCGAAGAAATAAGAAACAGAGAATGGGGATTGCTTCTCATGGATGAGGTAATTACCGTAATTATATGATTTTGTGGAGTGAACTATTTACTTGTACAATTAATCAATTATGTACACTTTGCATGCATTTTAGAATATTGATTATATCCTCCTCTATATGAAGGTGCACGTTGTTCCTGCTGAAATGTTTCGAAATGTCATCAAATTTACTAAATCACACTGCAAGCTCGGGCTCACTGGTAATCAAGTCTGATACAGCTTTGATCCATTGCTACATTTACCCTTGATCTTTTTGTCTTTGGAAATCTAAATTCATTCATCAGTACAATTGCAGCTACACTTGTGAGAGAGGATGAGAAGATCACAGACCTAAACTTCCTTATTGGTCCCAAATTGTATGAAGCAAACTGGTTGGATTTGGTTAAAGGTGGATTTATTGCTAATGTACAGTGTGCTGAAGTATGGTGTCCAATGACGAAGGAGTTCTTTGTGGAATATTTGAAGAAAAAAAACTCAAAGAAAAAGCAGGTGTCTATGCTGAAACTATTCATCTTTTATTGTATTATTTTTTATTTTTTTTGGGTACAGATGAAGGTGGTGTTATTTTAATGGAATTATGACTAGATGTAGCAATTTTGGTCAAGTGTGTCATTTTAATTTGTATAGAAGATTTCTTGTTGCTGTTTTCTAATTCATCTTTTTTTTCTTCTTTTTTTCTATTTTTTGAAGAATGTCAAGTGAGGTTATTTGGTAAATTACTAAATATATAACATATCTTTTTGTTCTAGTGGTTCTTTTCATTATTCACTCGACTAATTTCCCCCTCCCCCCCCCCCCCTGAAAGACTTCTTTCATTTTCAGGCACTTTATGTGATGAATCCAAATAAGTTTAGGGCATGCGAGTTCCTTATACGGTTTCATGAAGAGCACCGTGGTGATAAAATTATTGTGTTTGCCGATAATCTCTTTGCACTTACAGAGTATGCAATGAAACTTCGGAAACCTATGATCTATGGTGCTACAAGGTTGTTCATGGACTTTTTTTTTTATATCTATCAACAGCTAGCTATTACTTCTGCTGTTGATGTGATACTGTTTGGTCAATAATGTAATACCGCTAATTGCTCTTAATTTCAGCCATGCTGAGAGGACAAAAATTCTAGAAGCTTTCAAAACAAGTCGGGACGTAAACACTGTATTCTTGTCTAAGGTAAGGTTATCTTCTTTGTTAAATTTTTGTAATTTTTAAATAAGAAACACATTTCCATTTTATTTTAATTTCTCCCTTGATGGGAAACACTTCCATGTTATACTTTCTGAGTTTCTGGAAAGAAAAATCAAGGTCAGCTTTGTCAGAATATTAAATTGTTGCACCTTTCTTAACCTATTTAGTTCAGTACGTTCTTCTTAGATAACTGAAATTTATTATCTATCATTGACAAGTGGAGAGCGCTGTTCACGTTTGATTTGAAATTATTATATTATGTGCAGCTGAAACACTTAATCTCATAATGATGTTTGATATTTTTATTTTTATTTCAGGTGGGTGATAATTCCATAGACATTCCTGAGGCAAATGTGATTATTCAGATTTCATCACATGCTGGTTCAAGACGTCAAGAAGCACAGCGTCTTGGACGTATTTTGAGGGCTAAGGTTGATGTTCAGCATTTCATATGCACGTAATCCTTATTTTCTTCTGATATTAGGATGACCAGTTTTGTTTGGACGCTATTGCTTGGACTTTGATCTTGTTTTAATTTCTCTTTACAAATGCGTACATCTTGGTTGCATTATAAATTTCAAGATAACAGGAGTTTTTCTTTAATATAAATTCTGGAAATCAGATCAATGTAGTAGGCAGTCATTATATTTTACTTTTAATGTACGTATTGTTTAAGTTTTCATTGGATAAACAGGGTAGACCTCAGGATAGGATAGCAGGAGGTAAAGAGGAGTACAATGCATTCTTTTATTCTCTTGTGTCGACTGATACTCAGGTGTGTATTTATCTTCTTAATTTGTTTAACTTGAGCATTTTAGTTTACATATGGAACTTTAACTTCGCTATATAATTATATATACAAGTTTCTTTCGTAAGGTTGACATTCAGTTAGTCATTCATTTGAATGCAGGAGATGTACTTTTCAACTAAACGCCAGCAGTTTTTGATTGATCAAGGTTATAGTTTTAAGGTACCTCCATATTGATTTATCTAATTTTCCCAAAGTGTACGCGTCAACTGTCAGAATGTACCTCTAGCTATTTGATCTTTACAGTTGTCTAGCTAATTTGGCTTTTACTATATTTACTATTGACAGGTTATTACAAGCTTGCCCCCTCCTGAATCAGGAGCTGATTTGAGCTATCACCATCTTGATGACCAACTGGCACTACTTTCAAAGGTCTCCATGTTGCATCCTTTTAAGTCTTCACTGAATACTTAATCTTTGTGTTGAAGGTTTCTGATAGGTTTAATGCCTAAAGGTGTTGAGTGTTGGTGATGATAAAGTTGGCTTAGAGACACTAGAAGAAGATGCAGATGAGATTGCCCTTCAGAAAGCACGTCGTTCAACAGCATCCATGAGTTTGATGTCGGGTGCAAATGGGATGGTTTACATGGAATATAGGTATGTTATATGTAGTTTTTTACTCATTTGCTGCACTCGTAAGAGCTAAGTGAGGTATATCTGTTTTTTTTGTTAGATTTTTGTCTGCTTATGAATTGCTTAACTCACAACAATCTTAAACACAACTTTGCATTAAGATTGAACTGCTGCAGTAGCAATAGAGGCAGAAAGCAAAGAGAAATATCAGCTGAACTGTAGCTTGATATTTCAGCAAGTGTTCTACTCTTAAGGCTAAGCATTGACCTTTATAAAGAGCACAAACATTGAGCTAATCCATCCAGCTGCTGGATTGGATAAGTATTAGACATAAACAAAGTTAATTAATTAAGCAAACTATCTAGATATTTGTCAAATGCAGAAGAAGTTTCCTAGTCATAGTAGGAAAGCTTTAAGTAACATTTTTATCATAAATCATCTCCTACTTTGCAGTACTCAGAAACACAAGAATGGCAAAGCACAGATTAAGAGTAAGCCCAGGGATCCGGCGAAGAGACATCATTTGTTTAAACAACGCCATGGCTAAGAACATGAAGCATAAAGTAAATAAAGATCAGTCAAAAAGTCTGAGACTGACGATTCATTCCATTCGTACTTTTGATATACATGAGCAAGGATTTGTATGTTTTCTCTTAACCCCCAGTTTTCAAATTAGGGGAAGAAACATATTCTTTACAACAAAAGATATAAACCTGAGTTTAGGGCATAGATTAATTCTTTTTCAAGGTGATATCAAGCATACATAGCTTCGAGATTTCAACTGAAATTCTGTACTTCAAAGAATTACTTTTACTGCTCGACCAAATGACATAGACAGTCTCCGAAATGAAAAAAACCTAACTAGATTCATGAAGAGTGACTTGGAACAAACAAAGGCAAAGAATAACTCTAATGCATGACTTTTCATGCGTTTACAAAGTTACTATCCCCCCCCCGGGGGGGGAGGGCTCTAATGCATGACTTTTCATGCGTTTACAAAGTTACAAACACAAACGGTAAGACTATGAGAATGAAAGTGGACCCTACATGGAAATTAGGACTTCATTAAGATAATCTAGAGGTGAATACTTGAATGGAGAGTAGGTAATAGGAATTTATACTCCCGTGAGTTTTTTATTTTTTCTTGTCGATAAGAAACTTCATTGAGAGGGCCACAAATGATACAGCCAAGAGGCAAACAAACAGAAGCAAAGAGAAGAAACTAAAATTGACCAGAACATTTTTCCTCTATTCTGTCGGTTTTCAAATGTACACTTTTCATGATAACCAATAAACAAATTATACTACATTAGTAGGCACAATACGATTTTGTGCAATCCAAGAAAATCGAAACTGAAAATGGAAAAATTGACCGTTGGATGCGATTATTGCAATGTTTTATGCCTACGAAAAAAAAATTAGCCATATTCGTCCTTGTTTCGACCTCGCCTCCACAGCCCCGGGCCCCCCCCCCCCCCCCCCCCCCCCCCCCCCCCCCCCCCCCCCCCCCCCACCGAGAACGGGGGCCGCCCGCGGCGAGGGGGCTCGCGGACGCCGCGGGGAGGGCCCCGGCGCACGCCCCGGTCCCCCTCCATCACACTAAGTCGTCCCATGGCACGCGCGCCTCCCTCGAGCGCACATCGAGGAGGGACCGGAGAATATTCCTCGTGTCGAGAGTCCCCCACGCGGGGAAGCGTCTCCACCTCCCTCATATAAGGAGTCCTCCTCTTTATTCGGACGTTCTCTCCGAATCCCTACACGCCCGAACCACCGGACAACTCGAGCGTCGGAGGGCTCGGCGGACACGCCGACCTCCCGATCAATCGAGTGCATTGTAGTGACCCGCGTACGACCCTACCACTGAAAACGCTCGTAACCACCTCGATCACAGAGTCAATGTAGGGACTGTAATACCTCCTAGTTATGTGCCACACTCTCGTGAGGTTGAGCTTTATCTACCCATGTAAAAAAATTGGATTGATCAAATCATCGTGGTTCCGTTGCCCTTGGGAGAATATTAAATGAATGGAAAGGGTAAAAACGTCCATGGTCATTTAACAATTAAATAAAATATATTTATTATTCCTTAGGATATTAAAGGGGTGGGGTGTAGATTGATATCCACCATCTGCCGTCTTGGACCCTGAAATTATTTTTTGCAAATTTTTAATGCCCAATTGGACATTGTTACCCTTATATTTATTAATTGTGTGTAAACATGTATACCCTTATATAACTTGTTTGTAAATATTTAAAAACCTACAAGGTGAAGAAAAAATAAAATGGTCAATTCAACCGTTAGATATGATTATTGCACGTTTTATGTCTATGTTAAAAATATTAGCCATTTTCGACCTCGTTTTGACCTCAATCAACGTGGTCAACCATAGTGACCATAATACCCATACCACAAAAACGGCCGTAATCACTACGTCACAAATCCTGGAGTCATAGTTCGTGACCGCACTCTCGTAGGGTCGAGCTCTGTCTACCTATGTAAATAAATTATAATGAAAAAAATCATCATGATTCGTTGCCCTTAGGAAAATATTGAATTGAAAAAATAGTATAAATGACATGGTCAAATTAAATAAAATGTTCATATATTGGTAAATATTGAAAATAATATGAATATATATTTCTTTCAATTTTATACGAATAAGGTATTTTATTGAAAAAAAAACTAACAAAAATAAATAAAACAAATAAGTAACAAAAGATGGTGGCTCGAACTTAATTTGGTAATCTATGTAATTATTAAAGAGTCGCATAAATTTACTTTAGGTCGGAACTCTAATTTGAAGATTCAAGAATTAACTACACATCACAACGAGTTTGTAGAAATTTTCCGAGAATATTTCAGACACTCGATCTATTTTTAACGATATTCTGAAGTTTGAGAAATAAAAGAATATTTTGGTGCAATCTGGGCCGTTAATTATGCTCACCACTTATCCGGGCCGTTCAAATTAATTATCAAGTTTATATTTAATTATGGATTTAAAATCTTTTTTTTAAAAGACAAAAGCCCAGCCCATTTTATTCTCTTCTTCTTCCTCATATGCAATTATTGGCTGTTTGCCCCTTTTCCACCATTGTTGCCAATATCAAGTTCTCAACCTCCATGTACTACAAGCTTTGGAAAGAAAAATCGAGGGGAGATCCGCCACTGTAGGAACCCATTGGTGATCGTAGGTCGTCAAGTCGACGACCATAGAGAGAGAATTGAAGCAAGAAAGGTTTGGCGGTCCGGCGAATTTTTCAGTGATTTCCGGCCACTCTTGTGTTCATTGCAATCTTCCTCCTCCCGTGTTGGACTGTGTAGCAAAGACGGAATCGGGCCGAGTTGATTAGGGTTGCCGCTGATTTCGAATGGCTACAAGATGATTAAAATGGAGAAATGGAATCAGAAATCCCAATCTTCTGCTTGGGGAGTGGAAATGGTTCGCGTCTCTTACATTTTTTTTTGTTGACTAAAGTTGTTGACTAACCGAGGAACTACTAACGTCTGACGGCCGTGTGTAGATCACGAGCTCAATTCAGTTAGGGATATATGACCTTTCGAGGTAGGGGTCGCAGGGCCGGGCGGGGCCGGCCAAAGGGTAGGGGGGAGGGCGGGCCTAGTCAAAGTCAACGAATTTAGGGCGGCCGAGGCTTCATATCCCCCTAGCCCACCCATCGGCCGCCCATTCGGAGGGGGATTGGATAGGGCGGGGATAAGGTATTTTATATATAATTATATATTGATATGTAATTTTTTTTGTGAAATATGTATATATATAATTGTACAATAATATATTTATATATGCACACAAATATAACTATACGTCTATAGACATATATTAATGTGTGTAAAATTGTAAATACTAAATATATATATATATATAATTATATATGTATGTGTGTAAAATATATGTGTGGAATTATATATATATGTATAATTATACACATATATATATATATGTGTGTGTGTAAATATATATACAAATATAATTATACACATATGGAGAACTATATATATATGTGTGTAATTATACACATACATATGTATAAATTTATAATTGTATAAAAAATGGGTAATTAAAATCGGGTAGTCGGAACTAGGTTTAGGGGGGGGGGAGGAAAGGGGGGTACCACAAAATGGGAAAGAGAAAAGGTAAGAAAGATGACACCTTTAGGAAGGTACCCAAGACTCTATGCATTGCAAGTATAGTCTCCTTGTCATAAATTTTATTTATATCAACATTGCCTGGTCAACCTTTTCAAGTACCTTCCTCGAATGATCATATAAATTTAACTATAGAGAATATGTACATAGTACTATGTATCCAGAGCTGCTATAAAATTAAGTTGGTGATCATATACAACTAGATATATGGAGTTTCAAGGGTTGAGGCAAACAATCATCCTATCCTTTTTGATCTTCTGTTGCCTCATTCATCACTTGTATGGTGATATTGAAAAAACAAATAATGATACTAATCCTATTATTGTTGAAGATCAGGTTCACGTCGGTGTGATTCTCAATATGGGATCAAGGGAAGGAAAGATTATTCTCAGCAGTATTTCAATGGCTCTCTCTGATTTTTACCATCTGCATAACAACTACAGCACAAGAGTAGTTCTCCACAGTAAGGATTCCAGTGGCGAACCTCTACCTGCTCTATCAGCTGGTGAGCCTTTCCATTCTTTCTAACAAATTCTGTATTTCAAGGCATATAGAGTTCACTATACTTTATATTGTTGGTAATTAGTATTGCTTATATAAAGAACTGTCTTTGTAAATCAGTAGGTGTGAAATGCTAAACATATCTTTACTAATTACAAAGGTGTTACTAATATATATCAATTCCACCTACAAATGGTAGCAAGTCATTGTGGAAATCTTCCTATTTCTGCATTCCACTACTTTGACTCTTTTTTCTACACTAATTCTCGGTATATATACTTGTAATTAATCTTTACTTATTACTCAATTCAGCTCTAGGTCTTTTTGAAAACATGAAAGTGGAGGCAATAATTGGTGCACAAACAAGAGCGGAAGCAAACCTTTTGGCTGAATTAGGAGAAGCGGTTAAACTCCCTGTAATGTCTCTTTCCCCTCCTCTGACTGACAATAAATATCCCTTCTTGGTTGAGATCATGCGCACCAATCAAGCTGCTGAAGTTAAGGGAATCAGTGCCCTTATTGAAGTTTTCAAATGGAGGGATGTTATCCTTCTATATGATAACAAGCAATATGAGAGAGACTTCATTCCATCATTAGTCAACTCCTTCCAAGAGATCACACATGGGAGTGTTGCATACAGAAGTTCCAATATTGCATCCCTCTCATCAAATGAAGAAATCATTGAAGAACTCCAAAAGCTGATGAAATTGAAGATTAAGGTGTTTGTGGTGCATGTGTCACATTTTCTAGTGCCTCGCCTTTTCTTACATGCAAATAAGTTAGGGATGATGAGTGAAGGGTATGCTTGGATTATGACATCAGCTAGCATGAATTTCTTGCACTCCATGGATTTATCTGTTATTGAGTCAATGCAAGGAGTGCTGGGTTTCAAATCTTCCATTCCAGAATCAATGAGCCTTCACAGTCTTACTTCCAGATTGAGGAGGAAGTTTTACCTGGAGGATCCTACTATGGAAGCAATTCGGGAGTTAAGTGTAGATAGAGTATGGGCATATGATGCAATGTGGGCTCTAGCAGAAGCAGTTGAGAGGACAAGAACTAAAGGTTCTACTAAAAGATCCTCCAACCATGGAGTTGTGCTTCTCAGAGAGATTTTGCAAACTAAATTCAAAGGTTTAAGTGGTGAAATTCGATATTCTAATGGGAAATTGATTTCAAGTGCATTTGAGATAGTGAATGTGCGTGGGAAAGGGGAGAGAAGGGTTGGCTTTTGGCCCTGCAAAGAAGAAATATTCACAAAAGACAGAAGGAATGCACTTTCCATCAACAATCTGGAAACAGTAATATGGCCTGGTGGATCATCAACTCTCACAAAGGGGAAGAGGCGACTGAGTGAAATAAAACTAAGAGTTGGCGTTCCAGTAAAAAGAGGGTTCAAGGAACTTGTGCGTGTGGACCATGATCTTCAAAGCAATAGAACTCATGTTACCGGCTTCTGTATCGACGTATTTGAAGCTGCAATTAGAGGATTGCTGTATAAAGTACATTATGAGTTTATTCCATTTGAGGATGCCAATGGAGAGTTGGCTGGGACTTATAATGATCTTGTTTACAAGGTTTATCTACAGGTATGCCTGATTGGAAAATCAATAAATTGTATCTCGTTGTTCTCATATTCTGTGGATCACTTGGGACGACTTAATGTGCCCAATATCAGTATTCGATCCAGTTGTTTAGATTTATGTGTTTATTTCTCTATAATAGTACAAACATGCCTAAGTTATGTACAAAAAAATTGTATTGCTACCTTAATCTTTTAATACTTTAGTAAATCAACTAAGTTATCATTATGCGAAGATACCAATGGTTATTGTATCATAGACATTAAGATGTATATCAAATATAGAAGCATATTAAGTTTCTCGTTGGTGTTGTGTTTCATATTTCCATGGAAGGAAAATTTTCTTGATTATACTTTATTCAAATTGTTAGGTTGAACCGTTGAACCAAGTTCGGCAGTTAACATAGAATTTTTATGCTTGCTAGTTGTTTAAGTCTAAATTTAAATCCTCGTAGCTGTAGATTACTTTTCATCAAGTTCTAATTTAATTTATGCTTTTACTTATCATACATTGGGGTGTGAATAAACCAGGAATTCGATGCTGTTGCTGGAGATACCACGATCACATCGAATAGATCTTTGTATGTTGATTTTACAATACCATATACTGACATTGGTGTGGGAATGTTAGTACCAAATGTAAAGGAAAACATGTGGATTTTCTTGGAACCTCTGTCAGCAAATCTTTGGCTAACAAGTGCTGGTTTTTTCATCCTAACGGGTTTTGTTGTGTGGGTAATTGAGCGTCCTGTCAACCAAGAATTCCAAGGATCAGCATCGCAGCAAATTGGAACAATATTCTGGTTCTCCTTCTCAACCCTTGTGTTTTCTCATAGTAAGTGCTCTATCCAACTTCTCCTAGTTCTGCAAGTCTCCTGCAAACCCAATGCTCTACTCAATAATTTTGGACCTTGTTCATGATTTGATCTCTAGTTGTTGTCAGTCACTTAGTTGTCACCATAAGTGTAGGATTTTGAATATCAAGTGAAGACTTAAGACTTTTATTTGAAGATTCATGACTTGATTTTAATAAGATTTATAAGTATGACTGTGGAACAAAGTTGAGTACCCCTTTGTGAAAGATGGTCAGTCTCATTAGTTTCTGTTTTATTAAAAGAGATGAGAAGTGAGAATTTTTTTCCCGGTTATTTACCGTTTTGAATATTGCAATATATCAAAATGATTTCTTTTGTTCATGACTCAAATCTATATGCTGATGCTTACAATTATTCAAGTAATGTGCTTTCGACCATTAATCAGATGAATGTGCAGAATTCAATCTAGGGATAATAAGGTTTATAATCTGCTACTGGTTGTAGCCGTAGCCGAATGGCAATGATTATGAATCATACAACTCTTCTTATAATTCTGAACTTGCATAGAATGTAGTTTTGAATTTTGTCTAGTATTGCAGGGGAGAAGTTGTTGAACAACTTGGCGAAGTTTGTAACGATTATCTGGGTTTTCGTAGTACTTATATTGACATCCAGTTATACTGCAACTTTAGCATCAATGATGACAGTTAAACAGATAAAGTTAAACTCAAGAGGTAACTATATAGCTGAACTCGCGAATTTCGAAGAGCCGAAGCATAAGCTGTATAATACAGTTGAACAATTTGCTGATGCTCTATCAAGAGGAAGTAAGCATGGTGGCGTGTCTGCTATCGTTGAAGAGATTCCATACCTCAAGATCTTCCTAGCAAAGTATTCTGCTGACTACTCCATGATTAAACCCAAGTTAACTACCAATGGTTTTGGCTTCGTGAGTCATTGACCTCCCTAGATGTCACACATGCATTCCTTTTAGTTTTTCATACTTTCAGGTGTTTTCTCAATAAAATGCAAAATTTTCATATAATAACTCAAATTAAAATCTCATTCATTTGCTGTTTTTTTTTTTTTCAGGTTTTTCCTAAAGGTTCAAAATTGGTCCACCACATGTCGAGACAAATTGAAATTTTACGAGAAGAAGGAAAGCTTTTAGATATGGAAAAGGCCTGGTTTCAGAATTCAGAGGAGTCAGTGAGTCCTAATTCCAGTACTCTTAATCTCAGCAGCTTTCGAGGTTTATTCCTTGTTAGTGGGGTTTCTTCAGCTGCTGCCCTTTTATTATTCTTCATTTTCTCCCTTAAAGATAAATGGCATGTCATAAAAATATGCGTAGGTAGATCCATAAGTAGTGGACAGCTGATGCAGCGTATAAGAAAGTGGCTCTCTAACAAAGTATCCAATGCAGATGAACATATCAATAATAGTAGTAATACACAGATAGTCGTTTTATAGTGCTAATTAAGGTTGGAATAGTGGGAATATCAGCAACTTGTATTAGGCAGTGAAATACAGTTTGCCCAATGTTCTTGTATATGTATTCATTTTTTTGGACAATCTTGTATATGTAATTATGTATTCATGATTTGCTGATGATCTTGGGACTTATCCATCATTTTACATTTGACTATAAAATATGTTTAGGCTTGGCCGGACAACTGTGGAGTGTGGAAAACTGGAAATCATTGATGTGAATTGTTTTTTGTTTAATATATTTTCTTAATTTCTTTTGTGGGGGGGGGGGGGGGGGGGGGGGACTGAATGCTTTATACCTATAGACGATACTAATTTGTGAGATTACTAATTTGGTCATTGATCAATGCTTTAATTATTGATTGATCAAATTCATTCTGGGAAACAAGAAGACTTATTTACAAGCAAGCACAACAAAAATGAAAGAAAAGGAACTAAATGAAGAAGCTTGTGACCAACATAGAAAAATAGTAGCAAAAGTATCTATCCGAGAAGTGTGTCCCTAATGGTATGGAAAATAGATGCAACATAACTGATATCCATCCGGTCTCTCAGGGACTTGGCATGCAATTTCAAGTATCAAGCTAGCTCAAGCACTCCTCTTTCATTGGGCCGGAGTGTCATTGGCGCCTCCGGGAAGAAGTGAATTTGCAATTTCTGTAACTTGCCCTGGTAAAGACATCTTCACAAAATTGAAAATTGTGGAGACTCAAGCCGTCACTAAACATGTGTTTAGTAGATCTCTTCTGGGTGAACATTTCTAACAAAAGAATGTCAAAGCTGTATAGATCCCCATATATTGAGACCTCACTCCCATACCATATTCTACATATCAAACAACAATTAATATCACAAGTTATCACTAAAATGAAGCTGACTAATTAAAGAGTGCAAAATAAAATAAAGGAAATTGAGAAGCATGAGCAGAAAAGTTACCTGGAGCAGCATAACCAACAGATCCTCTTATTCCAATGGAACTCGAGTGATTTTCTGATTCATTACCAGTTAGATTCAAGAGAGCTAGTCCAAAGTCGGAGACATGTCCAGTCAAATCTTTGTCCAAAAGAACATTGTTTGGCTTGAGATCACAATGAACAATTAGTGTTTCACAGTGATTATGAAGGTAATCCAGAGCACAAGCAACATCAATGGCGGTGTCTAAACTCTCAACAAGACTTAAATTCTTGAGGTGTGTCTCTTTCCTCTGGTGTTCCATTAGTTGGATGCAACCACTCCTCTAAGCTTCCTCCGTCCATGAACTAGAGCCTTGAAATCATTACAGTGAAAATCCACACTTGAACATGCAGTTATAATCTTAATGAGGTTTCGATGCCTGATATTTCTCAATGCCTCACATTCGGCTATGAAACTCTTTGAAGTTACGCGGTGTAAGAGGTTGATTACCTTCACAGCAACAACTCTACCAACCTCCAGAATTCCTCTGTACACAGATCCAAAACTACCCATGCCAATCAAATTAGTTGACGATAACCCAGCAGTAGCTTACAAGAGAGTATTATATCTCACTTGCAAAAGTGAGTCCCCCGAAGACCTCAACGCATTTGCTTTTCTTTTTTCTTTAGAAAGAAATAGAAAATATAGAACGTACAACTATTCCAAGAAGAGAAACTCACATACTAATGATATTATTAACTTCAAGCTACGGGACCATCCTCGTCTCTTGGACACATTAATTAAGAGTTGCACTTGGGCAGCAGGAGATTGGTAATACCACCGCAAAGCTTGGTGTTTCCGACTACTGAAGCAGCACTTGCATTTTGAAAACACCTTCAGTTGGTACGTACTGCTCCCCAAAAGTTATTGGAAGACAGGTTATTTAGATTCTTCAAGTCGCGAAAGCCCTCTAAAAGGCTTAAATCTTTAACTCCTCTCAATGAGATCGATCATAGATGAAGGAATGAGCCCCTTAAAGAAGTTTCCTTGCAAGAATAGGACTTCTAAACTCACAAAACTACCAAGGCTAGCTACTCAGAAGTTCTCCGGCTGGACAACATGTTATCATAAGCTTACAAAATATATACTTAGACTCTTCAACTTTCCTACCTCCACAAGGAGAGAACCAGTAAGATGGTTTCTCGAAAAATCCAAAATAATCGGCAAGGAGAGTAGGCCAATAACTTCTTGAGGTATTACGCCACTGAGGTTGTTATATAAGAAAGATCTAGATACAGCAACCGCTGGCATTCCCCTAGGATTGCACCATTGGTTGAGGTCAAATTCTAGATAATATGTAATCGTTAATTAACTTAGAATTACACCATTGGTACTGTATTATATCTCTGTTACAGTGGACCATAAAGGCATGTGATACACATCATAAACATGCACAACAGGCCGGAGAGGCCATACATGAATGTGGCTGTGGATTCGATCAAATAATTGGTGGCATGGGTTTGCTTTGCTGGGGAATTCATCTTTCCTTAATTGGATGGAGAGCCTTTAGTTTCTCAGTACCTTACAAATTCCTCATCATGATATTAAAAACAGTGCTCAACCTGTTAAATGATCGATGTGATACTCACCCGTTTTTCACTTGTGTCTTGGCAAGTTGACTTGTTATTTGTTAAGCAACTCTATCTAAGAGTTTATAAATAAGAATTAGAATCTCTCTTTCTTAGATATAAAAGGGTACAAACCCTATCTAAAAATTTATGAGGATTTGAAATGTCTCAATCAATTAATTATACATTGAACTTCGTCATCAAAATTCTATCACCCTACTCCCTCGATCTCATCCAAATTAATGAAATTAAATTTTTGGGCTCTCTCCAAGTCACCTTTAACTATTTGTATATGACATTAATAAATTCAAAATTACTATTCATCCAGATAGTAGCTTTAATCTCGTTGCATAGTAGCTTTATAGTTTTTAGCTTATAGTTTTTGGAGTAGTTTTAGTTCTTTGACAATGATTTTATTGTTTTTCTTGATAGCTTTGGGGTTTTGTTACTCGGGATTAACAAGGTGAGCTTATTCTTAATACTTAGCCGGGCTTCTTTTAGCTGGGCTTACACAAGAATAATTTGCACCATGTTTGGTAAGGTGGTGTTAGATAAGGTGGGACTAAGGAGCAAAGAACAAGAAGAACCCAACAACCATCATGAACCATAATAACCCAGATTTTTTGTTGATTAATTTCCTATAAAACATTGAAAGATGAGGCATGAATTCTTTTGGCTACCATCAAGAACATTCATGTATACATGCCAAACCACCAAAACATCCGTCATCAAATCCTCAATCAAAAGCTTCAAGGTCACTTAGAACAAACAACCCAGATCAATAATCAAACAAAAAGAAAAGCCATAACTATCTCCTTCTTTTGCAAACCGGGTATTGGAGAATTTCAACTTAACTATGGAATTTTGCAGAATTTAGTATTACTTCTATGATTTATAAATTGAAAATCCTAATCAATTTCCAATGATCAATCAAAATCTCTCTCAGATCCTCATACAAATTCTGCACCCAATTCTGCAAAATCTCAAAACCATATTACTACAATTCAGCCAACCCAAACTTATTCAAGTTCTTGCTTCTTCATGAACTGCATGTAATACCCGAATCACTCAAATTTTATGCAATACCCAAATTCTCAATTGCCTATACTCAAAATTGAATGAAAAATAAGAGTTGCGGAAGGAATACAAATTTAAGAGCTATTTTTCGTATGATGCAGCAAAGAGAAATTCAAGAGCTACAAATTCATCTGAGAATAGAAGAGAAGATAGATGAAATGTTTTCTTTTGTAGTTCAGAAAAGAAGAAGATGGCGAGTTAGCAAAAATAGTCGCTGTGTAGCACCGTGCTTCAGCATGGGTTTGTGGTAGAAGGTGTGAATCCCTGTTTTTGGTGGGCCCGGGGCTATGGAATCTCATTTAAAATAGCACCGTGTGCTGCCAAACGTAATTGGTATTATTACAGTAGAACCTCTTTAAATTAATAGTCTTGGGACCACCTAAATTTTATTAATTTAGCGAGATATCAATTTATCGATAAATTAATAATTATTAATATACAAAGATATTTTTAGTTTTTTGCTTAACAGTAAACATGTTATATTTATTCACTTATTAAGATCAATGAATTTGATTTATCACATCATATGATCAAGTTAAAATTCAAAGTACTACAAAGAAGATAAATATGTTGGATGCAAACATTTATCTTCTACAAAGGTTTTGAGCGTATATGAAATCGTTGGCAACATGGCAGAACATTCTAAAGATGAAGCTGAAGTTGATGTTGATACACAACCTTTGGTACCGGTGTTACGCAAAGAAGCACTTAAAGCATCAACGACACTCTAAAACTTCTTGTTGCAATATGAGAAAGCAACTCCAAGACTTTTGGGCGCATTGCGAACAATTAAAGATGAGATTCAATTATATTTGAAGTTTAAAAAAAAAACTACTATTTATTCATATTTTGAGAAACCTTCATAATTTATTTATTATGTACTTTTTGTTTTTTTTAGAATTATTTATTATGTACTTTTTAGCCAATTATTAATTTATAAAATATTTGGGATCTATAATATACAAAGGAAATATTTAAAATGTATTATCTTATAGTTTTATCGAGATTATTAATTTAGCACGTTGGTCCCGAGTCGGGACCGAAAAATTTTATTATTTAAAAGAGAATATTAATTTATCGAGTATTAATTTAAAGAGGTTCTACTGTATTTCTTGTATTACATAAGCAATCTTGTCCAATACGGAGAAACAAACGACCCCTTAGTGTTCTTTGTCAATAGCTTTAGTGTTCTTTGACAGTAATTTTATTGTCGTTGGACAGTAACTTTAATGTGCTTTAGTTTTAGTGTGCTTTGACAGTAGTTTTATTGTGCTTTGACAATAGCTTTATTGTTGTTGGACAATAGTTTTATTGTCGTTGGACAGTAACCTTATTGTGCTTTGACAGTAGCTTTATTGTTGTTTCCGTATGCAGTGGCTTTTTTGTAAATAATAGCAAAAAAAAATGCGGTGGCATTTTTGTAAATATTGATGCGGTGGTATTTTTGTAAATATTGGTAGCTTTATTTGGGTAAAAAATGTTTGGTGGCTTTTTGAAGCATAAGGTTGTGTGGCCTTATGGGTAATTTTTTATAAATTTTTTTGGTTGTATACCATCATAGATTCATATACTATACTATACAATAATCTCTTCATAGAACATTATATTTTCTTTTTGTAGTAATTTATTCACAATGATGTAATTGTTTCTTCTTGATAAAATCAAATTAGGTCAAAACACAGAGTTATCATAAAAGAAGAATGATTTTCTTTTTCATATTTCTCAAATACAATTTCATTCATCACATATCTTCCGACAAATAATGTAAATAATGTGATTTTCTTTTAGCTCCTATATTCGCATTTCATGTTGGGAAGCAAAAAAAAAATATCATTGCATTGTTGGGCCCAAGTGTTGGGAAGTTGGTTCGTTATATCCCGCAGAGAATAGATGCAAATAATGTAAGATGATGATTTAGAAAAAGGAAGGGTAACGTTTGTACATAAACACACAGATCGTATATACATTCTCGGAAAAAAGAATCATATGATTCATATCAAATGTTTACTAACGAGCAACTACTTTGTCGATCCCTTAAAATAGAGACAAAGGAATTTACTACCGAGCAATCTACTTGTCGGGAGGAAATAGTTGACATGCGTCTCCTTCCATGTCTCCCGCTGGATTGTTGACATGTATTTTCTGACTCGGCAATATATTTAAACTCAGTTATTCCTCTGTAGAGAAATAATTAACTCTGTTCTTATTAATAAAAGGAATCATATCATTAATGAATTGAGAAAGAACTGTTAAAATAAAAGATTTGAAATGATGATGAAATGGAATTGATAGAATGACAATGATTGAAATCTAAAAAATGTTGAAAAAAGCCATGAATATAATTTTCCTTAATAAAAAACCTTAAAGAAACATATATCAGTTGTTAACAGTTCGTCTTCTTTTAGTCTTTCATAGTTTGATGAATTATGAGAACTGTTTCTCTTCATTGTCCATGGAAATTCTTCATTAGAAAAGAATCAGTAACAATGACTTCTTCTTTTGAAAATCTGATTTGATGACTGAATGAATCAACTTTTTGGAAAATTAATTGAAGATGCTTTTGTTCTGATACATGATTCAGGGGAAGAGGAAAGAACCAAAAAAAATGGAGATGCATGCTCCTCCTATTCGGTAGGTGGCTCTGTCAACTTTGCTGGTAGCAGTGTGTATAATCTTTTCCCATAAAAACGTACGTGAAAAGTGAAAACTACTTAATTAAAAGTATCTTTCGTACAAAATTAATTAAAAGTATCTTACTACTGAACAAGAAGAAGGATGGGATTTATTGATTGAAAATTATTGTCCCAATTAGCTAGCTGGGGAGCTAATTAATTAGGTTATATTTCAATCTTTTTACAATGGCGGTTCTCATGGCCTCCTCACTTGTGAAACCAATAGGAACTCGTGCCACAATATTTTGAAGCATTACCTCCTTCACACTTGAAATGCTCGCATGATAAATCTGCAATTCAAGATCTTTCAGTGCATTCATCAATCTTGCATATGGATAATCATCATTGTCCCGGCATTGAACTCGAATCATGGCATCTGATCCTACAAACTTCACATCCACTTCCATAGCAGCAGCAGCAACTCTGGCACTTATGGAGCTGGTGCTACCCACTGTGGCTCTGTTTGTTTGTCTTCGGATTCTGGCCTCCAGTTCCTTAACCTTTGTCTTCAGGTCATTGATGTATTCAACTGCATCAGCAAGTAAAGAAGCTTTGTCCATCCTCGACACGTTGGGAACGACGGATCGTAGGGCGTAGAATCGATTATTAAGCTTTTCGCGCCGTTGTCTCTCTGCCTCCACATGGTTTAATGATGGTGATTCTCGTCCGCCATTCACATGCCTCGATGATCTCCCTCTCTTTTTTGATCGAATGTTCTCTATATTTTCAGAAAGCCCTAAATCAGATGACGACCCACCTATATTGAAAGCCAGTTCTTTCATACCACGCCCTGTGAATCACAATATCAACTTATCAAGTATAGTTGTACGTGAAAAAATTGAGGGTGTGACAATGATATCCTTGATTGAAATCACGTACATAACATGATTGCTTACCAAGTGTAGTCCACTCCTTTTGAGCAGCTGAAAGCATTAATCCATTTTGAAGCAGAGGAACGTGTACATGAGCCTCGTGGCTTCCCTGCTCTGAGGTGGAGTCTGATATTCCAAAAGGTGATTTTGCATGCTGCGGAACGTGTACATAAACCTCGTGGCTTCCCTGATCTGAGGTGGAGTCTGATATTCCAAAAAGTGATTTTGCATGCTGCGGAACGTGTACATGAGCCTCGTGGCTTTCCTGCTCTGAGGTGGAGTCTGATATTCCAAAAAGTGATATTGCATGCTGCACAAAACTCCGATCTTCTTTAATCACATCCAAAGAAGCCAGTTCAAGCACCCCACTAGAAGTTGCAACACAAACCAGGGTTCGAATTTCATGCATGCGAGCTTCTTTGACTCTGTCGCACTCGTACAACTGAAAGTCATTATCTCCGGCCAACCAAATGAAACCACCAGAAGAATATACGCTGCCCAGAATATTGGAATTCCCATTCTGCCCAGCAGCAAACGACTGTGTTAAAGAAACGGTGTAGAAGTAGAACCACTCCGAGTCGGTCACGTCTCCGTTAGTGTCTACGAATCTCTCCAAGTCCATGTCGTCATGAAATAGAGCTTCGATTTCTCTGCTGATCATCCCCTTCTTTGGATCGAACCCAAATTCGGGTTGGTAATTATTATCTAATTTGTGAATGCTTGATCTTTCGGATGAGAAGTCTCTAATTCCTCGGAAATGGCCACCGGCCCATGATAAAGAAAGGCCGTCGTCGTTGCTGGCTTTGGAGGCTTTCCAGAAAATTGAGTAAACCCAGGACTCAGGACGGTTTTGAAGTATGAATTGGAGGCGTTGTTGAAGTAATGTGGGTGAGGTTTCTGGACAAACAATATTGTAGGGTGAAAAACATGAGGAAATAATCTCATCCATGGCTTTACTAGTGTTGGACAAGTCGTACAAAGCAATTAACTGTAGAGATGGAAGAAGATCGATCAGAATTGGAGTGATCGATGCTCATTTATGTTACGAATGAAAAAACACCAGAAAGAAAACAGAAGAGAAATCAAGAAGAAGCAATGGAGCTGATGTATGGAACTGAGTCTGTTACCGAAGTGAGAAATATATAGGCTACGATGGATAACAGAACCATTGGATGAGCTACACGTGGCTCATTAATTACTCAGTTGCAAACTACCAACTGAAAAATACAGACAAGGGAAAATGACTAAGGACCACTCATCATTTGTTCAGTAGAACCTTGAGCTGGACTTTGAGCTATAAGTACCCTACACAATATATAGTTTGACTTCTGAATGATTCGGGAGTTTAATATTGTTATTATTTAGAAGAAAATTAAATGTAATATATGGTAATAAAAATATAAAGAATAAAATAATAATATAGAATGAGAATTATATATAAGAAAACTTTTTTGACATAAGTTGTCAAAGTTATAACATTTGTCGCCAAGTCGTAAAATATTATAATTACCATTTTTATAACTTAATTACACAAACGATAACCTAATTTACTCTAATGATGACATTATTTACCTTAATAAAGATTTTATCTCCTCATTATGTATAAAAAATGTTAACATATCATAGCCTTACTCATTTAAGAGGACTCGGATTGTCAATCATAACTAAAAATTTTGATGAAAATATGCCTTAACTATTAGAAAAAATTAGACTACAGTTTATTCATAAGAACAAAAACATCAAACGACAAAAATAGTATAGAAAATAAAATAAAAGAGTGAAAAAAGCATGAGAGTGACAATAGGATTCTTTGCAAAAAAAATACTATCATCCAAACTATCTATTTTTACGTATATTCGGCTTCATATTTTCATAATCTAATCCTTCATCTTTTAAATCATCATCTTAAGATTATTTAGAAAAAAAATTAATCAAATTGGAAGTCGTTTGATCATCCAATTATATAAAACAAATAAACGGTTTTAGTGAAAGTTAATATTCTTATTACAACCATTCATTTGTTTGATATAGTTGAATGATTAAATGATTTCCAATTTGATTAAATTTGTGCATAAATGATCTTTAAATGGTGATGATTTACAAAATGAATGGTTGGATTATGAAAATATAATGTGTAATGATCAAAAATTGAATGAGTTTGAACGGGGCTCATCCAAATGAGTTTGGATGAGAATATTCTCCTTTCACACCCATTGGATCAGGACAGAGCCAAATATTTATATTAAGAGGGGCCGAGATATGAAGAAATGAGGGAACTATGGGGGACAATATAATGTAAATAGGGTGAATTCAATTGAAGTAAGGGATGGGGGCCAAGGCCACTTAAAGGCATGTGATAAGCACAACCGGCCAGGGAGAGGCCATATATGATTGTGGCTGTGGATGAGCTCTCTCCTTATTAACTGGATTGAAACCCTTCTATATATAGTATAGCCTACGCGTTTTCATATCGTCCAAGTGTTTTATGATCTCATTAACTATGCCTTATTTTTGTTAATTCAATCGTAATATATATCACTTGTTAGTTTAAATTGATCGAGCTAAATGTTAGATATATTTCATATTCTCAATAGGATGGTAGTATTATTAATTGATCAACGTTAGAGTCATCAATACTAAAAATTGTGAGAATGTGATCACATTAGAAAAATATAACTTTGCCAATAAATTTACAAGAATTTGGGTCTCTTTATTTATTGTTAACTTATAAGTTCTTCATTATGGCATTAAAACAATCCTCAAATACGTTATGAACTTATTAAATGATGTAAGATATATTCACCCGTTTTTAAATCAATTTCATCCATATAACAATTACAATCTCTTCCTCTTAGAAACGGACATAGGATACAAATCCTACTTTTTCCATCAAATTTCTTTCACCCTACTCCCTCGATAATTAATGAAATGAACAACGTTTGGTTGTATAGTATCATAATTAATTAACTAGGTGTCCATCAATTTCATACTAGCTAGCTAGTATTGAAACACACACATATATATATATATATCCCCGCCCCCCCCCCCCCCCACCCCCCGGCTGGGGGGGGAACAAGAAAAAAAAAAAAAAAAACCAGCTTCTTCCCAACCTAAATCTCGGTTACAAAGGGGTTTTTTTTCCCGGGGGGGGGTGGTTTTTGTTGGGGGGGTTTTTTTGGGGGGGGGGGGTTTGTTTGGGGGGGGTTGCGGGGGGGGGGGGGGGGGGGGGGGCGGGGGTAAAAACGTCCCCCCCATCCCAACTCCTCCTATCTGTTGTGGCCCTTTTTCGGCTCTTCTGCTTTTTATTTGTGGTTATATTTGGGGTTGGTTGTTTGTTTTGCTTTGATAGGGTTTTTTGTTTATGTCGGTTGGTCTCCCCCCGGGGCCCCCAGGGGGTGGGGGGGGGGGGGGGGGGTTTTTTTGTGCATCTTTTTTTTTTTTTCCCCCTAAAAAATTGAATTTTTGGTTTGTCCTTTTTTTTTATGTTGGCTTTTTTATATTCTCTTGTATTTGTGTTATTTTTTATTTTCCTTTTTTTGTAAAATAGTACATAAATATTATTTTAAATATTTTTTTTATTTTTTATTAAAATAAAATTATTTAGGAAAATGGTATTTTTTATTATGTTTTTATATTTTTGTTTTAAAATTTTTATATAAAAAATTTTTTTTTAATATTTTATTTTAATTTTTAAAATTTGTATGTATTAAATATTGTTGTTTGTAGTAAAAATTATTTATAAATTTCTAATTTTATATTAAAAATATAAAAAAAAAAAAATTTTATTTTATTTTTTTGAGAGTTAGTTTTTTTTTATGTTTATAAAATTGTATGAGAGTATTTTGAAAAAATTTATATTTTATTTAAAGAATAAAATTTATATTTATTTTATTATGGGGTGTAAAAGTATTAAGATAAGATTTGTTAAAAATGATTTTTTTTGAATTTTTTATCCTAATTATTTTATGATATATAAGTATTATATATTCTTCTCTTTGTTTAGTTGATGTGTTAGTAATTAATTTTTTTTTTTTTTATTTTTAAGAAGATTTTTTTAAAATTTAAAAATAATTGTTTAGAGTTAAATGAGATTTAATTTTGTTTATTTTTTTTTATTTTGAAAATGATTGTAAATGGATTGAATTGAAAATATGAATATGTGTGTGTGTAAGTATTTTGATAATGTTGAAATATAGTGTAAAATAATATTTAAAAATTTATAATTTTTGTATAAAAATTAATATTTTTATTAGATTTTTAACCCCCGCCTCCAACCCCTCGAGGGAGAGAGTATTCGTTAGGGAAGGGGTGGGGATAAAAGTTGGGTTTGATGCTTATAAGATGTAGAATTTAATGATGGTATTTGTATTGAGTTTAAAAAATATTTTGTAGTAATTTGAAAATTTTATTATATATTATGAGTGAAAAATAAAATAAATAATATAAATTGAAATATAATATTGAAGTTATATTTAGATTTATTTTAAGAATTATTGAAAAAATAGAATTGGAGATTGTTTGTATTTGTGTTGAGTTTGAAATATAGGTTAAGTTAAAGATGAATGTATAAATGAAATAATTTAATTTGAATTTTTTTATAAAATAATTTGAAGGATGAAAAAATATATTGATAAATAGAGGATGTGATGTAGAATGAAAAATATATATATATATATATACCTATATGGGTCCAGATCATGTGACACATCCTTTTACACATAAATTTACTCTTCTTATTAGCACTTAGATTTAAAAACATTCAATGATTTAGATTTGCTTTTTAAATGATGTCAACATACCACCAAGTGATGTGGAAATGACTTGCCATTTCATTTATTTCCCAACAAAAAAATATAATTAGATTAAACTTTCTTTTTAGAAGAAATAAAAATAACGGAGATTGAAAAAAAGAATAGAAGAAGAACGTCATTGTCTTGCGCCCAGAAGAATGCCATCGTCTTGTCCAAATCCCCCTTTCTCTCTAATCCAATCTCAGGTGAAAAAATTAGAACAAGGAGTCATTTAGTTTTATTTCCTTTTCAGAGAGGAACAAGAGACGCGAGTCATCTGTCACATCAAAATAATCAATTCAATTCAGTCTTGGGAGCAATAGGCCTAGGTCGGCTTAGAATTTTTGGAATTTTTGGTCCCATTTATTATTACTTTTGGCTCTGAATTTTCTTGGGGGTTCCATTATTCATTGCTCCTTTGTTGAAACTCATTAGTCATTACGTTCATCGAGTATGTGGCTCTGTATGGAGGGATTGGTATCAAGTTTTCACTCTAATTAAGCCTAGGTGATTCATTATGTTCCTCGAATCATTCGGAACAAAATTGGTTATTGCTTCCTCTAACTCAGAATTCACAAGATTGCGCATCTTAGAAAGTGAATCAGAAACCAAAAGAATATATGATACACTTACCTAATTTGGGATTTTTACTCTAGAGAAAAAAATACCCTAATTTGAAGCTTTGGAGATTTGGGAGTCTTCTGCTCATTGATATTATGCTCTTTGGCGATTTTCACTCTCGGTTGTATTGTTCATTACAGAAAGAGAGTTTAATTAATTTAATTATATTTTTTATTGGAAAATAAATGAAATGCCAAGTCATTTCCACATCACTTGGTGGTATGTTGACATTATTCAAAGAGCAAATCTAAATCATTGAATATTTTTAAATCTAAAGGCTAATAAAAAGAATAAATTTATATGTAAAATGATGTGTCACATGATCCAGACTCCATATATATATAGTATTATCTAAGCTAGCAATGTTAACTCCCGAAATTTTTCCCACCAAAAGGTGTTGTTTTTTGGTGTTGTTTTTTTATTTGTTTTTTCTCCCCTCCCCACCCCTCTCCTTTTCCCCTTTCCTTCCCTCCATTTTGAGAGATTATATCAAATTAGTGTATATAATTTTTGTTAATTCCATTAGTCCATTATACTAGGTAGGTGATCCTGAGCTACCAATCCCACATGTTAATCCGTTTCTAGACTGAACCAATGGATAGATCATCCCCACGAATCCCTATGTTTGTGTGGTCGCCGGCTCGCCGCAGTCCCATCGAACAAAGGTCTTGGGGCATTTTGGGTCATGTGGCTAGTGTCCAATGCATGCGCACAGTATATCTATGCCCAAACATATCACATCATCTAATTAGAAGTGTACGATTTGAAGTTTGAATATATGTACTGTAGATCTGTACCAACTATTTTCATGTGTGCGTCACATCAATATACTAAGCAGGACTTGTCGTCTTTTAAATTTGTGGTTAAAGAAATTATTTGCTAGTTATGTACATTGTAGCATGCACTTTTGACAGTTTTGTAATTCGAACGTGAGTAGACGGATTTTCAACTTGAACATTGAACTACTAGGTCACTTGCAATGGTTTGTTATATATAGACTATAGTTAAGGCCTCATTCATTTATTCACTAATTGTAGGTTTACTTGACCTCTAAAGCTAGCTTCCTAGTCATTATGACTTAAGAACCCTAACTTAATTAGGATGTGACTGCTTAATTAGTCTGACTGATCGAGAGTTTGAGACCATATATAGTTTTGGCCCCAAATCAGAGACGGAGCCACATATTGCCCCGCCGCGTCATTTTCTATCACTGTCATTGTACACCATAGGGTTGAATGTATATTGGAATCATTGGACAAAGCTTACTTCAGTTCAATTTATATTATATTGGCCCCCCCTAGCTCCCAGCCTCCCACGTTTCAATGTTTAATAAAACAATTATAGAAAGTTTCTTAAGTTCCTGGACTCCCACCTCCTCTAGTCCTCTCGGCAACTAAAAAAAAACGTCCTAGCTTCTATTTAGTACTAAAATTAATTAAATTATATTTCTCTTGGCTCCGATAGACATTCTCCTAAGTCCTAAAACATTCTCCGGAAACCTAAAACCTAATTAAAACCTAAAACATTCTCTGCGCTTCAACGCTTCTTTCTTACTCCAATAAACACTAAACACCGACTGGGGCACTCAGGCACCGGGCAAGAAAAAAAAATCTGAAGAGCAGAAGAGGAACTTTCTATATACTTCTACCCTTCTACGTTTTGAGGCTTAGAGTTTGCATAGAAAATCAGAATTGAACACAGCTACACGTCCACACAGTGACACATGTAATATTGATTTTTCTAGTTTGTAAATTGATGGATTAATATTTGAATGATTGAATGAAGAGATGAATTGAATTGATTTGATTTTCTTAATTGAGTATTTGAGTTGATTTGATTTTTTTTTGTTTTATATTTTCAGTCTTAAATTTGTTCCTTCATATCTCGGCCCCCTTTAATATAAATCTCTAGCTCCGTTCCTGCCCCAAATGATTGACCATACGCGCTTGCACCAGTAAGCCGGCCTACAGGCAATTAATTCTAACTTGAGGTCCAGGCCAGAGCCCCATCATGAAGAAGAAATTGTATTATTTTGTTTGCCTAGCAAAGTGATACTGCTATAATCAATGTCATTAGCAAATTAAGTAGAACACAATTTTTTTTTAATGATTGGGCTCACACTATTTTTTTTATAATTCAACTATGACGAAATACACATTTTTGTATATAAACTATTGTGTCGTTAATCATTTTAGTATTTCCGTTAATTCTTTCGTTAAAAACAAGGGCAAATCTGTCAACCAAAATCTTAGTAAACTAATATATTATCTCATCCACTAGAATAGTGCCATGTGTATTTTCATTATAATTTTTTAATTAAAATAAAATTAATTATAGAAGGGAAAAAAATATTTAAAAAAACACCCAAAAACAGAACTTTTATGCATTTCATCTTCTTCCTTGAAGGTCCAGATCCTAGATTTCTTATCATTCTTCATGATTGATATAAACAACTTTTTTTTGAAGGAAAGAAGCATATATTAGATATAATCACGATTACAATCGTTAATAAGGGCATCCTGAACAGCAGCAGGAGCAATAATTAACCTAACAAGGTTAATATGAAAACCTAAGGCGGAACAAACCATAAGTTGTCTAACTGGTTGTTCATTTACAAAGTTAAAGCTCACTTCTTGGAAATAGAAAAACAATACTACTACAAACTGATGTAGACTATCCTCGTCCCAGAAAAACAGACTGTGTTGCTCGCCAATGCACTCAATTGTGGTGCTCACAGAACAGTAGTCCAACTGAAACTCATTGAAACAATAGAGTATGATCTCCACCAATTTGCGGGGAATGAAAAATAGAATAAATACTAGGCGAAGATCAAAGCTATATGCGGCCCAAAGTTTTAGCCTCCAAACACGCTCGGTCTCCGTAATTATTAAGCTAGCCACAAGGTAGGGTCTTCGAAAAACAAAGAACCCCAAATCTCCAAGCTTTCCACCTGGATCCCATACAACTCTAAACCGGATTTCATAACAAATGAAGGATAGTCTCTTTGAACATGGCACTCGAAGTGGAGGATAAACCCGAGAAACAAAATTAATCCAAACACCCCAGACGGCCAAGATCAAAGAAAGAACAAAACCCGTCATGAAAACAATGAAAACTGAAGTGAAAAACCTGAACAGACGAAAGAGCCTGCTAGGATACTGGTGTCCGGCGAAGCAAGCCACGACCGGTGCTAGTTGCGACGCCAAAAAAGCGTCAATAGGTACCCAAGCCATGACGGCTAGGGTTCTCCAAATCTCCTATTAATAAATCATCATAATATTTAAAATACTAACACTCAAACTTGTCTATTGTTTTGATATAAACAACTTGTATGAAGAGTATTTTGATAAAATCCAACCCCATTTATAGTTTATACTCCCCACTCCCTCACCGAAAGTGAATGAAAAATTTGCTATGTATTAATTTGATATCTAATGGGGTTGATCACAAAGAGATAGATTATAGCACGGAGAACGATGAACAAGATTTGATCTCAGAAAAGTCGAGCTGCTTTTTCTTTGAATGTTCCAACTTTATCACCTAATTCAATCTTTGCCATGCATATCAATAAGGTAACCCCGGTCACTTCCCTTCTCTTTGTTCTTAAAGCTTTTGATGTGAGTATATAGATATATACAAGGATTCAATTGAGCTTTTCTTGTTATATATAATTATTTTCTCACAAGAACGATGGTTTCTTTGATAAAATTTTCAAAGCAACAATCCAATTGGTGCATCTACCCACCTAGAGTTCAAACTCAGACCGAGATCCAATTTTGTTTAATTTTTTTTTTCATAAGTCTTTTGAAAATGATTGGTTAAAAAAATGAGATTGAACAATTTGACCAAAATACTCCTGACAGGCTGACAATAATGGCCACATGTGTGTCATGTAAGTAATTTTGACATAATGTTGGACGAAAGTACCCAAGTGTCTAATAAATAGATAGTTCGGGTACCACTAAACTCTATACATTTTTGGATACTAAAAAATTAATGCATTTTTGTTATTAGGGATTTTTTCCCCAGGAAGGATGACCCCCCCCCCCCCCCAACCCTCGGAGGGTAAGCCGAGTAGACTAATCTCCGTTAGCGGAAGGGGCTGCCGTTGGCCACTGGTGCTTAACAGGTGCATAAACCCAAAGGCCCCTCAAACCTGCCCAAGTTGAGTTTCGAACCCCTGACCTCCTATTACCAGGATGCAGGAATAGTTTTCCCCTAACTTGGATGGTACAAGTTTGCCAACTTGACCACACCTAGTGGTTCTAAGAAAAAATGCATTTTGTAAGTACCATTTGAAAATTTTATCAAATATATATATATATATATATATATATCCAAAATTCAACCCAACCCAACCAAGCAAATTAAAGAAGAAAAATGATGAAATTTGTTTTTTTTTTTTTGAGAAAAAGATAACTTTATTCGAAACTTGAAAGATGCTACATAGTTGGGATAGATCGGTTATGGACATTAGTCCCACAACTCACCTCCCTATTAGGAACCATAGTTACAGGTATGTCAATATCCATGACGTTTACGAGCCAAGAAGGCCCATCCCCTAACCAAATCATACGCCCATTCTCTAGAGCTACAAACTTTGCAATTGCATGGGCAGCCATATTAGCTACCCTAGGAGTATGGATAATCATTGAAATATTCAGCCGAGCCATTAAACTCCTTATGTTGTCCACAATAACCCCCACAGTAGCATAACATTCCTCACCACCATTCACCACAATAGTTGCCTCCAAACAATCAGTTTCCACAAGCACATGCTGCCACCCCTGTTCAAGAACAAACTCCAATCCTATCTTAATAGCAAATAGTTCACAAGCAAGAGGATCATGTTTCAAGGTGAAACGTTGAACCACAGCCCCAATAAACTACCATCTGCGTTTCGAATAACCGCTCCAGCCCCCACTTGTTCTTGATTACTACTAACATCACAATTTAATTTCAACCAACCCAATGGGGGAGGACACCAAGTACCAGATCCTCTCCTGGAAAATATGGTCTGAGTAGAGTTTCTCTCAGCAATAACTGACTGCACCCCCAAAATTCCTCTCCACACCTACACCCCAACATCATAGACTACCGCTGGAGACTTTGGGGAATCCCCATGCACAACTGCATTACGTTCCTTCCAATTTAACCATAAAAGAACCACAAACAACTTCATCTTATCAATTGTCAAAACTGTCATAGCATGTTCAAGCAACGTTGAAAAAGAAGAAACTTGCCTTGAAATCAACTTTGAGTAGAAACTCGCCCCCTCCAACACCACAACACATTCATTACACTCCCATGTTGCGTGCAAGGGCGATTCAATAGATCGTTGACATCTCGGACAAGTAGTTTCCTGGATAATTCTTTTCTGATAAAGCGCTTCCATACAGGGAATAAAACCATTAGAACACCTCCACAAAAAGTGAAGCATTTTTGGAGGGACCTTAAGCTTCCAAAGATGACGCCAAAATTCAGTCACCACCGGGTCACTCAGACCCACGCCAGCACTCCCACCCCTTTCCTTAATAGTAAGCCAATAACCACTCTTGACAGAATATTTACCATTCCGATTGAAATTCCAAATCAACCTATCTCTAGAAGAGGATTGAATGATAAGAATTTTTAAAAGAGCTACAAACTCTTGAACTGTACAAATTCTATTAAGCTCATCTTCAACCCACTCCCCATGCTCATTAATCAACTCTGCCACCTTTAACGTAGAATATATCAATCCCATCTTTAGTAGTTAATTTAATCGGATCAACATTTAAGTTATCAAATTTAGAGATTGGAATTTCAAAATTTAAACCAAGCCCTTTGGAAATGAAATGGTCCAAATCAGAGATTTGTAAATTTTGGCCTCAACTAATAAAAAATTCAAAATGGATCAAACTGGAAAAACACGTATTATTTCAATTTTTGTGTGAGTGGAGATTGTTACAACTCATTAAAGGGAGTTACTTCAGTGCTCAGGGGAAGTAGTGTTTGAGGAGTGATGGGGTGCATTTGCAGGGAGAATTGTAGAGGTATGATGTGTATTTAACTATTTTTCACATTCAATGGTAGCTAGATATTGAATGTGACCATACGAACATGACATGTTCAGACAGAATTTGGCCTCATTAAAGACATTGAAAAATTCTCCAACGTACAATCAAACATATGATATCTTTGTTGCAGAAAGATAGATCTTGTTCCTACATCTTGATTATTCATAATCACTCCTAGGCAATTAATTTGAGCGGACGTCGTTGACCAAGTTAATTAGATTGTTCGGAGTTTATCCCAAATTAATTTGTGCTTCATTCTCCAAAATTAATTTGTTTGTTCCTAACTTATCTTGATTATTCACTCACTCTTAAGCAATTAATTTGAGCGGACGTGATAAGTGGATGTCAATCCATAATTCATGGTAGTTGGATTAGATGCTTATATTTCATGTTCACAAACAATTCAACATTGTCATTTTTCAAACTTATAAGCATCTAATCATGGGAGTTGAAAATAATATCTTCATTGCTTACAAGTTACAAGTTTGAAACTTGGAAAACAAGTCTACACTTAAGTTTCACTAAAAACGTACATTCCCTCCTAATTATTAAAATTGAGAAACTTTGAGCAACAACCTACTTATCACACGACGTAATTCACAATAAGATTAATGAAATAAATCTAAATGGAAATTTATTGTGATCCATCCTCATTAGCCAGCTAGGGAGACTAGCTAGTTGTAAAATCTATTTGTAATAGCGGTTCTCATGGCCTCCTCGCTTGTGAATCCATCAGGAACTCTTGCCACCACATCTTGAAGCACCAACTCTCATTCACACTTGATATGCTTGCATGATGAATTTGTAATTCAAGGTCTTTGAGTGCATTCATCAGTCGAGCGTATGGATAATCGCCTTTATCCGAACACCGAACTCAAATCATGGCTTCGGAGCCTACAATCTTCACATCCACCTCCGTAGCAGCGGCGGCTCCATAAGTTATGGAGCGGGTGCTTTGGCTGTAGCCAAGAATACTGTCACTCATAATACTCGCTTTTGGTTTCTTCGGTTGTGCTTGGATTTTGGCCTCCAGCTCCTCAATCTTTGTCTTGAGCTTATTGGTGTATACAACTGCATCAGATAGTAAAGAAGCTTTATCCATCTTTGACACATTAGGAACGACGGATTGGAGGGCATAGAATCGATGATTAAGCTTGTCCCGTCTTTGTCTCTCTACCTCCACATGGTTTGTCGGTGAATCGCACCCACCATTGACATGGTTATCAGATCTTCCTCTCTTTTTCAATCGAGTGTTTGATGTGTTTTCAGAAGGCTCCAAGTCAGATGATGATCCAATTAGGTTGAGAGTTTCTTTGCCACCACCTTATATATGGTGAAAGTACATAAAACATATCATTGTTAACAAAACTACTTAAAGAGGGTCTCAAAATATATAATAAGACATATACTACATTAAGAGCAAGGTTGTTAAAGGCAAAAGGCGTATCAAGGCGTTTTTGGCTCCGTAAATCGTATTTTAAAAGGCGTAAGCCTTTTGCGTAAAAGGCTTAAGCCTTTTGGAATAAAATATAACAATACAAAAAAATATTTCATTAATAATAGTTAAGTTAATTCATCAAATCATCCAAATTTTAAATGAAATTCATGTTTAAACAATCAAACTTCAAACAATTACAATGATGAACAAACATAAAAATAAAAAACAACTTCATTCTTCCATTTCTTCTTCATCATCAAGTAGCAAGTCACCAGTCAAACTATCACTATCATCACTAGCATCGTGTTGAACATTAAAATATTAAATAGGGGATTGGTATGATCAAATGGATTTTTGAAATGAACTATCTCATCCTCATCACCAAGTGTTCTTAGGAACTTAAACTTCTTTCCTCCTATACAAAATATTCATGGACATGGATCGAGTTAAGAAATTTTACTATCAAACTCTTAAAATCAAACAAAAATGACAGGCATTTCAATAATACTTACTTGAAGATGAAGATTCATCATTTTACCTTTTGTATGTAATCGAAGGGGGGTAGGATCATGAGGAGGAGTAAGATCACGAGGTGAAGACGACGTCATTTTGACTGTTGGTGTAAGCAAAACAAAAAAAAGTCTCAGGCTCCTTAAAACAGCCTCGCATAGCTTTTACTCGAGGCGTCGCTGCATTTGGCGATAGCTTATGCAGAATGCGAGCCTAGGCTAGCTTTTTACAACCTTGATTAAGAGAAAGCATAGAAATTTAGGGAGATGAAATGTAAAGAACATTAAATATGGGCAAAATATATGTGTTCGGGAAGCAATAGACAAGCCAACAATATTAGCTTTCAAAAAATAGGTCCAAACGTATATCAAACTAGAAATAAAAATTACTTTGAAATTTCAGCTTATATACTTATGAGTTATGTTGCATGCTTACCTTGTGTACGTTGTCCACTCCTTTTGAGCTGATCCTGAAAACATACCAGTTTGTAGCTGAGGAACATGAACTTGACCCTGCTTTGCGGTTGAGACGCCGCCGCCGCTGTTTGGGATTATGTCAGATCCAAAAATTGACTTTGAAAGATGCACAAAACCCCAATCTTCTTTAATAGCTTCCAAAGAAGCCAGTTCAAGTATGGAGTACCCCATAGGGAGTTGCAATACAAACAAAAGTTTGAATTCCATGCATGCGAGCCTCTTTAATTCTCTCACACTCATTGAACTGAAGCTCATCTCCTGCCAACCAAACAAAAGTACCAGAACAAAATGCACGGCCAAGAATATTGTTATTGTTATTCCCATGGCCTGCTGCAAATGACTCTGTCAAATAAAGAAACGGTGTAGAAGTAAAACCACTCCGAGTCAGTCACATCTCCATTTATGTCCATCAGTCTGTCCATGTCCATATCTTCATGGAATGATGGAAGTTATGGAACAAAGCTTCGACTTCTCGGTTGACCACCTTCTTCAGTCTCTCCAGATCCAACCCAAATATGGGTTGGTGATTGTTATCTAACTTGTGAATGCTAGATCTTTTGGATGACAAGTCTCGGGTGCCTCGGAATGGCCACCAGCCCATGACAAGGAAACTCCGTTGGTTCTGTCTCTGGAGGCTTGCCAGAAAATGGACTAGACCCAACATTCAGGACGGTTTTGAAGTATGAACTGGAGGCGTTGTTGAAGTGTGGCTGCGGAGGTAGTCAGAAATATATTTTTGACTTTTCAACTCTAGCCAGTATGATGCGTTGAAAAGTCAAAAGATCCATGAAACAATATGACATTTCAACACACTTAAACGTCCTAATGAGAAACGAAACGTATCCTTAAAAATAACTATGTCCATATAGATGCTCAGCCTTGGACCTCCAAAGTTAGAGTTAGACGGACACATTATGGTAAACCCATCATCTGATATGGCAATACGGCAATACCTCAGCATATTATGGCCTCACCATTAAACGATCAAAGTTCATAACTAAAGAATCAAAGATCTCGACTCCCAAAGTTCTGATCATATCTCGCAACCTCCAACCCTCATACCCAACTCCATCTGCCATGACTGCAATTATATGGGTGAAAAGAAAAAAGGGTTCCATCCACTAACTCTAACATGCCCATGATTGCAAATATATGTAAACAAATGGAAATGGCTCATCCACTAAAGCCTTACCAACTTTGTCGTGTCCATGAGTGTAAAAGAGTAGCTGAAAAGGAGTCTGAGACCTTGATTTCTAGTCACCCTCAAGCTCTATAAAAGGACAGAAAACCCACAAAAGAGAAGGGGAGGCAACTCTCTTCCTGGTTTAATTATATATTTTATCAAACAATTTGAGCATTTCTTCTTGGCGACCATGTCAATATATATTGAAAACATATAGTTCTTCTGTGAACCTGGAGTAAAGGTTCAAATACACATCTAACTTGGGGTCGGAGTGTGCTTGGCCGGCCTTACGCCGGTTACTCCGATAACCCATCCTTCTCTTATTTTTGCAGGCTATCTCTCCCAAATTGAGACGAACGACGTTTAAAACCAGAAGTTGAATGACGAGGCCGAACGTTGGATGACCAGGCTAAACTTACAGACCCACTCAAGAAGGAGAAGGTGGACGATGAAGGCTATGCATTTAATCAACAAAGGTGGACGACCAAAGCCACATCCATTCCAACTAAATAAAGGAAAAGCCAAGCTCACTTCAAGAACACAACCTCATTATTTTGCACGTTGGATTTCAACGGATTCTACGTTGACTAGTTGATGCCGAATTTTGCATCAACAAGGGTGTTGTTGAACAGGAGGATACAATATTAATATATTCCATGGCTTAACTTGTTTGGAAAACAAGCAAAGAATAATGAAATTCAGTATTCGATAACAGAAGAGAGACAAAGAATGAGAAGCAGATGGAGGCTAGCTAGGAAGGAAGTAGATAAAAAAAAATGATATAATCAGGTCGTGATCGAGGGATGTCGATCGATCTGCTGTGAAATATGATTCGATTCTCGGAATTAAAGGGGTACCACCGTACCAGTGATGAAATATTTCAATCTCAGTATTGTTGTGCCACGTGTTGTGACTAGGACTCATTTTACCCCATGATAAACACACGTACATATATCAGTTAGATTCTATGAATGGGGGCTGTGTAGGGTTTATGATTGCTTCTTCTGTTCTTTGGGAGATCTACACAGGGCATTTTTTATCACCACCTTCTCGTGCTTACTTATTAGCGTTTTGTTTTTTCTGTGTACTTGTATTTTTCTTCTTTAATTTGAAAGAACGGCATCCCAGTGCAAGCCAACCTTATGTTTTTTTTTTGCGCAATTAACTTTATGTGTGGTTAAGGTTCACTCCACTAATTGGGTTTGTTACGGTGGAAAGACGTTCTTCCTTTTATTAATGCACTCGTGATTGTTTGGATCTTCTAAACTTTTGATTTGCTTGACGGTTGTGTTTAATTATTGGGGTAAGGTTTTGTCCCCCCATTATTGTAATTTTTTTTCATTTTAATTAATGAGATTTTTTGTTTTGCCGGGAAAAAAAAAGTTCACTACTCCACTAATTAATAATTAATCCTTTTTTTTTTATGAAAGAAAACATTAAATAGAAGATCCACGAGGTATCTTATACAACATTGTATCAAACATATATAAAGGCCTGAGAGATACACATAGGAAAATTATGAAACCAAACACTATTGCGTTGGAGCTTATGACTAAAGGAAGCCAAACGATCAGCTACCATATTTGGGTCTCAAAAGCAGTGGTGCAAATTGATATTGTTGAAGTTCCCGCTTAGATGATTAATATCTTGGATGATGGAAGAGACTCTCCAAGGAATCTGATATTGACCGGTAATCATCTTGATAATATGATTGGAGTCACATTGAACTTGGCCCCCCCCCCGCCCCGGCCGCCCCCCCGCCACCCCCCCACGCGCGGGGCCCCCCCCCGCGCGCCCGGGGGGCCGCCCCCCGCGGCGGGGCCCCCCGGCGCCGGGCCCCCCGCCCCGACGGCCACCCGAAGTGAAAGAGCAACCCCCCAGTCCCGAGGCGGCGGGCTTAACCAGTCACGGAGCGGCGGGCCAACCGTCGTCCACCCCCAGTCCCCGAACAAGTTCCTCCCGGGGATGACCCGGGGGGGGGCCGCCGAGTGCCCGCCGGTGGAATATCCGTCCGGCGCGATCACCGTCGTCAGTGCCCGTATATAGGGGTGATTCCTCCTCTTCTTGCAAATTTCATTCCGCCGCAAGCCTCGGAGAGAACGAGGTCACGTAGGCAAGTGTGATCCCTACCACTTTCCCTTCGATCGTAATACCTCCTGACCTCTTGTATTTAGTTTTTTTTGCTGCTTTTGTAACATTGAGTACCGTTCCAACCTTAGTACCGAGCTAGGTTGCATAGGCATAGTTATCCCTCCCGATAAGAACCTTGGTCGTTTTGCGGATGTCGACCGGGGAGCGAGGGTGCCAATAGTGGCAATGCCTTTTCGGGGAGGAGCGAACGGAGCTTATCGCGTCCTTTTTTTTGATCGGGAGGGAATGTTTGTTATGAAGTGGTGGATTTAAGGAAATTTTAAAGGATGATAAAAAGATTGTCGGGGGGTCGGTGTGTAGAAATGAGATATAGGTGGGTCAAAGAAGTTTGGGTTCGGAGAGAATAGAATAAGGAGGAGACTTATATAAGGGAGGTCGGAGAAGTTGGGGGGACACCCGAGAAATATTCTCGTCCATACTGAGTGGATGAGGAGCAGTGGATGATAGTGGATATAGGTAGTGGAAAAGGCGGGTAGTGAAGAGTGAGAGTCATGAGGGGGAAGTAATTAGAGCGGGGTATGGGCTTGGGGCGGGGGTGTATGAGGGATCCTAGAGTCGAGAGGAGGTATAGCTGAGGGGCAGATGATGGGGGTAAAGGATCCGTGGTATAAGGGATAAAGAATGAAATGGAAAGATATTAAATGCTGACATGGCACATCAAATGAATTGAGAAAAACTCATTATACCCCTGGTTTCTATTTCCCCCCTTCCACACTGGTCCTTTTTTTTTGTTCTTCTCTCTCTCTCCCTCCTTCTTCCCCGTCTTCTCTCTCTCCTCTCTCTCTCTCTCTCTCTCTCTCTCTCTCTCTCTCTCTCTCTCTCTCTCTCTCTCTCTCTCTCTCTCTCTTCTTCTTCCCTGCAAATTCACAATCAAATCACAACCACAGCAGCTCCACCACACTTCTACAAAGCACACCCATGGCAACCCAGCAACGCCGCCGTGCTTGTGCCAAGCAGTCGTGCTTCATCATCTAATCACGGCCGCTGGGTCCAATTGATTTGGACACCTAGAAGCGCCGCCACACCACGGCCGAGCCCAAAACCACCTCTCGAGCCCAGCTTGGATTTCCCGCTCGGCGTCGCTCCACAAACCCAGCCATGGCACCCAGCAGACCACCGCGCCTCACCTTCGATCCCAACAGAGCCCAGCCATGCCCAGCGCCTCTGATTAGTTCCAGCGCCTTCAACCTCGAGCCTGTGCTCCCATTCCACCGCCGCTGAACCCAAGGGCAGTTGCGCCTCTCTCATAGCCCAAACGCCACCGAGCCCAGCTCTCTATGGCGTCTCTCTGCACAGACGTTATCGCTCCACACTCAAAACCACGAAGCTCAGATTATATCCGCTACGCCTCTCCACCGCCGTCGTTCCAGAGACGCCGGCCATCAATCTCATCTCTCAGTGTCTCTCTCTCGGTCTCTCGAGCTCAGGCCCGGGCGTCCTTTGCAGCACCTCTTGGGTAGTGGCGATGGTGGCTGTGCTGGGCTCACGATGGTGGTGGTTTGTGTCCATAGAGAGAGAGAGAGAGAGAGAGAGAGAGAGAGATAAGATAAAAAAAGGACCGGTGTGGATGAAGGAGGAATAGAAGCCAGGGGTATAATGGATTTTTCTCAGTTCATTTGATGTGCCAGGTCAGCATTAACAGACCAATTGGAAGGGAAATATGGGACTGTTTTGATGAAATTAAAAATGCAGGGACTGAACTGATTTCTCCCCCAAAGTTCAGGGAGTAATAAGAATTTAGTCCTTAAACTTACAAAGTAGGAATGGGGGTATTGGGGTGATTGTTCGAGATGAGTATGGCAGTGCTTAACGGCTTTTGCATGTCATATTCCCTTTGCATCTTCGGCGCTGCTTATGGAAGCCGTGGCATGCAGAGCTCGTCTCCTTATAGCAATACAACAAGGATGGAGTGACTATGTTATTGAGACTGATTGTGCTCTTTTGGTGACTGCACTTTTGAGCACAAAGGAGGATTTCTCTGACCTTGGACGTGTTGTGGAAGATTACAAAGAGTACATGCGAGCTATTCATTCCATTTAGGCTAAACATGTTTATCGTGAAACAAATGGTGTGGTACATTATCTAGCACACATTGCTAATTTTTCTAGTTTAGATGAGTTTTGGATTGATGAGACGCCCGCTATTATTAAGGACGTTCTCTATGAGGATTTATGTAACTGTGCGAGAGGTCAAGACTTTACGTCTTTCTTTTCACATAGCTGAAAATTATTCAGTACACGGCGTATATATACAAGCCGCGGACTCTTGTGAATTATTGAAGAATGTTATTGAGGGCTTAATAATTAAAGTAGGACTTTCAGATGTGGTGTGGTGGTTGTGTTTGTTTACTACGTTTTGGACTTTTATTGTGAAGTGATAGAGATTTTCATAAATTATTTTTGCTTGTAATGCATCTAATCATACTTCCTTTAGCTTTGAAATTCATCGTGGTGGAGATTAGCAGCATTTAGATCATAACAGAAGAAAGTACAACATGGTGGATATTGGTAGCATCTAGAAGTATTCGTGCGTGGAGTGTAACAATATAGCTTATGATTTGGGCTAGAGTGATGCCAATTTCTTATTGGTACAAACTACTTAAGTGTGGAAAAAGTGAGGGGTTTTATCGGATAGACAATGATGTTGATGCTATAGAGATGACTAAGCACATACCACCAAGGAAGAAGATAATGTAACACTTTATTACCGAGGCCGATCCAAGAAAAGTGAAAGAGGCCGAGCTCGAGAACAAACAACCAAAACCACAAGAAAGCCACAATCCTCTGAACATATTGTTGTCATCAGAACTTGCTAGATTGAATAAGAAGTTATTGAATAATGATGTGGCAGGGAATGATGATGTGGTGGGTAATGAAGATGTGGCAAATAATGATAGGGAATTGATTGATGATGTGGAAGGTTATGTGGCATATGGTGATATACTCGTAGAAGTAGAAAGTATATGGATCCTCTCTTAACCTAAGGATCCGGAATTGATTTAAGATTCTTCAGATAATGAAATGTCTAAAATACTCCAACAAGCTAAGACAAAATGTCAATTTTACCCTTCATGAATGAGTCACATGGGCCTCACGTGTCGGTTTTGGCCAAAGTTCCCACCAAAGATGGCTTTAGGTAGCATTTTAGATGAACTCAAAAAGTTCAAGTATTATTTGTGATAAAAATGAAAATTCAAGTACCATCGATAAGATGAATATATAATTCATATATCATTTTAACTTTTTCCCAAAAAAATTATGAACGTAAGTACCTTCAACCATACAAATGCCATCAACTCCAAATCAGTAGGTGAAATGTCAAAGCAAATACCTACTAGGCTACTACTATGATTGTTGCTAGGCAACCACCTAGCCAAGCTGATTACTACATTACGTACATATAGGCATATAGCTGGGTTTGCTGAGCTAGAAATCTTGGTTTTGAGTTAATACTCCACTCAAAGTCTCAATCCAATGATCGATGAGTGCTGCCCAGTTCACTCAAATGCGTGCTATTCACTATTCAGTCCTAATCAGTATAAGATCTTTTCTGATTGAGTAGGGGCAACGAGGGCAGGAGAAATACCTATAACTAAAGTAAGAACATGATATCTGCTTTTGAAGATTTTCATATGACTATTTTATTACACGAATTTGGTGTGTTAGTTGATAATCTACCAAAATATTTGTGTTTTGATTTTTTTTATATTTTCGTTATAAAATTGGTACTCCGTACTCTAATTATCATTTTGTGATAAGATAAATTATTTAATATTTTTAGTATTAAATTATTTTTTTATATAAAAATTTAAATTTTATATATTATTTTGATTGCCGTGTCAATAACTGCTGTATCGATAACGTGGCATGTCTTAATTTTTTAAAATTTGACGTATCCATGCTTCTTAGTGATAATATATAAGACATGAATTCTGAATTTCTCATACTTAGAATGATTTTGTTTATAGGTAGCGACAAATCTATCTTGATCATTGCTAGAATCACATGCATATATTTCAACTTTTCCTAGCAACAGTTATAGTTAATCAAGTAAAATAATTACCGGTGGCTTACAAGTTACAATCAACTAAATAAAATAATTTCCGGTGCATGGCTTGCAAGTTACAATCAATTAGGTACAAAACCACTGTTTCAAGAGTACTGTATGTGAATAGAAATTAACTATACATGACCAAAAAATAATTTTGAAGAATGATAATTGCACGTTTATATTGAAAGGAGGTAGTTAGCACACTTAGCCATCACTTATTCTCATTCATTTATTTTTTTTGGTATCATAGGACGTCAGTTTAAAATATAATCATTCATGTGTTTGGTTCAATCACTTTTCTTTTCATTTGCATCAGTATATAATGTTTAATAAACTTTTGCTTAAGATCTCAAGAGAATATTCTTTGAAATCATTTTAGTCATAAAAAAAAAGACGTCAGTTTAAAAAAATTTAGTGTTAAATCATTACACCAATTATTTAGGATCTCGTTGATTTACCTTAAGAAAAACAAAATGTCCACCTTGCCTTGACCCACATGCAACCTGAAAGTAACATTTCCTACTTTCCAAATAAATATACGTGTCACAATTGGCTTGAAATTATTGAAAATATTTTATTCACGGAAATCCAGTGTGTGTGTGTGTTTATAGTTATGTTGCGTTTCCGTTTCCGAAACGTTTGGAAACGTGGAAACGAAAAATCTTGAAAATTCAATAAGAAACGCGGACAAGGAAACACGAATAAAATATTTATAATTATATATTCTTTTAGACAGGGGCGGAACTTATACGAAGAAAATATAAAATTGTAGTATATGAAATACACAACAGAAAAAAAGATAAATGATATTATGCTCACTAAATTTGAAATTTGATACGGAAAAATGAAATGAATATTTCAAATTTGATATTATATATGTACATAATACAACACAAAAGGAAAGAATAAACAATTATCTATTTGTTGAAGGAAAACATTATTGTGTGCCTTGTCAAACTAGGACTATTAGTATAGGTTATCCTTCTAGAATATGGATTAGATATTTCCTACATCAATATGGATTGTATCATGTATTCCTCTATATATAGAGGCCTTTTATTCATTAATAAAGTTGATCATATTCTGAGTATTTTCTACTATTCTCTTGTTATTTACGTTTCCCTTAAATATTATTATTAAAATTTGAACAAAAACGTTTGTTTTGTTAATTACTTAATTTTTTTGGTTTCAAATAAGCTATTTTTGGTTTCAAATAAGCTATTTTTGGTTACTTAATTTTGGGAGGGGGGTCCATTAATGAAATTGAGCAACAAATAGACTACAATCAAGGTAAATAATTAAGATTAATTACATTGTTTAGCAAACTGAGGGGGGTCTGGACCCTCCTAGACCTAACTTTAGGTCGGCCACTGCTTTTAGAGTTATTCTATAATTATCTATATTAATATTTATTTAAATATCATTATTAATTTAGTTAATTAATTTAACTCTAATATTTTGGTTAATTAAATGATTTTTTGCTTCTTTACCCACAGACCCACATCGATAAATTTTTAAAAGGGACGGTCATGCCACGCTGTCACTGTGACCAGCCATAGTGATTGGCCACTGTAGAATAAAAAAATAATTATGAAATAAAATATTAAATAAGTTGATGATATAATATTTATGATGGCCAATCATTGTGGCCGGTCACACGGACACGTGGCATGACCGGCACATGCAAAAATTCCTCGACCCACACCCACGCTTTTGATTAATTAATGATTTGTTTTCCTTCTTCACCCACACCGCACATTCTTCTTCTATCTCCCCCCCCTATTCTTTTCCTCACTACGTGCACAACTGCACTCCTCTCTCTCTCTCTCTCTCTCTCTCTCTCTCTCTCTCTCTCTCTCTCTCTCTCTCTCTCTCTCTTCCTCTTCGTTTCTCTTCTTCTGCAACTGTACTCATCAAAAATGAAAAAGTAGAAACTTACCTCTTCAAGCTAGTTAGAGAAGATATGGATTTTTTGAATTGTATGATATATCTTTGTTTTGCCTGGATCACCATCCTCGTGTATTTCATTATTACAAGAAGAAGCAAAGCGATTTCAAGAAGAAGAATTAGGCTTCCACCCGGGCCAAAGCCATTTCCATTGATTGGGAATCTGTTTGAGCTTGGAGACAAACCCCATCTCTCACTCTCTAAGCTTTCCCAACGCTATGGCCCCATAATAAGTTTGCAACTCGGCCAATTAACCACAGTAGTAATTTCTTCATCATCTCTGGCCAAAGAAATCCTCCGAACCCATGACCAAGTCTTCTCCAACCGAACCGTCGGAGATGGACTCCGCGCCTGCAAGCACAGCGAGTACAGCTTGGCCTGGATTCCTGTATCAGCAAGATGGAGAAACCTTCGCACAATATGCAACTTGCAATTGTTTTCCCCCAAAGTTCTTGATGCCAACCAAGCCAACCGCCGCGTAAAGGTGCAGAAGCTCATAGATGATGTCAATGAAAGCATGAGGGCCAGTAAGGCAGTAGATATTGGAAGCGCTTCTTTCGCAACCTCGCTCAATCTCTTGTCGCAGACCATCTTCTCTGTGGATCTAGCTGGCCCAATTAGCGAGACGGCTAGAGAGTTCAAGGAGACTGTTTGGAGTGTGATGGAAGACGCAGGGAAACCAAACTTGTCAGACTATTTTCCTTTGCTTAGGAAGCTTGACCCCCAAGGCATAAGGCGGCGCTTGACCTACCACTTCCGGAAGATGATACTCATTTTTGACCGGATGATCCATCACAGGTTGGAATCCAGAACAGGGGACAATTATATCACTACCAATGATATGTTGGATACTCTTCTAAACGTCAGTGAGGAGAAGAAGGAGGATATGGACATTATCGAAACTGAACATTTGTTTCTGGTTAGTCGGATCACTTTTGTTTTTCTTGTCAAGTGCTTTAATTTGCTCATGAATCTATATTAATATGCATGTTAATGTTAGTATAATTAAGATCTGACTATGCTGGCCACTCCAAACCAATTAAATAGCATATGAACAAATTACAGACAGTCATATGTACACGTTATAGTCATAAAACAAACACACACGTTACAAAACAGTCATTAATAAACATAAAATTATCTGGTCTAGTATACTCTATCGGACTAACCAGAGGCCATTGGTGAAACTTGATAGCTAAGTTTTCTGCTGCTGCTCTCTTGTTCTTTAGTAATCTATAATTCTATATGGGACTAGCTAGACTTTGTATTACTTGATGCATAGTGTGAGTGCAAGGACTTATGCTATATATATATATACACACACAAGATTTTAAAAGGCTTAACTCGTAACCGAGGCGTTTTCGACTCTGTGTGGCTTATTTTGAAAATGTGTAAGCTTTTTGTAATAAATTTTTTATAATATAAAATTATATTTCATTAATAATAGTTAAGCTAATTTATCAAACCATCCAAGTTTTAAAGGAATTTTAAGTTCAAACAATCAAACTCAAACAACTACAATGATGAAGAAACATAAAAATGAAAAAGTACTTCATTCTTCCACATCTTCCTCATCATTAATTAGCAAATCACCATCCAAATTAAACTATCATCATCATCATCACTAGCAACATTTTCAGCTTCAAACAAGGAATTGGTATGATTATATTCATATGGATTGGAAGGACAGTCATCCTCCTCAATCCTCATCATCAACAAGTGTTCTTAGGGACTTGTATTTTCTTCCTCCTACAAAATACTGTATTTATGGACATGGAGTTAAGAAATTTTACTATCAGACACTCAAAATCAAACAAAAATGGTAGGTCTTTCAATCATACTTACTTAAAGTTTAAGATTCATCATTTTTTTTAAAGAGCCTCAGCTGTGCCTAAAGCTTAAACATTTTAAACCTTTTGCATGAGGCGAAATTTAGGCGATTGTGCATTTGACGATAGCCTATACATTAAGCGAGCCTTAAAGCCAGCCTAAGGCTAGCTTTTTTAAAACCTTATATACTAAGCAAGAATCACAGTCCTTTTCCCATAAATGAGATTGTGTTCCAACTCAATTACTCATCTATAGCATACTTATCTCATCTCACAAGATAGGTAAAGATTTCCTATTGTATAATCTCTTCAGATACTAAGAGATAATACCTCAAGGCGTAAAAGTCCTAATACATATACCAATCGTCTCTCGTATAGGTCACTAGCTAATTGTTGCTGATACCTAAGTAAATATGTGATAAGGACATAAGGTCCAAACATATTCTTGCATACCCGCACTTTGCTATCTCAAAGTTTATTATTACAATATTTTGCATTGTTTTTAATTTGTCTTGGTCCATTATGATTCATTCCATTGATTTTATCTAACCAAACATTAGTAATTATGGATCATATATAGGATCTATTTGCTGCTGGCACAGACACTAGTTCAGTCACAATGGAATGGGCAATGGCTGAACTACTACGCAACCAAGAAATCCTTTTAAAAGCTCAAGCAGAACTAGAGCAAGTGATTGGAAAAGGGAAACTGGTTGAGGAATCAGACATTGCTCAGCTCCCTTACTTACAAGCAATAATCAAAGAAACCTTTCGGTTGCACCCACCATTCCCATTGCTTCTTCCCCGAAAAGCCGAATCAGATGTAGAAATCGGAGGGTACATTGTCCCAAAGGGTGCACAAGTTCTAGTCAATGCTCGAGCCATAGGAAGAGACCCGAGCACTTGGGATAATCCAGAATGTTTTAAGCCTGAGAGGTTCTTGGGATTGGAAAATGAAATTGATGTTATGGGAAAAAGCTTTGAGCTTATTCCGTTTGGCGGTGGGAGAAGAATATGTCCTGGACTGCCACTGGCAATAAGAATGTTACACTTGATGTTGGGTTCACTACTCAACTGCTTTGATTGGAAACTTGAAGATGGAGTCGTACCCGAGACTATGAACATGGAAGACAAGTTTGGCATTACCTTAAAAAAAGCTCAGCCTCTAAAAGCTGTGCCTAAGAAGTCATAGAAGAAGAAGTACGTACCTATTTATTGGTTTCCAAAATTCAAACTTGTCGAGCAGTTTTAAGTTATGCTTTTAAGAGTGTGGTGGCTATAAGAATGATGTACGTTTAATTTGTCATGTAAATTCAATCCTACTGTGGAAAGAATAAGGCCTATTTGTCTCATTATTCATTTATTGCACCCTCCAAGTCCCAACATATTGTGGTCGACCATGCTTGAGGGATGCTTCAACTCCATGGAGCTGCAACAGCAAATTAACAAAAACTATATATGAACGTACCTGTAACCACACAAATGCTATTAACTCCAAATCAGTAGAGGATATTTAATTTAATTTCTGGGGCTAGAGTATTTTGTAAGCTCCAATTGCATTTAAAAGAGGGAAGCTGTGAGTGGAAATTAATGTCAAAGCTAATACTACTATGATTGTAGGTAAGTACGTACATTTTTTTTTAATCAATAAGAAGATAATCATTCATTAAACGGAGGAAAATTAAAGTTACAACTATTGGAATCGACCTTGATCAATTCCATAAGTCACTCCGGCTCATGCTCAATAGTCAATACAATACATGTTCTCATTCTCTAATAAACTAGATTTGACTAGACCAAGAGGCAAGAGCAACATTATTACATTCTTTGAGTTGAAAAGTGACATTGCTGGAACTGCAGAATTTCAATAGATTCTTGATCTCCTCAACCAAAAAACCTTCCTCTGCCCAACACCGATCAGAGCTATTAACCAAGTGTGCTACTTCTGAACTATCCACCTCTACCAAAGATGCATATAGATGGGTTTGCTGAGCTTGAAATCTTGGTGTTGAGTTAAGACTCCACTCAATCAAACGATGAGTGCTGCACCCATAACCACACAAATGCGTGCTATTCAGTCCAAATGATCGGTAGAAGATCTTTCTTGCAGCTTTAGAGCATGTGCACCCATGGGTGTTTAGACTAGCTTATACTAAATTATAAGCTAGTCTTTCCCAAACACACATGCAACCAACTCTCTTTAGGTTAGGCTATACCTAAGCTAGCCTTTCCAAGAGGCTAAACTTAGCCTCACCAAAAACTAGGCTAAAGGTACTAAACGGTGTTAAAATTGTTTGAAAACAAAATTAACAAGGTAGATTATAGACTTTAGACTTTATGGGTAGAAATACAAAAGTGATAAGAAGTCTAAATTGATGAATAGTGTCACTTTTGGAGCTTAAATTTTAATTTAGACTTTAGAACTTTGCCTTTATGAGTGTACATGCTCTAAAGTGTCTTGAAAGTTCAGCCAAGTTGGGTGTCTTGAAATCTATTCAGCCAAGTTGAATAGATATCCCCGCACCCTTTAAAAGAGGGAATTGCCTATTACAAGGAAAATTAAAAGGTTGAAAAAGAATTAATGTGAGGGCCTACATAAACTGCATATCCTCCTACCCTAGCAATTGTATATTTATTTTCTTTTTTAAGAGAATTTATTCCTAGCAACCATATGAAAAGAAGTTGCACATAATTAATCTATTCCTAGGGCCTAGGGGTCAAGTGTAACAAAAAGATAAGAGTCACTACATAAAGTACTTACAGTTGCTCGATCTACTCATTATAGCCCAAAGAAAAACAAAAAGTTCAAACCCGAGGAAAAAAAAAGCCCAGAAAGGACTCTGGGACGACATGTAGTTGCACACTTCAAAGAGAGACACAAGCATACATATGGGTCAGTTTGGTATTGCTTTGCTTTTATAAAAATCAGTTTTTTTTTCATAAATTTTAAGGTCTTAAAATATTTGGTAAATTAGTAAAAAACAGGTTTAATTAAAAATTACGGTTAATGGAAACAGATTATATAATCAACACAAATGTTACTTCTAAAACATGTTTTAATTCATAATTAATTTTCCTAAAAACGATTTTTTTTAAGTCACAGCATTCCCAAACTAATCTATAATATGTAGCGATGGTGTTCGTATACCAAAAAATCTATGATCTCTTACCGTGGATAGGAAATCATTCAATGCTGGTTACATTTATTTTCTTTTTCTTTTTCTTTTTTCGTAAAAAAAAATGTATATTTAAAAGTTACTCAGGAGAGTGGAAACCATAAACTCGCTCACTACAGCGGAGTGCAGCGAGTGTTCGAGAGCAATTGAGAATTGAGAATTGAATTTAGGAGTTGCATAGCTTCTCATCGCCGCCGGGAAGAGGACACAGGACACGCCAGACGCCGACGCAACTGATAAAGCATCAGGATTTCGGGAATCAGGTAACCTCTTCTAACTCCGATTTTGAATCGATTAAGTTTACGATCCAGATCGCCAACGCCTCGCCGTTTGTTATATAACTCTTTTCCGGTAGTGTCGTCCTTGCTGCTTAAGTTGATATCCTCGTGTAATGATCTGGTTTTTACGCCTCGCCGTTTGAAGGTTTTGCTAACTTCAAGTGCATTTGGTGGATGATGAGTTATAATGTAGGATTTATAGGGCTAGGGTGTATCTTCTAACAAGTGTAGAACATGATCATTGGTAATATAACTTGTAATAGGCTAAAATTTGGGAAGTATTTACAAATTATTATAAACCAGATGAGTATGAGCCAAAATTTCCGCAGAAATTTGAACATTGAAACATTTCGTTTAATGGTTTGGAGGTTTCAACCTTCCCAAATTACAATGTTTGCTCTGTAAAATCCAATTTGAAATCTTTTCCTAGCATGAGTTTAATGGTTTCCATTTTTCTCAAGATTGTGCTGCTTTTGATAGGTTACATGGCAACCATAAGGAATCTGAAAATCAAGACAAGTACTTGCAAACGTCTCGTTAAGGAGTTTCATTCTTATGAGAAAGAGGTTGAGAGAGAAGCTGCAAAAACAGCGGACATGAAGGAGAAAGGAGCTGATCGATATGACCTAAAGCAACAGGTATGGTCAAGACTTGTTACAGATAGCATTCTTAAGTTGGTATTGTATGTAAGTTTGTATCATCTGCAAGGTATGGTCATGACACTATTATAGTTGCAGTCCTGCAGACATTTGATCTTTTGAAAAGAACAAACAGGAAACTCTCTGTTAATTCAAATTTGTTATTAGTTAAGAATTTATGCAAGACTAGAAGAATTGGGATTAAACCGGTCTCTGGGTTTTTTAAACATATGAATTCCTGAGATTCTCTTCAGGAACAAAACCATCAACACCACTGTCACCTTCATAGTATGGCATTTTGATAATCAGGTTTAGTACTTACTACTAAGAACCCAGAAACCTTGAGTTCTCTGTTGAGCTTGTGAAATTTAGTTCTTGACATTGTAGGCAGTGTTTATGAGTAGCTCGTCTAATATGATTTGTCTTTCCTCACCTTCGTAATTGGCATTTTGATAACCGTCAACACCAAATACCCGGTACTATTGTTCCACTAAATAGTACTGGGTATTTGTTAAGAAGGTATGTGACAGTGGTGTTGATGGTTTTGTTCCTGTTTGTCTTACGAGGTGTAGTACTTTCAAAAAAAATTTAGCTGCCAGTAACTGTTTTTGTCTTGGTCTTTTGTCATATAGAACAGAAACCTTGACTTCTCTGTTGAGCTTATGAAATTTAGTTCTTGACATTGTTGGCAGTGTTTATGAGTAGCACGTCTAATATGATTTGTCTTCCCTCAGGCAAACTTGTTATATTTATGCATTGATATTTTTCTGTAGATAAAGAAATATAATCACAGGAAGAAAACATATAACACTAGAGATTGACTGATAGAGGGTTTTCTCAATAATAAATAAATGATACATTATTGGGTAATCAGTAAGGTGTAAATTGACTTGCTTGACCAGTATACTGTACATATATGCACGTACTTGTGCAGACCTACTTGTTTGCTTGCATGTCATGCTTGCTGTCCACACTACGGTGAATAACAGTTTCTATCACTGAAGAATAAGGGTTTGCAATGCAAAGAAGGCCACAGGCCCACAGCATATACTCTGAGGATTGAGGAATATGGATATGCTTATTATTATTAGGTGGTGCATGTCACTAGTCATATATTACTTGATTCGATTTAGATTCATTAGCTCTTTAGTCAGAGTACTTATGCCTAGTAGATTGTATATTGTTGGAACTCAAGTTCGTTGTCTCAATCTCCCGACTGTGGTTGTAACGTGAAAGTTTTCCGTTTACTAAGGACTCCATTTATATAGCTATTGTGTTGGTTTCCAAATTCAATTCCTCTGTTGTTGATTTACTTACAGGAAAATGTGCTTGCTGAATCAAGGATGATGATTCCCGATTGTCGAAAGCGCCTGGAGACCTCACTAGTCGACTTGAAAGGAACTTTGGTATGTATGTAGGTCCTGATTATTCTCATCTTTAAATTTCAACTCTGTTGGCCCAATTTGCTAAGCTCGGCATTTATGTTCAGACTGAGTTAGAAGAAGAGTTGAGCCAGAAGGAAGGCCCTGAAATTGAAGAAGCTCGAACCATTATTGCAGAAGTTGATAAGTTGTTCCAGACAACAGAAGCCTAGTTTGCCAACCTTTGTAACAGTTACCAACTTACCGTGGTTTTCAATCTCCATAGACTTTATTTGTGTCCCAAACAATGGGAGACAGTGAACATAATAGTGTTGCCTTGCCATTGTGTTCCAAGGTAGTCTCCTGCTTGTATTGCTACTTTTAAGTATATGTACTGAACTGAAATATCCTGGCCCTTCCTTCACTTTTGGTTCCCATTGACAATCTTGAATCTCAATATGTTTGGAACTAATAACAATTGAAAATCAACACTTGATGAGGATCAAGTTATCCTCGCTGAGCTAGTTGGTTAGCCTTAACATCCGTGTTCTGCAACATGATCATCAGAGGTCGTAAAACCAAGCCCTCCTTCAATTACGTCTTTGCTTGTGGCTCATCCAAGCTTGGTTGTACCTTGTGACAAATAGAGTTAACAAGATCTTTTTATAATGCTGCTATACACAGAAATTTCTTAATTTGGACCAAATCTAGGGCTGGTCTCTACTTCTCTTTTCTTGAACTAATTCAAATATTGCAGTTAAAGACTGATTGCTGAGTTTAGCTTGTTAGGAACTTGGGACTAATTTTGTTCCAATGTGTAGTTTAATTCGTTGAGCCTAATACAAATGTTTTTATTTTTTTTCACGACCTACCCTCCAATGTAGAGAAATTTTATTCACACACAATATAATAGATACACACCTTTTTTTGTTTTTCCTAAAATTTACATAATGTTGTAGGATAACATTATTGTGTGCCTTGTCAAATTAGGACTCTTAGTATAGGTTATCCTTCTAGAATATGGATTAGATATTTCCTACATCAATACGGATTGTATCTTGTATTCCTCTATATATAGAGGTCCTTATTCATTAATAAAGATGATCATATTCTCTATTATTTCTCTTGTTATTTACGTTTCCCTTAAACACATAAGACTTTGTGGGTACGTAAAATTACCAAAAGAGACATTTATGTATTAAAACTAAAGAAACATAGTTGAAATAAACAATACCGCGTTAGAGTGTTCTTCTCCTCTACGAGAACGACGTGGATGAAGATTGAAAGCCCTAATCAGATTTAGTTAGCCACACTCATGGATGAACTTCCAAAGTTCCAGACAATATCAGAAAACAACGTAATGAATTCTATTAGTGAGAAAAGATCTAGTTAAGGAAGATCTCAACTAGTTGAAACTCTTCGAGAAAGATCTCAACTAGGTGAAACCCTTCAAGGAAGATCGATCTCAACTAGGTGAAATTCTTCAAGGAAAATCTCAATTAGGTGAAACCCTTCAAGGCAGATCTCAACTAGGTAAAAACCTTTGAGAAAAATACATAATTGCATAATGTTGAGTTTAGTAAATAGGTTGTTTGCATCTCAACTAGCATAATGTTGAGTCTTCTTCGGGCATACTCGGGCATCCATTATTTTTTTTGAAACAGACATTGTCTGTGTATTTAGAAAAATGATGTGGGATATGTATTTAGTAAATAGGTTGTGCATTTAAAATTATGGTAGTTTAGAAAGTTTGGGATTGTGTATCTAATAAATTGTGTTTCAATAAAATTAATATGTGGTGTATTAATAATGGGGTGTGTATCTAGTATTTAGTCGTGTGTGAATAAATTTTCTCTCCAATGTATTTTATATAATGTTAAGAAAAAGAATTAACATTGGAGGGATTTTATTGTAAATAACAAAACATGTGTGAATAAATTTTCTCTCCAATGTATTTTATATAATGTTAAGAAAAAGAATTAACATTGGAGGGATTTTATTGTAAATAACAAAAAAATCAAATTAATTTTATACTAAATACTAGATACACACCCCCATTATTAATACACCACATATTAATTTTATTGAAACACAATTTATTAGATACACAATCCCAAACTTTCTACACTACCATAATTTTAAATGCACAACCTATTTACTAAATACATATCCCACATCATTTTTCTAAATACACAAACAACGTCTGTTTCAAAAAACAAATGGATGCAAACAATATTGAGAATATCACAATCGCATCTGCCCGAGTATGCCCGAAGAAGACTCAACATTATGCTAGTTGAGATGCAAACAACCTATTTACTAAACTCAACATTATGCAATTATGCATCTTTCTCAAAGGTTTTTACCTAGTTGAGATCTTCCTTGAAGGGTTTCACCTAGTTGAGATCTTTCTCAAAGAGTTTCAACTAGTTGAGATCTTCCTTGACTAGATCTCTTCTCCACTAATAGAATTCATTACATTGTTTTCTGATATTGTTTGAAACTTTGGAAGTTCATCCAAGAGTGTGGCCAACTTTTTCTGATTAAGGCTTTCAATCTTCATCCATGTCGTTCTCGTAGAGGAGAAGAACACTCTAACGTGGGATTGTTTATTTCAACTATGTTTCTTTAGTTTTAATATATATATAAATATCTCTTTTGGTAATTTTACGTATCCACAAAGTCTTATGTAAATTGTAGGAAAAAATGGGTGTGTATCTATTATATAGAGGTGTGTGAATAAAATTTCTCTTAAATGAATCTATTACGAAGAGGAAAAAACCCTAAGAACTAACACAAATAAACAAAACGAACAGTGAAGAAAAACAAAAACAAGAAAAAACCATCCAAGAAACAAAAACAAGAGACAATCTTCAGAAAATAAGGAGGACGATGTTGTATGCGATGTATTTGGTGGATACTTAATGTCCCGCTCACATCTCTAGAAGGAGGACGAGCCTGATAAATGTGTCAAGATGTTTTAATGTCTCTACTATAAATGAGGTTGTTTCATCATTAATAAAAATTAGAGAGCCGTAATATCTTAAGAACAAGCTTTGCCAAATTTGTGTTCAATAATTTTTTTTCTTTTCAATCACAATGATTTACTATAGTTTGAATATTCATTCGATGGAAATTAAATACAAGAAATATAATAATTTACATCGTGGGTTTTGGGAGGCTTGTATTCCGAGCACCCACTCAAGAGCACCAACTTGAATGTATTTTCAACATTTTGGGCAATCCTGAACTTTAGGTCCTTGGGAAGTGGTAGAGGCTACTCAAGGTCAGAGCATGTCTGAGATGTTTTTTGGAATTGAGCCACAAGGGATTGAACTTCTAGAGAGTATGCTCACTCTGGAACCAGCTGACCGCATCAATGCTAAAGAAACGATGGGTCACACACTCACACCTATTTTTACGAGATTAATGAGACATGAAGATCATAATGCGCAAGCAATATGATTCAGAAATTGCATTGTGGATAACTGGATGGCCTTCAACGGTTGTCATCTTTGTTTCTTGAACCGCCATGTTTACCGCCTCTCAAAACCTAGAACGCCTGGATCATTATACATGCCCCGATGAAGCCACATATAGCTTCGATAGCATATCCAGTAGCCAATGGTTGAAATTTAAGTTTCATTGGTGCAACTTTCACTTGCAACAGACCGACGAACTGTACAGGGCTAATGATCTGTAAAGCATTGGCAATCTGAACCATTTTTGAATTTAACGACAGTCGTATCGCCTTCTTCTTCGAGGCTATCTCGAGTTTTCTCCAAGCTCATCTCAGCACTCTTGTTGAGGAGTCCGGTTCCAAAAATATTAATTAACTACCTCCACATCGCAATTCCACCATGGATTCTCCATCATTGTCGTCATCATGATGTGCCTAATTGAATTAACAAAATGTGAGCTATTGAAATTCCATAATTCTAATAGAATTGAAAAGATGGGCGATCATAACAAATCACAATTAAAAGATTCATTCCTATAATAGAGTTCTGACAAAACAGTCTCACTCAAATCAGCAGAATTCATACAATTAAGGAAAAAGGTATAGGAAGGAGCTTTACATAAACGCAGTTTGAAGCTCAGCGAACTACTCGTCGGAGGAAATATATGATCGCTGAAGGAAAGAAATGGAAGAAAGAGAAAACTAGAGAGATCAAAGAGTTTGTTGAAGGAACTGATAGAGAGGCAAAAACGAGGAATCTGAATACATGAATTCCATGATCCATCTGTTTGGGGTGTTTGAGGAACTAAAATTCTCATCCTTCTTTTGAGTTTTAGTTTGATGATGAAAGTGGCTGAAACGTCATTTATTACGTTCTAAAGACCAACAACTTATAAGGATGTTCTTGTGGATATAAAAACAAAAAAATTATTTACATAATGGTCGCATCTTCCAAATGTTATGGAGGAGTGAGTGGTGTGTGTATGCGAACATAATAATCGTAAGAACCCTTTAAATTACTTATAATCCTAGTTAATTAATTTGTGAACGAACTAATTTTTGAATAAAACATTCATTTTTACAATAGTCACAGCCCCAGTTATCATCCTTTAGGATTAAGGTTGGTGTTCCACACTTTAAACCGGTACGACCACTGAGAAACATTAGTTTTATTGCACCCGGGGCAAACTATACATGTGGTCTAGCAACACCAGCGCCCACAAAGAATTGGATCGTGAAGTGTGATGCTCACTTGAATCAAGAATCGATGTTGTGTGCTCTAGGAATGTCATCGTTCCAGCAAAATATGGTTGTTCTACCACCAGCATGCAGAAGGTATAGTTCTTCTGCTGCTTACACTATCATGGTGCAATGGCATGTAGTAACCAATACCCTAAAATACTAGAAGGTGAAGCTGACTATCAGAAACACACACAGACAACCGGAAGCATTTATATGATTGTTGTTTAGGCTAGTTTTATCGCATTCAAACTCTAAATAAAACAAAATTAATTTTCTGTTTAGTCTGAAAGTATAAGTGAAAATAAAAGAAAATTCTCTAATTAAAATAAGTCTTACGAACCAAACGACTTGTCACACAACCGAGGGTCACATATCTTATTCTTAATATACAAAATACCTTCAGAAAATAGATTACAAGCATTAAAATAAACAAAATCATACCACTAAAATAAGTGGATATTACACGAATTATTCGCGATTACGCTTTTCAGTTATTAAATTACTTAGAAATGTTGAAGTTTTGGGATGTACAATGATATATCAGGTAAGAGTCTTACAAAAAAAAATTATATTTTACCTTAAGTTTTCTTCAAAAATTACGTTTTAGAAGTCATATTTATTATATGTAAGTAATATAATTGACATATATATATATATGTTAATATATATGTCTGTATTTTTATGTTCGTATTTTTCAATACATCTCGTTTTAAACAAGTATGCATCGAATTTTATAATTTACCGTTTCCATATTTTATGACCAAAATTTTCAATGTCTTTTTCATTACATCTCATTTTAAAAATGTACGAATCGAATTTTATAATTTGCCATTTTCAAATTTTATGGCCAAATTTTTCAATATATTTTTCACTAAAAGTTACCAAATTATACACCTACGTATGTTCCCGAATATTACTGACCATGCTTATAAAGATGTTCTTGTCTCGAATATATCTCCAAATGGTTTTTTTTTTACAGAATGATTGTCTATTCCAAAGGTTATGGAGGAGGGAGTGGTGTGTCTATGTAAACAAGATAGTTGCAATTGCTCTCCATATTACTTATAAGGATGTTCTTGTCTCGAATATACCTCCAAAAAAATTGTTTACATAATGATCATATCTTCCAAAGGTTATGGAGGAGTGAATAGTGTGTGTATGCAAAAAAAAATAGTTGCAATTACCCTCCACATTACTTATTTGTGGTTAAGTGTGGTGTTTTGAAGTATTAATATATAGCATATTTTCCCCCTCACATGCTTAGTGATTTAACTCAACTTCACCAAGGGTTATGGTAGCACAACAATCCTCGTGGTACGAAAATCTCGAGCTTTAAATACATTCTATATCTTAACAATGAATCGTGCGCTTGAGAGTACGTATACACCATAACATCAATATAGGACAAATTTGTGGACCACATTCAAACCTTGACTTCATAATACAACAAAATGCACAAACCACCTTCTCCTCGATTAATGCAAGGCACCATCTGCCCTTGATCGACTGAAACCGTAACTCGTCTGCAGGTGGTTGAAACGACCATAGTGCATGCACTTTGTTTCCATAAAAAAACAGTAAGGAAAGACAATGTTATTGAAACAAAAGCTGGAGCATGCGCAACTTGTCTAGGCCACCAAAACCTTTGACATTCCAAGCAACTATGTCCATGTCAAAGAAACAAAGGGATGAGCACAAAGTATAAGAACCTTTGAAGAAGATGCCAACACCAACAAGTGGATATCACAACGACCTAGGTTGCAAGCGTGACTAAGGGATGCCTGGATACTCAACAAACTGTCGCCTTGGTTATGGACGATCGTTGTTTCTACTACTGTGAGAGTATGAATCTCCGAGATGGTTTACCATTCCGATCAACCTACAAAACTATGTCATAGCCTGGTGTGGTGCTAGGCAAAAACACTCCAACGATCAAGTCAGTAAAATGCAACTCAAAGTAGTAAGTTAGAGTTGGATTGTATGTGTTACCTTTAGGGTTTACCCTCGCATTCCTTATATACAAAGGGCAGAAGAGTCTTTGCGTAAGCAACCTTAGAGGCTAGTTACTTGTCGTTTAGGTAAATAAAGGAACCTCAAGAGTCTCTTACTTATCCAAGGCCATACATGTTAAACGTCTACCACGGGCCTTTTGATTGCTATTAGGGACCAAGTACATGAAATGATTTTAATAAAAGATAAGTATTTCAAGTTATCATATTTCATTAGGGGGTTCCTTCCATATTCAGTCAGTATCCACTATTAATGTTCATCGTTTTAGGTCATTATTGGCTTCACGTCATTTCCTAGTCTAGGGATCATATAGGCTCAAGTCCAAATCCACTGAGGCTAATGTTGAGCTCTAGTCTCATGGGTGGGCCTCATAGATCTCTTTCTACGTTGTCTAACCCGTATACCGTTTGGGATATTTCGTGCACCTAGGAGTACGACGAGCGATGTCACTGGTTGACGAAGGCCTGAAACCGAATTAGGGTTTCGATTGAGGTTTTTTAGGTGCGTGTGTAAGTTTATAAGATCAAGACTCTTTCAAATTTTATTAAGAATTAATAAAGGACAAAAGATCTACAAATTGACATCTAAACAAGGAGACCTGAAGGCCAAACAAGAAAAGGAAAGAGGCATGCAAGCCCTAAGAGCTAAAAACTTAACAAAGACTAATACCAGAAAGTCTTCATTCAAGTAAAAGGTTCATATTGGAACGAGAAGGCTCAGTCCAAAAAAAAAAGGAGAAGGCTTAATATCCAAAGATATAACCTTTCTTTTTACAATTGACAATTGAACAATTGAACAACAAACCACCAAGGGAGATTTAGTATCATTCTTAAAGATTCTATTGTTTCTCTCCCTCCATAAGGAGTAAATAGCCATTGCTAGTCAGAGCTTCCTGGTAACATTTAAGCCAAACAAATCAAAACAATCACTCAACTTTTACGCATTCGACACTTTGGTCATTGAGTTTTGAAATATATCACTTTAGTCACTAGACTATATCACCGTGTATCACTTTAGTCAATTCGAGGTTTGATGGGAGGTGGTGATTAAAGTGATGCACGGTGTTATATTATAGTTCAGTGACTAAATTGATATATTTCAAAACTCAATGACTAAATTGTCGAACGATGCAAAGTTGAGTAACATTTAATATATCTTTCTTGAGCCATTTAGCAGATGCCCAAGCAATGAAATCAGGCCAAGGTTCGCAATCAAAGAACAAGTGCTCAATTGTTTCATCAGTTTCATTGCGAAGAACACACCTAGAATCAACATTAGGAGCAATGGCACAAAGCCTATACTGGTGGGTAACTATTGCAATGTATATAGAATACACAAATGTGTGCAACTCTGGCAAGGAAAGGTCGTGATTGCAATGGTTTTTATTTAAGTGTGGATTTCCTACGATCTTGAGATAAATTCCTAATGCTCAGATGTCACGGAAAAAAAGTGAATTGTCTTTGGGGTTTGGGGTTACGTTGTAGTGTTTCAAGAACAAGGCAAATAAATTCAATTTTAACTTTCTCGCATTTTGGAAACTCGGAAAGATTTGGGCACATCCGGCCTTTATGTGAAGATATGAAGAAGATTCACCATGTTTTCAGTTCCTTTTGCTGAAGTGTGGTTTTTCCCAGAACCTTTTATGAATGAGTTCGAGGATGTTTGAGAGACATGTCAACAAGAACTTTCTGTACACAATATCAGATGTTACAGATATCAAGAAAAGGAATAGCAAATTCTGAGTTATATGGATATTGTTCACCTCCATTCTTTTTGTTCGTCTATTTCTTTTAACTTTTCATAAAGAATGGCAGGATGGCTTCCTGATCTTCCGACGGAAAGGCCTACATGCCTCGATGCTGAGATCAGCAGCTGCTGCAAGAGCCATGAAGATGGCGGCGTCTTCCACACATGTCACATGCCTCATGGCTAGTTGTACCAATGGTTTGTTGCTTTTTCCTTCTCCTTGCACTCTACAGCTCATGACAAAACCACCTACAACTGGACCCAAAGCCGCAAAGTCTCCACTGCTTTGTGGGCTTGGTATCGGAGGGGCTGCAGCTGCAGCTGCTTGCATCTGTCTGTCAGTGTCGATGAAAAACTCACCACCTTTTTCAGCATTGATGTGGATTTCAGACATGAGAAGCTCGGCTGCTTCCTGGCATTCAGACAAAAGGCGAAATCGGCAGCAAACGGAATCTCTAATGCTACCTCGCTCACGCCATGCCTCAAGCTTTGCCCATGGCTGCCAGCTCTCAGGCCTGCAAGGATCAGGACTAACAATCATCCAAGCTCCTGGGTTCGATCTTGCAACCCAATCACAACCTGTTGATGGCACAAATGGAGTAGTTATAAAGGCTGCTGCAACAGCAGAGCCAGAAAGATCATGTATGGTCACCTTCCATCCTTTTCTCTCTCTTCTTTCTGTCTCGAGATTAGAATCGTCAGCAGAACCTGACCAGTAATTGCTCAGTGGATCCACCTGGGGAACCCTGTCAATATATTAATCTATCAAAAACTTATTTACCACATGATGGAAGTTGAAAATTAAAATAGAAAGCCAACTTGTTCATAGCACGAGAGAATGAACACATCATATTTAAATGACACTTAAAAGTGGCATCCAAAATTGGTCATAAGTTACTAGTACTGACTACTGATAAACATCTCTTGAATACTTGGAAATTTTATTAAATGTTACATTTATTAGTACATAATATTATTTTAAATGATCAAACTCAAAGGAAAACGAAACAATGAAATTAGTCTAACAGAATCAAGGACTAGGAAATAAAGCAGGCATGGAACAGATAGAGGCGCAACACAAACACAGTGAACGCAAAGAACAGAAGAAAACCGTATGACAAGTATATGACAGGATATTGAACCGACATCTCAAAGTTGTATCAAACAGTACAAACTTAAAAGGACAATTGCCTTCTAAAACTAATATTCATCCAACAAGATTCTAGAAAGAGCAAACTAATATGGTAAACAATAATCTACATTGTTCTTTGTAATTAATTGTCCTTTATATCTTTCTTTCTTTTTTCTGTCAATTTTTTCTCTTTATGCATCCTCACATGGTTTTCATGCATCAGTTCCTATGCTGCAGCCTTCTGACAAATAACAACTATTGACAGTTAAAGACATCATATTAGTCATATCACCTGTCTCGGCTGAACCTGCAGCTGAAAATAGGCTGCTTGATGGAACCTTGAAGCTGAACAATCTGAGGACTCATTCTTGTCACATCGTCAAACTGGAAAACATATCTTGGATCAGGATCAAGTCTCACTCTCAAATGAAGCTCCACACTCAGTTTTCCACTCTCCTGCTTGTTTTTTCCAATACCTATCCACCCACTGAAAAGGACAACTGGTTTTCCTGCTCCCCATTCAGGACCAACCTCCAGCTTAAATGTCCCAATTTGCTGCCTTTTGACCCCTACGCCACAATGGGACCCCTTCCTCCCAGTAAAAACAGCAATCTCCAGACACGCATGAGGGCTGTAGAAACAGCCAGGTACCAGCATCGCTTTGACATCTGAATGTTCAAGATAAAAACTTGAGGCTATGCTATGAGAATCGGGTGTAGCTTCAGGAGATGATAGTAAGGGGACTGATACTGTCTGCACAGGGAATCCTCGAAGGCGAATTTCACACAAACATGGAGAAGAGAATGCATGAATCCCAGACTTTTCAGATTTCAAAGCTGTTTCATGAATCCTCAATCCCAGTGAACCTATTGACAACCTAATAAAAGCCTGAGGATCCATTCTTGTCACAAAAGTTTCCCCATTTTCTCCAAAGTCATATTCTTGAATGGATTAAAAATGCTGTTGCATCTGAAGAATAGAGACAATTAGATCACACAGCCCAAAAAGAAGTTATGGTATCTGCTGGTAAGGAAGAACCTAAACCTGTACAATAGTTTTAATCCTGATAAAACTGAGCAATATTAAAACTTTGGAATGACTCATCTCCAAAACTAATACATTAACGTATATTTTGCCTTCTGAGTTTTCAGTAAATTCTTAGACATGCCTGCCTGCCTGCCTAATAAGAGGGGGTGTGTACAAACCATACCGTACTATCTTCAAAATATCAAACCCTTGTACTGAGCAGAGATGATTGTTATAAAATTATTTACATCAAGTGATTTATTTCAGTTTCAGGCATCCAGAAATGGTTGTTGTAGCATCATTAGTTTTATGCTGGAGTTCCCAATCCTATTTAAAATAAGAAAGATGCTGATAAAAGATAGGATCATTGTTTGTCCTGTGTTTCTCGTATCTTCTTTAAAATAAGCAGATAGGAGAAAATGATATACTTAAAACTTTTAAATAGAAGAAAATCAAGTCTAGGAAAGTTTCACTATTTCACTTCATTTACAAAGAGCCGTGTGCATAACAGAAAATTCATGAATATAACACCCATCTTCCATTTACCAAGCCTCATACACAAAGAGAAACAGAGCTATGATAATTGCGTCTTAAAATATTTGTCAAAATTTTGGAAACCACAAGTGGTTCAAAATTACTTTTCTTTCCTATAGGTACTTTAAGCAAGCAATCAATTGCAAATTTCTTTCCGCTTCTTCTATTTGTTATCTTAATCATCACAGAATTAGTAAACTCCCATGAAAATCCTTGGACTAAATTTCACAGAACTAACAATTCAGGTCAGATTACATAACATAACGCCAACGCCAACTTAACACTCCTTTACACTCAAGTCAACCACACTCAATTATAGAAACAGAGAAAAGAACATACAGTTGCAAAAACTAAAACAAGCTCTTTGCTTCATGTAAGCTGATAGTGTCAGTTGATCAATTTGTTGAAATTCTTAGTTACAATCGATCTGACCTTGAAATTAGGCTTCTATTGCAAACAAATTTACAACTAAACACACAATTTCATTTCAAAACTATTACAATATGTCAAGTAGTTATTAACAAAACGTGTGCATCAAACAGAGAAGTTGAAAACAACCCAGTTCCAATTTCAACAAACTAAACTTTACCCACAAGTATGTTCAAACTCCAACTAAAAGTACATAATTCAGCTCAATGGGAAGCCCCAGAAATGTAACATACAATCAGAATTCAGACACAACTAACAGACAAGAGGCACAAAGACAAAAGAGAAAAACAGACGAGCAAGAAATTGCTCACCTAAGTTGTGGAGCTAAAACAACACCAGAATTTCAGCAAGTCCCAGCAAAACAACAAGAAGGACCAGAGAGAAAAACACCAAGAATCGGCTTACCCAATAAGAGAAATCTTCTTCTTTTTTTTTGGGGGGGGGGGGTATAGTCGTATAGAATCAAAACAGGAATGTGGGTGTAATAAATATTACGAGTAAATGATTGATGGGAACTTAGCGAGATGAAAGAGAAGGGTTGGGTATTGTTAGTTCAGCACAGAAAGAGATGGGAAGTGGGTTATTTATTGGTGGTGGTGTTGCTACTGCTGATGGTGTTGTTAGCTAAAGTCTCAGACTTTACTGAGTCCGAGTCTGTCTGCTTTGTTTATCACGTAGGACTATCCACGGATCACGAGGACACACACCACACCACACCCCACCCAACAACAAACCCATTACCCATTAGTCATATGCTTCTTCTCTCTCCTTCTCACTCTGCATCACTACAAACGAATTGGTTTTCATTTTCAGTTACTTTGTTTGTTTGTTTGTTCATTTGAAAACGAAAAGGGGTCAAATTATGTGTTTGGTCTCTGAAATATGACATGATTTGCACTCTCAAGTCCTTCTCTTTAGGCGTCTGTTTATATGAATTCAACGGAAGGGACTTGATTGCAAACGCTTAACAACTGCAAGTACATTTGCCAAATCAAAAATAGTAACATTAGGCGGACAAGCGTGCCAAATTAATAGTTTGTTCAGCTTTATTTGGCAACACCTCGGTAACTTTATTGGAATGTCAATAATGCATTAATTAAGTTTGTCTAATTAATTTTGGCGATGAAATTTCATAAAATATTGAAATGATCTAATATGGGATTAACGGATTAATGTTTCGTCCAACTTTAATATTGAATTCAAGAAACGGATTTAACTGAAAACTTTGTTAACTAGAAAGACACTGTAGTGAAATGAAACAACTTTAAATGGAAAGGACCAAGTATTGCAAACCCTAATATATTACCATATTAGGGAAGATGGCGATGACGATTGTTTTGTAATTATTTATGAGTTGGTTTAGAGTATTGCGAAAGAAAAGTAAGGAGATGAGGTGAGACAGAGAGAGGTCGTCGCCGTCGTCGTGAATACAGCTGTAACCAACACTTAATAAGTAGTAGTTAGCTTGATCTTTCTTATTCCTTCTTCTTTCTTCTGTTCTGTCTAAAGTGTCTATCTCTATTTCTAATTTTCTATGGAGTTTATGACTACCACCACCACTCTCTCTTATTCAATAGCAATCATTTGCCACTCAATTCTGACTTCATCTCTTTCTTTATTTATTTGTTATCCACAATAATAATGATAAAAATAGATAACCATTAGGATTGGCATATTGTATTTTGTTTAATAGTGGTTTCAAGTTTCAACTACTGAAAATTATCGCCGGTGAGCTGTGACTTGTTGGTTATATGAAATAATTGATCACGTGATAACAAGTCGACATATATCATAAAGGTCACAGTATTTATAAATAATGGATAGATCAAATCCGGCCAACCCTAATAAGTGGCCCAAAAGCCAAAAGACCAACTGAAACCAACTACACCCATTTCAAATAACAAAGGAAAAATGGTTGAATCTATACATGTTATATCTAGTAAGAAAACATAATGCCAAAACAACATAATTTCTTTTCTTTTTTTTGTTCATCCAAAACAAAAGAGTGTGACATGAAAAATTGGAATAAAATCGAACAAGCAAAAAACAGACCAATGGGAAAATCCCATAGGAAATTATGTTCCAAAGCAAAAGAATCTTTGACTACAAGGCTAGGACAAAAGAGTTTTGCCTTTTTTTGGTTTTTTTTTTCGTGGATTGGGAAATGCCCACCGTTTCTTGTCCTTGAAAAGCAATAAAAAAAAAAGGCAAGAGATAGGCTTTGTCCCAAAACAACAACAAAACAAAAAAAACAAAAAACAATAGATAGGCAAAGGACAATCTATAAAAAAAAAGAGCTAAAAGCATCGAGAATATGCATGGTGCCAATTTGTATTATCATTGAAAATAATTTTATAAATTAAAAAGAGGCCTCATAAGTGGCTCTTTATTTTAATTTTTAATATTTATTTTTAGTTTTTTTTATAATTTTTAAAAATTTAAATTATATTTTTATCATTTAAAATATGATATAATTTAAAAATTAGTTAAAATAGAGAACACGGATGAATGACTAGTTTGAGATTGCTCTGACTTAAAAAAAAAATTATTTTTAGGAAAATCAACTGAGAATTAAAGCAGCTTTTAGAAATAACATTTGGGTTGCTTCTATAATCTGCTTCCACTGACTCGTAATTTATAATTAAACATATTTTTTACTAATTTACCAAATATTTTAAGACCTTAAATTTTACGAAAAAACTATTTTTTATAAAAGCAAAGCAATACCAAACTGGCCCGAAGTCTTATTTTAAAGCTAGCTAAAATTTGGTTAAAAAAATAGCTAGCCTTGCTAAGCTTAGTCCATCCCTTAATTTCTTTTAATCTCTTAATTCTTTTGGCTTAATTAGTCTATATAGTTGTATTACTAGCTTAATTTCTTGTTGCGACTTTTTTTTTTCTTTTTCTTTTTTCCTATATTTTTAGGTAGTCCTCCATGAGAAGATTGACCATAAAGTCGAGGATACCTCAAAATAAGTTACACCAAAAAGGCCAAACGGGATATCTTATGAGCCACCTGATTATCTTCTCGAAATATATACTGAAAATCAGCACCAAGATTGAAGAGGAGAGATCTTGAATGTCCTCGTACGAAGACCACAAACTAACAAATTAACATATCCCACAACTGTGTAAACCAATATCAAAGTGTGTGATTCAAAGCGAACAGGCTTAGACCTTGGTTAATGGCTAGCTGACCAGCCAAACGTCTCCCCCTAAGGCTGAATCACAACATGTTCCACCCTTATAGCTCACCTGATGAGAAAGGAACCTATATGGTCACAGACAACAATGCCAATCTCACAAGCATAAAAGCTTCAAATGTCACTTATAATCAGAAATGCAGAAGGCTCCCTTGTTCTTGTTGGCACTAGGAAGTTGGGATGTAATATTGTTCTGCTTGCTGAAGTTATAGCCTTAACAAAAATGAAGGTTTTACTCAAATCTAGGTGGAAGGCGATTCAAAGTTGATTTTTTGACTGCATAAATAGTTCTTGTAGCATTCCTTGGGGGCTTAGGGCCTGGTTTGGGGGGGATTATCTTTTTTTGTGGGGGGTGTTTGTTGTTTTTTTTAGAAATTAAATTTTTATTAAGTAGGTTCGTGTTTGGTAAATTTTGTTTTTAAAAGTGCTGTGAATACAAAAAGTAGTGTTTAAGTGTTTGGTAAACTTTAATATAGGTAAAATCAAAACGGTAAGACAACAAAAGCTATAAGCTACTTATAGAAGTATCAAATTATCAACTTGTATAAGTTACATTGGAAAATGTGAGATTTTTAATTAAGTTGCTTAATTTTGTTTTACCAAACACCTAAAGTGCTTAACTTAATAAATAATCAACTTATTTTTTAATTTAAGCTACCCCAAACTGGGCCTAAGTCAATGATCAGAGACATTCTTCTCCTCAAAGACTCCTTCATATGATCCTCTTTCCGGCATATTCTCGAAGAAACTAATTTTACAGCAAATCTATTCTAGATTTGTCACAATGCCCTTCTCTTAGAGCATATGCATTCGGGGGCAATTTCATCGCCAATCCAATAAAAAGTCCAAAATCATCAATGCACCCACCATTATTAGCTTGACCAATTGCTGGAGCCCAGTTGGCATGACCAATTTGCTTGCCAATTCTTGGCAACTCAATTAGCATGACCAATTAGTGGTCTTCACTGACGTTTTTGTCTCTCTCTTGATCTCAGCCTTTGAATTTGAATATTTTAATTAAAATTAATTAATACATTAAATTATAAATTTAAATAGTGTATTAACATTAAAATTGTCTTCCATTGGTGCATTGAAATACTAAAAACCAAATGCAATTTTGATAAATAGTAAATTGCCTATAGGCAATTGGCCTAGCGAATGGCCAATTGTCCTTGATTTTTTATGGATGCATATGCTCTCAGGGTAATAAGGAGGAGGGGCATTGAGTGGTTTGTGTATCAACTATCAAGCCATGTAGTGGCCTGGAAAGCTACATCAACTGGTAGCTAGAGATACTCGGACTAGCACTTGTTCATAATATTATACACAACTGGGTTAATTTATTTACGAATCTAACAATGAAGAAAAATTAAAATAGAAATACAAAAATGGCAAGAGTCTACTAAAGTACACTAAATATTTACCAACTATGGGAGGATGATCATATCAATTTCTTAATTTTGACCAAACAAGCGTACGTTCTTTTTTGTTTTATTACATTTGTCATTTTCCTAAAACTCAAGCCAATTGTTTTCCAAATGAAAATGTAGGATATAGTTGACTACTTGGTGAAAGTGATGGGTTCATACTATGAGCATTTTGACACCCCATGTTTTGTCTAGGCACTTATAACTAAGCAATGCATTAAAATAATTGACATGTGAGTGAAGTTTTATCCGATAGAGTATTGTTATCTTGGTTTGTTCACTTTAATGAAGTCGCACTAAGTACGTCGCTAAACTCTCGGGTTAAAAGGGACCTCCACTCGATAATGGTGGGTATGTAGCAAACCACAATACAAAATGACAAGGGAACTTCATAACTAAGAAATATATCGAATTGGTCTATTTGATATATCGATATGCATTAAATGGTCTATTTCAAAATAGACTGGTTCAAATAAATCACAAAATAAAATGACAATGAAACTTAGTAATTAGAAAAGATATCAAACCGGTGTATTTGATATATCGATTTGTCCCATAATAATATCAGTGGGAGATAACTAGTAAAGATATCACATGGTATATATTAAATGAAATAAGGCCTATATAATATCAGCAAAGAAACAAGATGGCCAATGACCAAGACAAAATGAAAGATCCTCAAATCATGTTGTAGACTTCAAACAATATTGATAATAATGCAAAAAGAAAAAGAAAATAGATGTCACCGGCAATAATGAAAAATTGAACATGCATGTGAGGAGCATCTGATTGTCTCTTGTCAACTCCTCAAATGCCAAAGGCAGCAAAAGAGATGGACAAGAAGATCCTCCAATGTTTATCTTCTTTTCTTTTCAAGCAAGAAAATATTAAAATGGAACAATTCCATAATTTTTTGCTATAATTAATCGATACAATGAGAAAAGCAACTTTTTCTTCAAGTTCTTATCACATCAAGACTCGAGCATTTCCATTGGTTTTGATCAACCTAACTATTTCGACAATGAAATGTTGCTCTTTTTCCTTTTAATTAATAGAAGAATTCAGCTCATCTTCTTATACAGTTGTAAAAGGAAAAAAAATGCCATTATATAGCAATATTTCATTATAGCTGTGAAAAATTTATAGTATATAACGTATCGATACATTAATTAAAAGTAAATTAACTCCCTACAATAGTAGACTAATTCGAAATCAGACCAAGTTACTCTGTCTCTACCGATGTATTACGTCAATCTATTATGTATTGAACATTTGAACCAGTCTATATGATATATTAATATATTGTACATGAATTCAAAATAAAAAATAGATATAAACTGTTACAAAAATATTTGGCAGATAGGAATGTCACATAGTAGATGAATTAATAAAAGCAAATCCCCCACAGGTGGTCAAACAAAACAAGCACATTTAATAAACTAAAAGGGATATGCACATAATGACAAGTTGACAACTGTACTCCATGTGAGAGCTAGGATCAATATGGACCCCCATCTGAACCACTCAGTTTGCAGGAACATGCAAAACCCAAAAGTTGTTCAATTTTTCTTCTATTCCTTTTGGATAAATAGAAGAAAAGAAGATGAAGGAAAATGAAATACAATATATTGAAACCATATGAAGAACTTGTTGCAGAGTAGGTGATCAATAAGTTCTATTCAACAGTGGTTTATTTTTTTACTTTGACTTCATCAGTTGGTTAATCCTTGCTTTCCCATTAAGCATAAGATTTGCAAATATAAGTGATCCAACAACCAAGACTTTGGCAGGAGTGTAGACTAATATATAACCTCTAAGATGATTGGTATACTTCATTAGTCATATTAGTAAGAACCCAGAAATGGATCCAATTTTAGCTATACTATTTTAATCATAATATAAGTTTAATGGGGAAAAATAGAATCTTCCTCTTCCTAAAAAAACATGCATGTCTAATAGATATTGAGTATTTGCAAAATTATTATATATATACGATACATCAAATTAACAATGTATCATTTTACTCAAATATTATCACACGTTGAAATAGAGATTTAATAGAACATGTAACAACATTTCCAGTGAAATAATTCACTCCTTGTGTATCGGAGTGATTTCTGGATAACTTCACTATTTGCAAAAGTAGTTGACTCTCCCAAATCTCAAAAATGTTTCACCTCTCTCACAAATAGAACTCTCCATTTGTATGACCATTATGGAGTCTGGAGACGTGATATCTGAAATCATTCTTCTGTTGAGGAGAACATTAGTAATGCAGCATTTGAAAAGCTTCCTTAGGCCATACGTACCCATACATGCAACACTGTAATTTTGGAGTTAGTTTCCTCTAATTTCGTAAAAAAAAATGTGAATAATGACTCCAAAATCTTCTTTGTTGGGTGTGTTTGCCCCTGTAATTCTGTAAATGAGACTGAAATACAACACTGGAAGTCGAAAGCCACAAAAATTTAAATCAAAAATAAAAAACTCCGAACTTTCTAAGTTTCCAAGGCTGGTCATGCAGAACTAACAATTAACAAAGCCTTGAAAGAAAAATCCGAGGGCAAGGAACCCTAAATCCCTACTAGTGTGTGCGACATTGTAAGTATAAGCTCTTAAAACCATCACACAATAAGTTTAAAGGAGAAAAACTTTTCTTATTGGTTAAAGAACCGAAACATATTTACATCATAGGAACACCAAGAACTAAAAATGAGGGATTTACAATGCAGGTTTTCAATACAGAAAAAAAAATCCACAAAAGCGTGAGGGAGTTGACATTAAAAAGCCAATTGTAGTGTAAGAATCAATAGAATTAACAAAGATCTTGATGAAACACATCACTTCCATTTCTTGAACTTTCCCCCATGATGCTTTCCAAATTTGCCATGCTTGAACTTCCCACGACCAAAGCCATGGGAACCCCCAAAACCAAAGCCATGGGAACCTCCATGGCTACCTCCATGGCTACTACTTACAAGATGGTGAACTCCGTAACCTGCAGCAGCCACAGCAGCACCACCGGCTAACATAGCTCCCATTCCCATACCAGATCCATGCCCTGCAACAATTCTAGTTAGCACAAATTGTATTAAGGTATAGTGGGTGCCACGACCCTTACTCTAATAAGGACCTTTTGGTTCTGAATGACTTTCTAGTTTCTACACAGTGATATCCTAGAATAATATTCTGAAACTCTTACCGGTGCTTGTCGGCTACCAAAACAAAGTGGAACGGTATATGTAACTCTACCAACAGCTCCAAGCTATTCTCGAATTGAATGGACATCAACATTGGTTTTGTTTGGTTGAAGCTTGAAACGTCTTTTATTGACTAAACTTAGCAGCGCATTAAATAAGTGACGAACTCATCCAAAATTTAAATGACAAAACCTTGGTTTGGATTGGATTTGCTTGAGTGGTAGTTAAGTTTGGTTGCTGGACAACCCTAATGTTAGTAAGGTTGTCAGCAATTTAATTATTAGAGGGAAACTAACACAAATTATAGGAAAAAACACCACCCTCTAGCCCTTTTGAGCTATCTCTCACAATAGAACCAATGGAAGGACTATAACTGGACTAAAACCAAACTCTACTCATATATTAGAATTCATATAATGTAAGACAACCAAGTGACAGTGATTTGATTACCTGACTGATGAGGAGCTGATGGACCTGGATAACCAGCTGGCGGATAACCACTAGGGGCAGGATAGCCAGCTGGTGGGTATCCCGCAGGGGGAGGATGTCCAGATGGTGGATACCCGCTTTGAGGTGGATACCCGCTTTGAGGAGGATACCCACTTTGAGGAGGATACTCACTTTGCGGAGGGTATCCCCCTGAGGGAGGGTACCCACCTGAGGGAGGGTATCCGCCTGAAGGAGGGTATCCGCCTGAGGGAGGGTATCCGCCTGAGGGAGGGTACCCACTAGAGGGAGGATACCCAGGTGGTGCATGTCCTTGTGGGGGATATCCATGTGATCCAGGCCGTGGCATCTGTCCAGCGGCAAATCCAGCAAGACTTGAAAGTATCCCTCTGTCAGTAGACTCATTGTTGTTGTCCGTTCCACCTCCCATCTTACTTCAACTTGAAACTACTGCATAGAGAACATTATCATTGTAAAAATAACTGGAAATCAAAAGCCAAAGTAATCAGACAAAAGCAAACATAGGCAACCGGCACAAACCAACCTCAACTTACATCATACTGACTTCGCAATGTTCGCTACTTTAAAAAATTCAAAACAAAAACGAGAGAGACTATGTTACAGAGGTGTGTTTCCAAAATTCCAATATATGTCTGGAAAGATTCTTAAATCTGGGAAACCATGATCATCACTTGTTCAACATGAACCATTTCATCAAAATGGTTTCTGCTACAGAGATTATAGTTGATAGCAAAAATTATTCAGCACAACTTCCCATGCAAAGAGACCATCTATAGATCAAGCAACCAGAACCTCAAATAAAGAAGAATTCCAAGCTGGACATAGCTCTATGGCTCTACCAAGATTTGGTACGAATTTATTTTAAACATTGGGATAAATATCAGCTACTCAACTCACCAGATAAAGAAAATGTAAGAGCACACATCCATACAAGAAAATGAGAATGTGCAGATTGATGAATAGGAGTAACTATAAAGGACATTAAAAAACTCAATGTATTAGAAAATGTTGGAACTAACACCTGTTAATGGTAAGAGAAAGAAGGGTTAGGTGGTACTGACATATACAACAGACACCACAAGAAGTCTACAAGTACTCATAACCAAAGTAAGTCTTGCTTCAAAAGAAGGAAATGACTAAGAGATCGATTAAGACAGACAAGAGATGAAGCAATAGAAAAGATCTGAAAAGTAAAATTTCTTAAAGAGATACGTCATACAATAAAGAACCTAAAATCGGAATTCATGTGATCAGGCTTACATGTATGAGACAAAAGGGAAAGATGATAGTGGTGATCAGCAATACAGCTTGCTAAAGAAAATCCGTTCTATGTCTATCTAATCTTGTGTTCTATAGGAGTGCTTTTTGGAGCAAAACTTTTGCCAAATTGTTTAAACTGGAGTATCGTCTCTGGTGAAGATTAATTTCAGGGAAGAAGGTTGCTAATTCAAAAGCTGCTAGACCTATTGTGCAGCTTAGCTGGAATGTCCTTCAAAGGATAGGTTCAAACTTAATGGTTGATACCAACTGACGTAGAGTTTCTACTGCTGGTCTGATATGTGATGGGAGAATCTATCTTGAGGAGTCATTGCGGTGTTTGGGAGAGGGTCTCTCAGCTATTCTTGGAGTTGGTCAAATTTTGGAGGCAGAGCTTTCTGGTATACTGAAGGGCTTAGAAATCTCTTGGGGATTTTGGTTGGAGGTTTTTTGACACCTGCATTGCTATCAACCGAACTCTCCAACCTATTGACATGCTTCACCCCCTTTATAACATTGTTAAGAACTGTCAGGTTATTATGAAAAAGAATTGGACTGTTTCTACCTCCCATGTTTACTGAGCATAAAGCAAGTTTGAAGATTGTTCGATTATCCTCCTGTTTCTACTATTCCTATCTTGGAAAGAGATTTGTTAGGTTCAGCTACTCCGAAATCTTTGTTACTAGTTAGTTGTCTTTTATTGGCCTCAAGGATTCCATGTAACCACAATATTATTTCTTCTATGGGTCTTTACAAAATTAAAGGTCTCTGATACCTCAGCTAAATTCCATGATTGTTTAATACCAAAATGAGCTCACTTGGTGTCAAAAGTTCACCAAATATGCAGCTACTCCATAGAAAAACACCATATCACTTTGGAAGTGATTCTTACAACCTATGTTTAAAACATATCCACAAAGTACATACACTTTAAAATTAATCAAGATGTTCCCATCAGTTGCAAACTTGTCATAGCAATGTGATTGCTTAAATTTGTCTACACTGTTTTTGTTGGTAAGGATTTGAACAAACGAATTTCCACAGCATGATCACAAATTCACAATAACAGAAGAATCCATGTTTATGCTGGAAGCCTACAAGTCAAATTTTTGGGAAAGATGAAAAGACAAGCACCCTAAGAAACAATTACATAGACTGATTCAACAGACAAAGAAAAGAAGAAAAAGAAATCCATAAAACCAAAAAATAAAAAATAAAAATCTCACTCTCTCTCTCTCTCTCTTCTAGGAATCGTAATCGATTTTGTCACACATTACATACCATTAAGATTCAAATTGGCAACCCATTTTCATGCATGAAAAGCAATACACATATTTTTTTTTACAGGAAAACGAAAAGAAACGTTATTAAATAAGCAATGTCATCTACTGCATTCAACAGAAAAGAAAGAACAACAACAAACCCAGAAGAGAATCCTGAAGAGCAATTAGAAATTACCACAAAATCAAAAGCAAATGGAATGAATCATCAACACAGGAAAAGAATAAGACGGTATCTGCAGAGAGAAAGATAGAGATTGCTCACCAAATTGATGATGTTGCAGCCTGTTGGGAATGAAGTTTTGCGGTGTGACAATTTGAGTCGATGTGTTTCTTGTTAAGATTCAAGATTGCATGCGCAGGCTTCTTTGGAATCGATCTTAGTTTTTCGGTTTCACCAGGACTTGGGCTTCTATCTTTTAATGAACCAACAGACGCGTGTGGAAAACTGCTTTAGTTTTTTTCGTCAAACACGTGTGCCAAACGTTATTGATTTTGTTTTAGTAGCCATCGTGCGCAAATTGCAAGAAAAGAAGAAATGGATAAGAATGTCTAAAATAGGGTGTTTTTTTTTGTCATAAGTAAAAAATTAAATAGATCGAAATTGTCAAATTACATCAGATATAAGTACATCAGAAAGTCAAGAAGGACATTCATCGACCCAAACACTGAATACAGGATACAAAAACGCATTTTTAGCTAAATTATGCGTTGTCTGATTACATTCACGAGGTACAAATAATTGAATTGAATAAATGAAAAAATGACTTCACTTCTTTTAATAGCGCTCCTTCCATAGAGAAATTGACATCCGAATCTTGGAGCAACTGAATAATACTTTGAGAATCACATTCGGAGCCAAAGATAAAACAAGGTGGGTGAAAATTGGAAGGAAAGATAAATAAGAATTAGGAGGAGGGAAATTATTATAAACAATACCTAATATAAGAGTTGTACATCATTTTAGTATTTGACATTTAAAAACTATCACATTTCAAACTCGACCCAATTTTGGTACCCACCGTCAATAACTCCGTGAAAAAAAAAACCTCAAGAACAAAAAAGTCACTTGGACATATTTTAAACGGAGTTATTGATGGTGAGTGCTAAAATTAGGTTAGGTGTGAAATGTCAGGTACTAATGTAATAGTTTTTAAATGTTGGGTACCAAAGTGATGTACAGTCATTAGGTCAAGTACTATTTATGATAAAAACCCTTAAAATGAAGGAAATGAATATCGAAACGGTCTAACGGGGAGACTCTAGCTAATAAATAAGTAGCAAATTTGGTTAAAAATAGAAGCAAAAATTAACTAGATAACTATAATCCATAATAGCAAGAGTGTCACTACTCTTCATAAACTTATATATATCGATGTTTGCCAATGCAGGCAATTGCGGTACGAGTCACCGATTGAAATTTCGAGGGTGCTTGTCAAGGCTAGAGTCAATGAGCTAGTAAGGATCGACTAACTAGGAAGCTTCTTTTTTCTTGGATCTCTTCCCTCCATGGCTTGTTGTAGAGGAATGTTCCTTCAATTGAATGGTTGAAGGCTTGAAGCAAGCTGCTTAGCACCGGGATCCTTATGGGTATCCCACCTTTGGCTTGTTACAACTACCACGAAGTCGACCTCTACCCCTCTTTCTTAGTTTTGCATGCGAATCTTCCTTGAAACTTTCACATATGTTGGAAGTGCCATCGTTAAAGACCTTGTAGGTATTCAACCAACCCACCATGGAGTAATAGGTGGAAACAAAGGCTGAGCCTTCGTCCTTAAGATTGGCAAAGTCGACGGTGTCCTTGCCACAATAGATGCCATGAAGAACAGAAGAAGGTGCGCTACCAAAACTTTAACCGCATAAAGAATTTTGAGAGAAAATGTTTTTTTTTTCCTCTTTAACAAAAATTAGCTAGGAGGAAGTTACTTAGACAAATACCATAAGGATTGGTAACAGGTACTTTTGTAGGCACTAGACCAATTGTGGAGAACAATTTAATTTTACATTGTCGTAATTCAATCCGAATGTGAATCGTTGTGCATAAAAAAAAACACTTGCATTTTCAGACTTCTTTAAAAATTCCGATGAAAATTGTGAGACAAGAAAAGAAAAAAGGATGATATAGGTTGACGAATTTGTTATGGAACTCTATTTGACGGTTGTACTAATAGGTACATCTACATGGAATGTAGAGTAAGGAAACGAAGAGCGACTCTTATTCCTCTTTTAAAGAGGAATAAGTCCATCTTTTTTCCATCTTTCCCCCACTAGTCTCTCCGACTCCGATTCAAGTTACTAGTCTCTCCGACTCCGTTTCGACTCAATTCAAGTTTATGAAGCACGCTCTTAGTTCCTTTTTAATGATAAATAGAGAATGAGATGAAACGAGAGAAAAACAGGCTGCTGAGGTAAAAGTGTTGGGACGATTGATGTCCTTGCTGAAGGTCATAGCTTTAATAGAATAAGTAATTTAAAACTAATCCCTCAAGCTCTAAAAGAGAGATCCAACTGCCAAGCCATTCCTACTTGGAAAAGATAAGCTTGTAAAACCTATTACCTATCAAAGAATAAAGCAACAAATCCTTTCTACCCAAACTGTCATACTCATTCTTATTACTTGCAGAACCGAAACATATGTACATCATAAGCAATAAAATGAACTACAATGTCATATGTAATGTCGTAATATAATAGCAGATTCTTAACAAATGAAATCCTAAAATAACTTGTCTGAAGTAATTATTTGAAAGCCAATCATCTAGAGAAAGTTAGAATTTGAAGCCACCGTTAAATCTATTACATTACTTCCATTTCTTGAACTTTCCAAACCCCATGTGCTTGCCAAATTTCCCATGCTTAAATTTGCCATGTTTGAATTTCCCATGACCAAAGCCGTGTTTGCCGTGTTTGAACTTCCCATGACCATAGCCCCCATGGTAACCCCCATGGTGACTCCCATGTACAAGATGATGAGCCCCGTAAGCAGCAACTGCAGCGGCAGCACCCCCAGCTAGCATACCTCCCATATTAGGTCCATGCCCTGTAACATTCTTTAGTCAGCAAAACTTGCAGCAGACAGATGACATGTATAATACTACTCTACAGATGACCTTTTGGTTCTCATAGCTAATAGTCATCAGCATATAGTAGAGAAATACAATATCACAGACAATTTGGCAGGCTAAATTCAATGATCTTCTCATGTTACATTCCTTGGCAATAAAGTTTAGCACAAGAATAGGATTCCAAAACTATAATTAACACTGGTGATCAACCAGAACATAGTGGAATTTAACTCTACCAACAGCCTCATTTACATATTATATGGTCAAGTTAATGGTTTAGATTGCCTGAGTGGTTCAAATTGGTTCTAGGACAGCCCTAATATTAGGCACAGTTCAGACGGTAAAATTTTCTTTTGGGACACTAAAACAACGGATTGGGGAAAACACATCCGCTGGCCCTGTTTCATATCCATCAAAACAAAATCCATGGAAGGGTTGGTACTGAAAGTGAACTAACCTCACATATTACACTTCATATAAAAAAAGAATACGTGATGGAGGTTTGGTTACCTGAATGATGTGGAACTGATGGGCCTGGATAACCAGCTGGTGGATATCCACTAGGGGAGGGATAAGCGGTTGGTGGATATCCCCCAGGGGGAGGATATCCAGATGGAGGATACCCGGCCTGAGGAGGATACCCGGCCTGAGAAGGATACCCGCCTGGGGGAGGATATCCACCTGCAGGAGGGTACCCATATCCTTGAGGGGGATATCCGTATCCTTGTGGAGGGTATGATCCATGCTGTGGGTAGTGTCCGGTAGCATATCCAGCAAGCTGTGAAAATAGCCCTTTGTCTTTGTCATTGGAATCGTCTTTGTTGTCCATTGCACCTTTCTAGTTACTTCAACTTGAAACTAAAGAAATCAACATAGAGAAACAGACACAACCATCAGCTATAAAGCAACCGCTAATCACAACATACTCTTATTTAGTCCAAGCAAGAACAACATACACACTCCAACTTGTTCACAATCTTGGAAAGATTCTTAAATCTGAGCAACCAACCATGACTATTACTTGGTAAACACAATTTCTTTAACCAAACTAGGCAATAGCAACAAATTTTCCGCAAAACTTCAAAAACAAAGAGATCATCTTGGACCAAACTACCAAAACCCTATATGTGCATCTACAAAATTACACCTCTCACATTAGTATATAACATAACCAACCGACCATTGATGCTCAAACAAGAAACCCATGTTGATAAAAAGCCTAGTTTTGATAAAGATTAAAAAATAAAAATAAAATAAAAGGGAGCTGCAATACAAAGAAAACTAAAACGACGAAACAGAAGCCCCAAAACCCAGAAGAAAATTCTCAGTGAAATTAAAGATCACTAGGCTTTCACAAGCAAACGAAAAATTGAATCATGATTCATGAATGCAGGAAAAAAAAAAAAGGAGTAACAGCAGAGATTGCTCACCAAATTGATGGGGTCTCTTTCTCAGGTGTGACACACGTTTCTTTGATTTCTTTTCTCTGCTGCGCTTGTGTTGTTCTCCTCCTCTATTAATAAGACTGCTCGTCTGCTTTTCCTGGTACTTTTCGGCATTAAAAACACACGCAAACGCGTGGGAACCATGTCCTTTCTTTTTATCTCGTGGGAAATTATGATTATTTTTATTAATTTATTTCTTTTTAATAAATAAATAGAGAAAAAGGTTTTGGGATAATGAATGGTTTAGAATTAGATAACCGAACCACTAAAAAAGGTCATAAAAAAATGTTTAAAGGAGATAATAATTAATAGTATAGAATCTTATCCTTTGATTTAATAATTAGTGACGTGGAATTGAGACCACACTAAGTAATTGAACCGCGTTACTTTAATGCTTTGTATTTCATCCACCCGTTGAGAACTTCCTTTGAAAACCCAATATGGTCAAGATACGGAAGAAAAGTAAAGAAAACAATAACAAAACAACATCAGATACCTGTACAGAATCTTGTCTGGAGGTGACATCACGAGTTTGTTTCATATCGTGTATTTGCAGATCGCGTATTTGCAGATCGCTTGGGTTTTCAATTTTTATTGATAAATTTCTGCTAGACATTCTAAGTTGCTCCTAATTCATATGTGCCGCGTCCATATTTAACGGTCAAAATTAATGAATTTGATAACGGTTGGACTATAGTGATTAAATTGTTTTTTTTTATGGGTCATCCAATATGTTTAGAATTTGGTTTTCTTTTCTTTTCTTATGGATCATCATTCACGAGCAAAATTGGTTTTGCTGGTTTCAATGACAATATTTGCCGAATTTTTTCTACACGGTGTATGTATTGTTCTAGGTTTAGAATAATTTATTAAAAAATCATTACATTTTGTTTTTGGACTAATTTCAATTTATTACCCTCAACTCATGACCGAAAATCATGTCAGTACATGCTCTTTTCAATTTCATCAACACCATTGTACTTATCAATTTGATGAGTCTAATTCAACCGTTAGTCATTCCATTAATTGTGATTGTTATTTGCTGACATGGCACAAATGAGACCCACATTTTGATGATGTGGCGGTTACATCCCAATTGTTAGCTAATTCGTTAATTTTGACCGTTAAGAGCTAAATTGACATTCTAAGTCGTTGCCAAGTCATCAAATAGTGGGTCTCATATGTGCCACGTCGGACAAAATTAATGAATTTGATAACGGTTGGACTAGAGTGATTAAATTGGTAAGTACTAAGTACTGATCGGTTACTGATGAAATTGAAAAGGCAGATACTGACTTAATCCTGAATTCAGAAAAAAAAACTCTTTGAAAATAATAACATAGAATTTTCGTTGTAGGCCCAGTTTAGCACTGCATTTTTGGGCCAAAAATCACGTTTTCTCAATTTTTTTGGGATGTAATTTAATTTTCATTTGGTAAAAAGATGGTATTTAAAATCTCCATGGTTGTAAATTACACTCGTCGCTAAACCCTAAAATCTCCGATTTCGCAGGCAAAGAGAACCCTAAATTAGGGGTGGGTTTGCGAAACCGAGCCGAAAAAAATGGAACCGCGCGCGGTAAAAAAAAAACCGAAACCGAGCATGAAAAACCAAACCGAACCGTGCCTATTCGATTTGGTTTCGATTTTGGCTGTCAAAAACCGAACCGCACCTAACAAACCGAAGTTAGCCAAAACAATGTCGTTTTGGGGTACATGCATTTTTTTTATTTGATCTCAATAGAGGATTACATAAAATGTATACCTCTTAAGAGATATTTTTTTTGAAGTGAGAGAAATGTCCTTTTAATTATAAGTATGAGAGACATTATTTTTCTCACTTATTTTAAATGTGTGATGCTAGTAAATATTCCCAAAGGTCTCCTATACTTATAAAAGTGACCATCTCTCACTTAAAAAAATATACATTTTATGTAATCCTCTATTGAGAGTGAGTATAAAAACTTTGAGAATGTTTATTGTTGCCCAATAAACTTTTGCCTTTTTTTTAATAGTTTTCCAAGAAAACGGAAAAAACCGAAAACTGCACCGAAAATAACCGAACCGCACAGCCGCGGTTTCGTGTTTGAAAATGAAAAAAACCGAACCGAAAGTTCTAGTTTGGTTCGGAGTTTGGTTTTGGGTAAAAACCGAACCCACCCCTACCCTAAATCCCCATCTCTTCTCTCTTCCCCTCTCTGCAACACCACATCAATATCTCCATCATCCACTAGCACTCAAAAGGGAGGAAGACCACCAGGAGTAACGAGTAAGGCAAAAGGGAAATAAAGCTGACGTCGACGCCACTTGAGCCACATAGCATCAAGAACCCTACATGGCCCACCAAAAAAGACTTGGTCACAAAGGAGAATAGGATCGCTAAGATCGATTATGTCACGCCCCTAAATCCGAGACCAATATTATATTGAAATATGGTGCCCGAATTTATGACGCGAATGAAATTCTAAAACATAAAATAAATCAAATGAAACAAATGTCTGAATAATACTTTTATTTGAAAATTAAAAGAATATTATCTTACAATAACAGAGTTTAATAAAAATACATAATATAAAATATTTGTTTAAATGTTCATCCCGTTTTCCCCCAAGCATCGTAACCTGAAAACAAGAAGGTGTAGCATCATGAGCAACACAGGCTCAATAAGTACACCTTACATTCTTATATTAATGTATCTTATAAGATATCAAAACTAAACAACCAATCAAAAATATACTAAGAACATTTAATGTTGCTTCATAGCAATTTTAGTGAATATAATTCACATATATCAAGAACGTTTTTAACTCAAATAATTCAGTCTCAAATGTAATCGACTAACATTGCAGCATTGATATAACCTAAAATCATATATGTTTGATCAACATATCATAATATCAATATATCACAAGTAGATATTGATTATCTCAAACAATATATGCACCTTAGCATATCACAAATAAGTATCGATTATCTTCATGCCAAACAATATATGCAACTTAGCATATTATCAATATTAAATAGATATTGATTATCTCTAAACAATGTATGTCCAACAACATAACAAATCATAAATACATATTTCACAATAAACATGTATTTTCTCTTTTCAGTGAATATTTTGGATTTAACTGGTAGTAACAATTCATAAACAATCCGCGTACTAGGATCCCCTTTGACCCAAAATAAGTACGGGTAAGCCGCAGCATACCAAGGACAATACCAAGGCATGTACACTCAAGGTCGACAATTCTTCCTATGAGTATAATAGTGCACTATCTGAGGGACATGAGCCCATAGCTTAATCACCAAAAACATACTCTACCAGTAATTCACTTAATTTAGCGCGGAGGTTGTACCCTCCACCCGGCTTCCCGATTTCTCAATCATAACCCAAATCACAAATATAGTCTTATTATAAGGCAAGTCATAAATCATATCATATGTATGTATACACATGCTTAAGTCTTTCATATGTATGCATATGTGACATAGATGAAAGATATAAATAGGTAAATCACATAATTAAGAGAATTACCAAGATAAGCAAATTAAGCATGTGATATCACAAATATACTTCAAACAATATATTCTTCCATACATGTTTAATATTCATGTATAATACTAAATTGATGTATTCACTTTTAGTATATAAAATTATGCACCAATATGAGATTAATAGATAATCAAGTACAAATAAAATACATTCAAAGAAGCATATGTAAAATAAGGTATACATATGTTCATAAGTAATGGGACTCATCATGTAATAAGCAAGATCATATTCTATAGCAAATAAGCATAAACATATGTAGAACAATTTATACATATAAAACATAAGTAATTAAACTCATATAGTAAATAAGCTTATCAATATAAATTATGAATAGAAATATGTATATGTCAAATATATATACTTAACAATACTTCTGTATAAATACATGTTAGTGTATAATACTAAGTTGATGTATTTACTTAGTATACATAAAAATAAACAATATGAGTAATACAAATAAAATATATATAATAAAATAGTACAATATAAGGAAATCAGATTATTAATAGTGTTCTAAGTCCTTAAGTCCAAATCCATGGAAGTTCATTATCCATATTTATGATTCTCCTATTAGAATCATTAAACTTCAAATATTGTTATATTGTCCATCACAAGTCCAAATTAAACAAATGAGTATACCATTTTTAAGGGTTTCTCATAAGGAATTCAATAGTATAGTCCAAGTATACAATTCTAGAAAGTCCAAGTCCAGAAATGAAGAATGTCCAAAACAGTCCATAAATGGTTATGCTCTGTTTTAACCCTTTTGGTCTAGATTTTTACATACCGTAAATATGGCCACTAGTAATTATATTCTCCAGATTAGAATTTCATGTTCTAAGCTTCGTTTTGATATAAAGATCACAAAATTTGGTTAAGAGAAGAGTGAGATATGACCACTTGAAGTTATGAACAACAAAGAGGTTTTCCAGTGAGCATACTGGATAAAAACTTAGATTCAGACAGTTTTACCCGTTGGATGAATACGAAATTTGGATATGGAATACTAGACACAGTAAGTAACAACTTTGATGAAGATGTCAATATTATAAAATGAACAGAAATATGTGTTTAAAGGTTCACAAGTTGGCTTCCGGAATAACTTCAGAAAACAAGATTCAGAAGGTTTTCCCGGTGAACATACTGGATAAACACTTAGATTCAGAATGTTTAACCCGTTGGATGAATATGAAATACTAGAGACAATTGTAAACAACTTTGATGAAGATGTCAATATGATAAAATGAACCGAAATATGTGTTTAAAGGTTCACAAGTTGGCTGCCGGAATAACTTCAGAAAACAGGATTTAAGTTTTCTATAAAACTTATTCCTTTCTATTTTCTTCTTGCTTGTGCACTTTGATGAACTTAAAGATAAAAGACTATAAGGATATATTCTGTACTTACTTGAAAAGTTGGTTGGAAGATTGTATTCAAATTGGGACGTCACAAGACAACCAAGTTCTTGAGCAAGGGTACTTTGACTAGCTAGAGATTGTTTTCTCTTCAAAGAGCTTCTAAGTGAAGTTTCTACACTATTGGGAGGCTGAAGTAAGAAGAGCTAGAGAGGAGAAAGAGAGAAGTGAATTAGCAAAGCATTCTATGGCTGAACCATGTTATTTATAGGCTAGAGAATACACTAACCTTACTTAAGTTAGTTGCTAATTCTAGTTGGTTAGCCTACTTGATAAACAAGTTGACAATTAAAGAATAATAATCCTTGGCTGATTATTACTGTTGGAGATTCTAAGATCAGCTCTAGAATAAGTGAGGTTAATTGTTGTAGAAGAGTGAGGTCAATTGTTGGATCATGCTTTCAATACAAGCTTAATTCAATTTATTCTTGTGCTCTACATAACTTGTAAAAATCATAACTAAATCTAGAAATATGATTTTCGGGTGATTCCAACTCTGAGAGTTTCCTTAAGATGTCTACTAGAAATCATTAGAAGAACACATTCTCAAATAATGAACAGATTAATGCAATTTCTAAGGAAAATGCAACTTGGTCGGAATACCTTCAAAAAAAATACATAAAACTTCCGCTGACCATAACTTTTTCATATGATCTCGGAATTTAACGTGCCACATGTCTACGAACTCGTATCGAGTAGCTCTATGACTTTTGTGGAAGAAGTTATCAGAGAAAATCAACGAATAAGAAAGTCAACTTTTGACCCCTCGAAAATAAAACGTTTCGAGTCAATATTCTTTCCGAAATATTTTTATTTCACAAACTAGACAAGAGAACCAATTTCTATTCCCTTAATTAATTTCAAGAATTCTTTAGAAATTAAATACGAAGATTCGGGGTATTACAGATTACCAGTAGGCAATGAAACTAGGGATGACAATAAAATCCGCGGGTTTGGGTACCCGCTAATAACCGAACCGAATAGGTTGGATTTAAACCCGAAAAATAGGTGTGGGTTTGGATTTGTTTTTTTTTTTAAACCCGTAGCGGGTTTGGGTAGGGTATGGATATGGCACATCCAAAGTCAAACCCGACCCGTTTTATATTAATATTTTTTATTTGCATATTTTATACATAATAATATAATATTCATACATATATTTATATTAATATTAATATATATATATATATCGGTGTGTCACCCGGCAGTACTGCATATAATGTAATTGATTTTGAAATGCAATTTCCATTTGAAAAAGTGATAATTTTGAAAATTATTTTGGAATGACAATTGCATTTTCAAAATGAATATATATATATATATATATGAACGGCAATTACATTTCAAAAAAGCATGTAGACTTGAATTTCCCTATATATATATATATATATATATGAGCAGATGTAGACTTGTATAATTTTTTTTCTTTCTATCTCTTCCATTAGTTATTTCTATCAGCATGCGTGTAGAATAACATGTATCTCTTCATATGGGAAATAACAATTACCAATGGTTTATCCCATACTTCTTCAATTAATCAATTTCCATGCTACAGGCCGGAGTGCAGAAAAAATTTCCCATTATCCCATATTTCTTCAATTCTCATAGCTTTAATTTTCATTAATTATGTAATTTTTATTTAGATTGAATTATTTATGGAGTTTGAACTATTGATTTTTGAACTATGTATTAAGCATTTTGAATTGTTAAGTTAAATTTTTATTTATTTGGGTAATTGTGATTTGTGAAAAGTATTGACAAATTTTTGTTTTGGAGTTCAGGTACGTTTGGGTACCCGTTACCCGATAGGTTTGGGTTTTCCCCGAACCCGAAAAAATAGGTTTCGGATTTGAATTCGGGTAGGGTACCCGCTACGGGTTTAGGTAGGGATAGTGGAAACCCATAACCGACCCTACCCATTGCCATCCCTAAATGAAACAAACCAAGAGGGAAATTAAGGGGTACACTGAATTTCTAAGCTAAACCATATACTTTATAGCCCGGTGCACCAAAGCAATACCGCCAACCACCACCAATCCAAGGTCTTTAAAGTGCAATGCCCGAAGATCACACTAGTAGCAAAGATGATATACAAAAAGGGCTTGAACCTCAAGACCTCAAGATACATTAGAAGCAACTCGAAGGGGACAAAGGAACTCCCTAGCCACCACCATGGAGAAGAGGAAGGGTTTAAGAAAGCACATTTTTTTTAGGGAAATTATCACAAATGGTACCTGAACTTTACCTTCATTATATGGATGGTACCTGAACTTTACTTTTGATCACAACTAGTACCCGAACTTTTCGTTTTCATCTTAAATGGTACCTGCCGTTATAATTCGTTAACTTTTCCGTCAATTTTTTTTTTTTTTACATTTTTCTTTCAATTTTTTTTGTAACATTTTTCCGTCATTTTTTTTTCCTCCCCTCCCCCCCAACCCCCGCGTAACCTCTCCTCTCCGCCGAGCCGTGCCGGGGGCCTCGCCTAGCGAACTCGAGCCATGAGCCCGTGTCTCTTCCTTCGCCTGCGTTCTCTCTCATCCACGTTGTCACTCCACCGCTTCTCCGACCCGTCTCTCTCTCACGCCGCCGTAGATACTAGTCCATGTTCCACGCCGTCGCATCTCTCTACTCCGATCGTTGTGCGTACCCACATGCCCAAACCGCCGCCATCATCGAAGTGCCCGGCTTTGCCATGCCACCGTCAAGCCCTCGATGCCCGGGTTGCGCACGGGCTCGGCGGTGTTCCAGAGGAGAAGCCCCCCGACATAGCTTGGCGAAGAGGAGAAGTTACGAGGGGGGGGGGGGGGGGGGAAGGGAGGAAAAAAAATGACGGAAAAATGTTACAAAAAAAATATTTGAAAGAAAAATGTAAAAAAATAAAATAAAATTTGAAAGAAAAATGTAAAAAAAAATAAAAAATAGACGGAAAAGTTAACGAATTATAACGGCAGGTACCATTTAAGATGAAAACGAAAAGTTCGGGTACTAGTTGTGATCAAAAGTAAAATTCAGGTATCATCCATATAATGAAGGTAAAGTTCAGGTACCATTTGTGATAATTATTTTTTTTTTAATATACCCTTCTTGATGGGTAATTTATCAAGTGAATACCTTTATTCATAAAATTACAACTCCATATTAAATAAAAAAGAGTTTGGACAAGAGTATTATCCTCAATCAAATGGATGTGTGAATTTGAGAATCGGGTTGGATATGAAAAGTAAAGAGAAGAGAAGAGGGCAAAATATGAATACATAATCCAGAGTATCTAATAAGTTCTAAGTGGTGCAAATTAGAATATATAAATTTAGTAGACTCTTGTTATTGTTGCGAGACGTTTTCTAAATACATTGTGTAATTTGAAGTTTAGGCACTATGAATTTATATATTCTAATTTGCACCACTTATGAATTTGAATGTGAAAAAGTACCACAAAATATTTCATTAGTGAAAGTCTGAGTGCGGCTGAAGCCATTCTATATATAAAAAAAATTCTAAGTAAGGTGTAAGAATTTGAAACACCCATTATTTTGTTTTTTTTGGCAAAAAATCAAAACAGTTACTCAACCAAACCAAACCAGAGAAATGTCAATTATTATTCTTATTTTGTTTTTTTTTTGGAAGAAAGAAAAAACTCTCGAAAATAGATAGAGTTTTGGTGACACACTTGATAGTTGATAGTTTGATACCAAATTGATGGGCAACGCTGTCTGTCTCTAGCTTCCATTCCCCTGAACCGCCAAAAGCTGAGCTCCACCGATGAACTCTCAAAACCTTAAGTAAAACCCTAAATTTCAAACACTAAACCTCTCACCGGTCCTCCTTCTATGCGTAACTGATTGCTACTCACCCTGAAAATGGCTTCGCTGCTTCAGACATCGTCCCCGTCCTCTCTTGCTTCTCGCACCTCTCGCACTCTTCTGCCTAACCACTCTAGCTCTCGGATCCCAGCTCCAAAAGGCGTGGTATGCAGCCACAACCTTTCTCTTCTTTCATTTTCTTTTGGATTATGCTTGCAAAGTTTGATTCAATTTGAGTCTGAAAGTGTATTTTTTTTTTCTTTTCATTTTGTTGTTTTGATACAATATGGATTATGTTTACACTGAATAATAATGTATTTAGAGGTGTAATGTCGGGGAGCCTTTGAAATACGCAAATGGAAAGCCATGCATTCCACTCCTCAAGAGCGAAGAGATGGTGCCAAATTTTCTGACGAGGAATACACCTTTAGTAAATGTAGCTAGCAAGAACGATACCAGGCTTAGGATATTTTCCGGAACTGCAAACCCTTCGCTTTCTCAGGTATACATTTTGGCAAATTTTATCACTTGGGTTTATTTGCATTTCCGGTATTTCTGTTATTCAAAGTAGAATTATCCAGTTTAATATGAACAGGTATTGTCATTGTGTTAATTTGTTAGCTAGGATGACAAAACCTAGTGGGGATTAAGGGCTCAAGAACAGTAGTAAGATCCGAAATAAGAATTTGCTGAAAAGAAGATAGCTAGTGTATCGGTTCATAATTTGAGTTTTGATGCCAGCTTGTTAAACTTTGTAGAGGCATTTTGAGTGATACCTCCTACTGGTAATACTGTGAATGATTGTGTAGATGGTAGGATCTCATTACTAAATGAAGATTATTTTAGATTGACGGTAAAAGATCAGGTGGCTGACCAAGACTTACATGGGATGAAGTGATACAAAAAGATCTGCTAAGATAAGATTTGCATGACGTTCTAGAGTAAATTTTGGGACTTTTGAAGATTATAGAGGTGCAGGGGTGGAGGATCATTGGGATAGAGTTAGTTTTTGTCCACTTTCATAGTCTACCGCCTTTCTTATATTAGGGTGAGCTGTGCGATCCTGGGTCTAGTTACTGTTGTTGTAACTTTGTGATTGTTCTGTTACTTTTCTTCATTGTGGACCTCTTGTATCAATCTTTGATCAATAAAATCTGTTTGTTAAAAAAAAAAGGTTTAAGTTTGTCAGGTTGATGGGCTTCTGTTTCAGTATATTTTAGAGAATACTTCTTATATTAGGGACCACATTGTCCCCTGTTTTATAATTTTCTTTACTTGAAGTTCTTATTTGTCCAAAAAACTAAGAAGAGCTTATTAGATAGAGAATCAATAGATTTGAAAGCATAAATGCTGTTGGTTATCGGAGAATTTGTCCTTATTGTGTTATATGAATGTTTGGTGCCTTCAACTTATAATATACTTTGAAATATTATATCCTTTGTCTGAGAAATGGATTTGAATTTCCTCACTTCTATAGAATATATTGTTAGAAAATTTAATCATAAAATTGAAAATTGGTAGGGTTATAGCTGTTGGAATGTGTTTGAAAGGTGGTAAACATATGAAAGAGTGCATTGCTCGGCTTTTCTATAGAGTTACAGCTTTCCTAACAATTGTATTTACTCTTATAAATAAAGATGCATCTACTGCATTCAAAGGATGGATTTTCTATCAGTATCACATTTAGGTTTCTCTAGTTTGATAGTGCATTTCATTTTTAGAGATTAAGAGTCTTTTTAGAGAAAGATCAAACATATCCTGGTTCCCTGTTTCTTGCTTATCGGAGTGCCACTTTCACAAGAAGAAAGATCATTGTATCCTAGGTGACATTTGCCAATACAAACCTTGAAGCACTTATGAGGGACAATCTTGTCTTTGGGCTATAGTATCTAATACTAGCCTCGATCTATTGTTAAGGTTCTTCTAGACTTTTACGGCATTTATCTAGCATGATTTAAGAATTTTAGTATGCATTGAATTTCTGGATTTAATAGCATTATTTTATCTTGAGTTTTCTTATATATATAGCAATTAGACCCTATATTTTCCAACATATATAACAGTATAACTAACAACGATATTCATACACATTACCTCTTTGTCTTCCGGTGTGGATGTATTTGGAAAAGCTTATACTGGGAGTGGAATATCTAAGAAAAAGCTTTCCATCGTAAATTTTTCTTGAAAATATCTAATGCTGGTAGATATTGGAATTTTCTTTCTAGAAAAATTCTTCTTGATTATGTTCTTAGCTAGGCTACTTGACATGACGAATGATATTTACTGTCTTTCTTGGTTTCTAAAGAAAACATGTTGAACATAAACTAAGGAAATGCTGATATGTCCCAGGAAGTTTTCCATTTAAGTACACATTAGAAAAGTTTTCTAATTCAAAAGACTTCTCCATGAAATTTTTTTGCTGCCAAAGCAAAAGGAGCCATAGTATGCACATATGGAACACTTTGAATGCACTGTTTCTGATGTAATCTTGTGTCTTTAATAGGAAATTGCATGCTACATGGGTCTGGAACTTGGAAAGATTAAGATAAAACGCTTTGCTGATGGAGAGATATATGTTCAGTTGCAAGAAAGTGTCAGGGGGTGTGATGTATATCTTGTGCAACCGACATGTCCTCCTGCAAATGAGAATCTAATGGAGCTTCTGATAATGATTGATGCATGTCGGAGGGCATCGGCCAAGAATATTACTGCTGTGATTCCATATTTTGGATATGCCAGGGCTGATAGAAAGGTAAGTGAGTAATAACAAGCAACGAATCTGGAAATTGTTTTCAAAAATGGTACATTGCTTGAACATCACAAGGTTTAAAGCTTGGGTAATGATTGATGATTGTTGCCCTAGTATAATTATGACTAATAGGATTGCATTGATGGTTGGTCCCACATATCATCCCTTTTTGTTCTCATAAAAGGGATCCCTCTTTATAATTTTTCTCTTTATCCATATATATACACAGACTTTCTCCACTACATAGGACTATATGAAGATTTATCCTAAAAGGGAAACTTAAGTGGATTCCTTAAACTAAAACTTTTAGGTCTATTAAGAAACTTCTCAACATTGGCATTAAGATTGATGTTGAAGATCAATTTTTTCTCAAATTTTGTCAGTAAATAGGTTAGGTTACCAACTTGGATTTAAAATCATGAAAATTTATAACTTTAGAATCCTGAGATAGTTGCTTGTACAAATGCTCTCTGTGGTAAATTACTAAGTTCCGTAATGACTGAGAAAGTATAGTTGGAATTGAATTTTGAGTTACTTGGAGTTCAAATTTGTTTTAATTATTAACTTTAAGTACTGTTTGTTTCAGACTCAAGGGCGTGAATCTATTGCTGCCAAACTTGTTGCAAATTTGATCACAGAAGCGGGTGCAAATCGTGTTCTTGCGTGTGATCTTCATTCTGGTCAATCTATGGGATACTTTGATATTCCTGTGGATCATGTATATGGTCAGGTAACAATCCTGTAATACTTGGGGATATTTCATAGTCCACGGATCAGGCTGTTCAACTCTTATAAGAGTCTTTATATATATATATATATATATATTTAAAGAGATATTTCTTGTACTATAAATAAATAAATTTGTATCTAGAAATATTTTTGGAAAATACTGCTACAGTGATATGGATAACATTGTAAGTGTCATCAAAATTGGAATTCTGATTTGTGGGCAGCTCCTGCTCCAATGTACTTCACCTTTTTTAAATGAGATTAATTTTTTGTTTTTATCTATCCACAGTCCGCCACTAATGGTTAAGGGACTGCAAATGATCGGACTGTTCAAAAGACACAATAAAGAAGAGCAAAGTGTGTTTATATAGGCTTAGGCTTCAGCTCAGTTATCCCAAAACACTAGATTTTAGATCCTCAAACAATTGTACCTTTTAAAGCCCTGTATAAAAAACACAACTTTGCTAACATATGAAAATGCAGTATGACACGTAGTATATTGGACTATATATGGTACATTAGTTGTGAAACTTAGTTTCCCTTGGTCTTTTTGGTGCCTCTGTCCGAGGTCTAATATACGTTGGTCCAACGGTTAGGAATGTGTCCTTCCCATTGTCTGGTTATCTTCTTAGGGAGTTTGTCTTTGGTCTTATAAGTTCATTTCCTGATTGTGATTCTTGTCAATGATTCTTATTTTTCACTATGCTCAACCAGCCTGTGATACTTGATTACCTCGCCAGCAAGACTATATGTTCCGATGATTTGGTAGTGGTCTCACCAGATGTTGGGGGAGTTGCTAGAGCTCGTGCTTTTGCGAAAAAGCTATCCGATGCTCCTCTGGCCATTGTTGATAAAAGACGTCATGGGCACAATGTGGCAGAGGTATGAACTATTTCACATGAATCTGACAACTATTACAGAGTTACAGTTACGTCTTATGATTCTCATGATCTCAAAATGTCTTGAAGTAGCACATGATCTATTGGGAAGAAAGAAATTATTCTGAAATCTGATAATGTTGTCACATTCTATATAAAGCTTGATAAACTAGTGAGATTATGAAGGACCACATAAATTTCATGAGTTTGTACTCGATAAATGAAGAACTTACAATAATATACTCGGTGTTTTTTCTTCTTCTTCTTCTAGTCCAAAATAAGATGCTAAAACTGCAATGACGCTTTAAACGTTTCATCATAACTCATAAATGCTGTAGGTAAGTTTGTGCGGTTTGTTCTCTGGTTCATATATAGTGATTTTTCTGTTGACCTTTGCACAATATGTCAATTTATTATATAATCCTTTGTCCCTTCATCACTCCCCTTCCAAAGGAAGTCCATTATTTTCTCTAACTTCCTAACTACCCCACTTGAAAATCTACAAAAAAGAAAGGTCACTTGAAAATCTACAAAAAAGAAATGAACGAGGCTAGATGCTACTTGTACCGATTGTATGAATGAAGTTTTCCCTTAAGATAGCCAAGGGTTTCAACCTCTGCATTTTCCAAAAATGTCTCTCAATTTCACAATGACACACTTTTCTTTTTCTTCCTTTTTTTCTTTTTCTTTTTTCCTCTTCCATTTCTTTTTCTCTCTTGTGTCTGCCAGCTCATCAATTCAAGGTTGAATGTCATCTATTTTGCAGGTGATGAATTTGATAGGTGACGTGAAGGGAAAAGTAGCAGTCATGGTGGATGACATGATTGACACTGCCGGTTAGTTTATACATACTGTAATTCGTTGTATACATTATACAATAGAACATAAATAGTACCTTTAAATCGATGTTATCATATAAAAAAGAACACAGTGAACACTAGCTTGTGATCGTAAACTTATATTCTGGAAAAATCATAATCTACATAGATGAGAGAGGTGATAGAGAATTCATCATTAGTGTAGTTAAATTATAAATGGCCATGTTTAAAAGAACTATTTATATATCGTCTATAAAAGAAAACAAGAAGTGGGTTATTCCTCATTTGGTAGTCTTTTAGGTGGGTTAACTTGTAATTTTGTACCTAATCCAACTCAAGGAACTATATACGGTTTGAAATTCAGATGCTGAAGGCCATTGTCACTGTTGCTACCACTCAATTTTTCATGGCCTGTTTATTTGTACATCTGAGTGGGCCTCAGAGACTACTACTGTGAGTTGTTAGCGCTTGGTATTCCTGCAAATCCAATTATTGATTTCCAATTTCTATTTCCGCTATGATTAGTGCAGTTGACTTGAGATAATTGATTATACAAACGATCTTACCCCATTGTGTGTAACCTTGTTCAATTTATTTTGTAAGCTAATTTGCACAACATCTTCTTTGTCCATTCTGTAACCATTTTAGCTACAATGGGTTTTGAATTGATTGATGTTCTTGTAATCATTTCATGTGTTCTTTACTAGTATCTGCAGCTATATTCTTGGTTGTTATTCTTGCAACAAAGTATTATTGTTTGGCTGGTGGGTTATAGGGACTATTTCCAAAGGCGCAGCTTTACTACATCAAGAGGGTGCCAGGGAAGTCTATGCATGCAGTACACATGCAGTTTTTAGGTATGTGGTATTCTTATAGTGCATGAATGTCCACTTTCGTTCTTTTGGTATGACATGTAAAGAACCTTGGTTTAACAGTGTTAAATTCCTAGCTCCTGCTGCACCAACAATTACAAAGGATGTTCTTATAAGTATTTAGCTAGGCCTAGGAGACAATGAGCCCAGTCAGGTTTTTGTCTTCTTTTATGGTGTTTTCTGCAAAGCAGTGGTTAGAGTGTTGATCATGCACTTTTGCATTAAAGTAGGGGGGTGGAGGTGGAAGTGTTATGGGGTAGCGTGTGTTTTTGGGCATTGCTGTCTTCAGAATTTCAGGGAGTTCTATTTTCTGTAATTTATTCAGATTGGAGGGATGCTGTCATTTAGGATTTTTTTTTTTGGTCCGAGTCATTTAGGAAATTTTCTTTGGTGTATTTCGGATTAAGCTGTTACTATCAGATTTGCTAGAAATTGATGATAGGGTTGAGGAGGTATCTTTGATTGGGACAGAATCAGTTTCTAACCTCTCTGAGGTATTTTCTATTTAAAGGTACTGATAAGGGGATCTGTAACATCAAGTGAACGCAAACATTTCCTGAAGTTTCTCTCGGGAGCAGTGATTAAAAAACAATCATTTGATTTAGTTTCTTGCTCCCCCTTAGCAGCGGGAAAGGAGTGTAGCTGCTTAGCTTTGGTAGATTTCCTCCATCTCAATCCACAGAAATTCCACGAATCCCTTGGTGGATAAGTCTAACGATTCAGCAGCAGTGCAGAATTGAGTTTCTCATCTAGTGGAAGATTGCTATGATCATTACTGTATTCGTATTGAAGAGATGTACTCTCACTCGAAGCTCTGCCCTTTGCCCCGTGTTGTCTCCCTCCAGTTGCCCCAGGCTGGACCCCTTACTTTCGGTTGTTTCTAGTGCTTTCCTGGGCCGAGCCGGAATTTCTTTTGTTAAAGGGCAGGGAACCCCCGGCGGGGAAGCTGCAAGCGCCCCATTATAGACTTCAAGGAAAATGCCCTACGACGAACACACCTTTCGGACCTTTGGCTTTAGAAATTTAGTTCTTGTGTGAGGAATATTCTGATTTGTTGGGCGAGGGTTTCGAGTTGATGGTAACTTGATACTTGAGTTGGTTGTGCTTGGATGGACTACTCACCCATGTCTTGTAGACATCTTTCTTTCTGTAAAAGATTGTTTCAATTCTTTACAGTTTGCAATAGGATGCTAGCATCCTATAGTTATGCTTATAATATAGATGAATATTTATTTTATGTTTTCCTTTTTGCAGTCCTCCTGCTATAGAGAGGCTGTCAAGCGGTTTGTTCCAAGAGGTGATCATAACAAATACCATTCCAGTGTGTGAGCAGAACTATTTTCCCCAGCTAACTGTCCTGTCAGTAGCAAATCTTCTGGGAGAGACCATATGGCGTGTTCATGATGACTGTTCTGTGAGTAGCATATTTCAGTAAAATTGGCTTCATATGATTAGGAATGAAACTAGTTCATTCTATACCCTGATACATGATTCAAATTCAATTCATTTATTTATTCAATTGTATGGTGGTTGGCCTATATAAAGCCTTATTCTCCATTCAATTGGTGAACAGATCCTGTTGAAAACTTGAAATAGAATGTCCTATATCAAGCCAATTCCAAAGTGGGAAAAGTGTTTTGTACCCTTCAAATTCTTAGTGCCAATTCTTTAGTGTAGATCTCTCTTCCGCCTCTTCCACCCCCCAAAATCCCAAATCCATGTTTCCGAACCATCCAATTATAGGTCTATACTTTTTTGGAACATGAGATGATGTTTACAGCTTTTATTATTTCTTGAAGAAAAGAAGTTCTGAGAGTTTATTGGTTTTGTATTTGTCAGGGTGGCTATGAACCCTATTCCACTTTGGGCATTGATTGATCAATTCATGTTCGTGGTGTCCGTCCCAGCTTCTGTTCCTGCTGAAACCTTGTCGGAACATGTTTGTTAATAGAAATACACACTTTTTCTATAGAGGGCCAGCTTTATTGTTTGTTGTGTTTCAAAACTTGGCACAATCTGAGGTTGAAGTAATTGAATTGAACTCCATCTAGGACTCATCGAAGCTCATTTCCCTTATTCCCCCTTGAGCAAGTGGTTGGTGAACTGTATTTGACATTGTGATTCTCCAATATTATGTATGAATGTGTATCGTTTTTGTCCAAAATTAGACTAATTCTACTCCATTAGTATTCTTGAAACAAATCAATGGATTCATTATAAAAGGGGGTATCAAGTACCTAATCATAGATGAGGCTCTAACCAAGGAGGAGAGACTCCCATCCATTCATCCACATTACACAATAAAGAGTAAGCTAAATTATGAGCTGCCATATTGCAAGGTTTGACAATGCAAACTCCATTACTATCTTAATATGAATAATTCTCATCCAATGTACTTCGGATGAGTTGTAGAAAGCTTTCGGCCTACTGAAAGATGAGTTAGCTGAATGGTAGGTTCTTGAGAAAAGTACCCAGTATGGTGCTTTGCATTGTGTATGTTCCACCCTCACAAACAGATGTCATTGATCCTACTTGGTGCCTAATCGCCTATCAACTAGATTGTGATGAGTGGGAGTGTAGGGTTGTGCCAATGTAAGTTCGAATGTGCTTATGAACTGGATTTTCATGGATGGGACTAGGGTTGTGCATTGGTCAAGTTCGAAAGTAACAGGCTTTATATTTGTCTGTTGAGCCTTTGTAGCATTTTTGTGTTTTGTTTTTCTAGTCCAGGAAAACAAACGATGGCAGACTGGCAGGTCACTAGGCCGAAATATCTTCACTAGAGCCCTTTGTCGAATTTAGGTCCACCTATAATAATAAAGGTTCGTCTACTGTACATTAATGTATTGAATACTGATACATCAAGTAGACTATCTTGCTATAAAGGTAGACTAGTTCGATACCGAAGTAGACAAGTTCGTACTAGTCTACTTTTATATCAAACTAGTTTACTTCGATCTGTATCGAGCCAATCTACTTGATGTATCGGTACATTAATGTACCATAGAACTTTCCTAATAATGATAATAATAATAATAATAATAATAATAATAATAATAAAGTTATACAACCTTACATTTTTGAAAAATGAAGCACAATACACCAACCAACCCATTCTTAATTCATTGGTTACCTTTTGTCGTAGTCCACAATTCTTACAGCACAGAACAATAATTATTATTAAGGGGTTTTATCACAAACAGTATCCAATCTTAAGGCTGTTCATCACTTTGGTACCCAACGTTTAAAAACTATCATTTTAGTACCCAATGTTTTAATCACAACCCAACTTTAGTATCTACCGTCACTAACACCGTTAAACTCACACCTCTTGAATTTTTGCATGGGCAATTTCGTCCTTCTCTGACTTTTTCCTTTTTTTTCTTTTTCCGGAATGATTTCTTCTTCTTCTTCTTCCTCTTCGATCTCTCTCCCTCATGACCTTGGCCAGTCCTCCTCCTCCTCCTCCTCCCTCTCTCTCTCTCTCTCTCTCTCTCTCTCTCTCTCTCTCTCTCTCAATTCAAGACCCTTGACTCAAGTTTTCTTCTAATTTCAGAATTGATCTCCATACCCAATCTCCACCACGTTCATCGCCACCTTTCACCCCACCATCACTCTCCCCCATTCACCTCAATCTGGCGTTCATCGCAGATCCCAAAAGTCGTCTCTCTCTCACTCACCCTAATCCACAGCCCAAAACTCTAAATTTGAAAAATGAGATTCGTGAAACAAGGAATACAACTCCTTAATTGTAGTGTATTTGTTGAAAACGATCAAAAGACGTTTTCATTGTTTTTGAAGAATAGACTTTGTTCTAATCAAAGCTGGGAGAGGAGAGAGTGCCAGAGTGGGTAAGAGGACTCGAGATGCGGCTCCGAGGATCCACGACGGAGAGGACTGGAATTGGAGCCGTGGAAAAGGAGGCTCGGTGAAGTTGGTCTGGGCCAAAACAGGGTGGAGTTGCCGGGTTTGAAGAAGATGTGTTTGGTGGAGGTGATATACGGTGGTGAATTGGGTTATGTGATGGTGGCGCCGATCTTCTTCCCCTCCAGTCTCCTCGTTCTCGTCTATGACTCAGCTAATCTCCCCAATTGTTGCCGTTATTGAAGCACTTTGGTTTCGTCTCCTGCTTAATCCAACAATACCCATATCGATCGTCTCCCTGCTTGTTGATGATGTTATTGAAATCCTAGCATTAATCCAGCAATACCATACCCACATCGTCTCCTGCTTGTACGTTGATGTGTATTGATTGTATATTTGTATTTGATTTTTTTTTGGCAATTGATTGTATAGGTGGTGTTATTGGTGTAGATTGCTGTTGTGGAGAGGTGGTGTTTCTAAGATTGATGTTCCTGTTGATAATGTATTGATTGTATGGGTGGGGTACTGTTACTGGTGTTGGATTGCCTGTTGGGTCTATCTTCCCAACTCCAGTTTTTTTGAACAATTTCCCAACTCCAGTTTAAACTCTTCAGAACACTCATCTAAATTTAAAAAAAATGTAAAATAAATTTTATGTTTTCATTTAAATACAATATTTATAAAAAAGTAAAATTAGAAAGAAAAGAGATAGAGAGTATTAAAATAAAGAAAGAAGAAGAAGATCGAGAAACAAGAAGAAATCAGTGAAAAAAAAGGAGATAAGAAAGAAAAAAAAATAGAGAAAAGAATGAAAAGTATTATTAATCTAACTCGGAGCAAAAACTGCCATACTAATTTAAAGTCGACAATTCTTCCAGCACAGAACAGCAGAAATAATTCATCTAGCTTTTATATAAAGCAGAACAAAAACTGATTTAATAATCAACATTCAATTCTTCAGGACATAACAACAGAACTAATCTAGCTTTTATAAAAAGCACATCAAAATGACAAAACCAAACAGACCATAAAACAACAAAGGGGTCAATCAGTCCATTGATAGCTTTTGAACCTTCTTCTTCGGTCCCTCTGCATCATAAGTCCAGCGCAAGAAAAATAAAATTAGACAACTACTTGATACTCATAGTTATGAAACATCAAACCAACTCCAAGCACAATGGGTAAAGCAAGAAAGAATGTATGACGTAAGACATTCCACATTTATATAATGGCCCTTTTGCTATTGATTTCGCTCATTTAAATACTGCAAACAGAAAATGCACTACTTCGAGTTCATATAGAAAAGCCATTGAAGTATTTTAGAACAAAAACACAAAATTAGTAGCAACTGGATTTCAAGGTATGTATAGGTCCCAAAAATAAGAGCAAAAATTTAACAGTGAAATTTTGTTGAGAATTAGACTTCATTAACAAACAGGAGAAACTGGCACATAGATTCTTATTTCCTAATCTATTAAATAGTTTTTCCAAATCAAATAATTTAGGATATTGTACTTCACAATTATATTTAAAAAAATAATAAAAAATCTTATACACACCACTTAAAAGAACAAATTTTTTTTTTCCTCAAAACACACAGAGCCCAAGCAAATTTCATATAATATTCCTTGCAAACCCAAAGATAGAAATCACAAGCATACCAGATGGCATACATTACTCAGAATCATCATCTGATGGCAGATAAAACATAGTCGCTGGAGGAGCATCTGTACTCTTACCACTACCACCATCTGTTGACAAATACATCAATATTATGTCATAGAAGAACGTAAGCATATAATCACTAGGCAAACCAAAAAAAATGAAGGACTCCAGTAATGACTACTGGTTTTGGGGATGAATGATGTAGGACAACCTAGAGGTATTGTGTTGAAAATCTTGGAATGAAGTTTGGTGTTGTAATCTGTGGGGCGAAGGAGTATTGCTGTTAGAGGTCTGGGATTGAAGCATATAAGGTAAGCCAGGTTTTATGTGTTAGATAGAAAAGCATATAAGGTAAGAAGCCAGTCATCTAACACATCTTATTATAAAACACATAACAGACCTTATAAGCATATAACAGGTTTTGTGTGTTATAAAGAAAAGCATAAGCCAGACATAGCTAGGTCTTAACTTTCCTATTCTCTCATTCAAATACTTCAAAGAGATAAGGTATTGCTTCAAGCTTAGTAATGTCAAAAGTTATTAGCCAGGTTTCTCAAAGTGTGCTTATTTTCTTACAGTTCATGAATTCTATTCCCAGTGGGGGTATGTGAGCTCCCTTGATAAATTTCATCACAAGGATGAACAGTGTTAACTAGTTGGCTGGTACCCTATGCAATGTGTGATCTGGGTCAGCGTGAACCCAAACAGGGTAAGTGTGAAATCTGGATCACCCAAATGGAAGACCCCAAACTAATATTGATTTCGAAAGCAAAAGAAAAAATAGATGAAAGAATTAAGGGAGAGTTTGAAGCAGCAAAGAGAAAGAAGAATTGAATGGTAACTAAGTGCCAGGAGAACACTCACTAGCGTTGAGGGAGAAGAAAAGACAGTCTGTTCATTCCTTTATTTTATAAAACTATACCTCTTTTTTTTTTTTAGAAGAGTACACATCACTTTTTAAAGCACCTCTTTGACTGTAAATTATTTAATTCTAATAACTAACTTCAATTGTGTTCTAATTTCCAACATACCAACATTAATTACTTCTTTCCGAAATTTGCAACAACCTTTCAAAACAGAACGGATATTTTTAGAGTAATATAAAAGTACAAAACTTGTCCCCATAAATATAACATTCTACAGATTACAGAGTCATTTCTGCAGGTACCCCATTCTCTTCTTCCATGTTGGATTATGTGCTAGTGGTTGCGGACATGTAATGCCCCTTTTGTTAATTGGAGAAGAAATGCATTCCATTTCTTGTTAAAGATACGGGTTAGATTTATACTAACATGTTATTAGAAAATATTTAATAGAATAAAATGATGATATTCTCCTGCATGAAGAAAATTCTACTACATAAGCCAAAAGTAAATATATTCTAAAGGGAGAGTCTTGCTACACAAAATATAGGTATGAAATGTAGAAAGAACAATATACACATAAAATTCCAGATAACTTTCATCGCAAGCAAACCCTAAAACAAAAATCAAAAGCATACCTGGAATAGGGATCTCGTAGAGCGGCTGGGCCAGATTCTCGCCCTTGCTGGATCCTAATCCCAAGGGATGCTCTTTGAGTTCTTCCTCCATTGGTACTCCTGCATAAACCAAAAGTAGACATATTCTAAAGGGAGAATCTTGATACACAAAAACATAGTATAGGATGTAACAAGAGAAAATATATGAATAAAATTCCAGAGAATCTTCATCATAAAACCTAAACAAGATCAAAAGCATACCTGGAATATAGATCTCCCGGTCCTTATTGATCTGCTCGTCCTGCCTGGCTGATCCCACGGGGATTCTGAATTTCTCTCTGAGTTCTACCACCCTGATGTCTCTTCCTACATAAACCAAAAGTAAATATATTTTAAAGGTATAAACTTCATACACAAATGTATAGGTGAAAACGTAACCAATGAATTATATAGGTACAAAATTCCAGATAATCTTCATCACAAACCCCAATACAAAGATCAAAAGCATACCTTGAATATTGATCAGCAGGTCCTTATCGATCTGCAGGGTTAGATTCTCGTTACCTGGTCCCAGGTGGAATTTGAATATCTCTTTGGGTTCTACCGCTATGACTTCTCCTTCTTCAATATAGATAGTTAGGTCCTTATTCTCGTCCTGGGTGGATCCCTGAATAAGAATCTCCCGGTCCTTAAAGATCTTCTCGGGCACATTCTCGCCCTCGTTGACGGATCCTGATGCCGGGTGGCGTACAAGTTTAACCTCTTTTTCTCTTGCCATGTTGTGAAAGACGGCCGAGAGAGATTGCCCAACGGTAGATGAATATTTTAAATGTTAGTTGATATTTAAAAAACTCATTAAAATCTCATCCAACGGTTGAGTTTGAAAGTCTTCAACAAGTCCTCATTATTTGATCCTCACTAGAAAATTTCCCTTGTATTTGACGGGTTCAAATGTTCTGTCCCCGTTTTCCTGTCTCCCTATCAAATAGTGCCACATGTTATGCAATATCTACTCACCTTAACAGCCCTTAATCCCCGTTAGCTCTAACTCAACATCAACTCAAACAATGAGGACTTATTGAGGACTTTCAACTATTAACTCAACATCCTTATATTAAAATGATACTTTTTTTTTCTTTTTTTTTAGGTTACATGGGGCTTAAAAGGCCAAAAGCGAAAGCTAAGGGAAAGCTAAAACAATGATTTATTAGGACCAAGGACCAAAATTTCGGATTTCGAGAAAATATCGATGCTCCAAAAAATGGAAATTTCGACGGAAATTTCGAGGAAATATCGATATCGGTAAATGTTAGAAAGAAATGATGGAAATTTGGAGAAAAACATGAAAATTTTAAATGAAACTTTATGAGATGCTTATATGGTCAAGTATCAACACTATTTAAAAAATATATATATATTGAACAAACTTCAATCTACCATGAACGATAGTGATTGAGGGTATATTAGTATATGCTGACCCGCTAACAAACAACAATATATTCTTGAATTTGATTTAATACATGTTAATTCTTTTATGATTAATTTGGAGGGGTAAGACCAAGAAACTAAATTATAAAAATTAAATACTTAGTGATATTAAGTAATCACATACATTTTCTTTTTTGGATGAAAGAGTAATCGAATAACTAATTTTTGTATTACAAAATTAGAATGAAAAGTATTGAGAGTAAAGAAATAAAGTGTCAAAGTAGAAAAAAAATGTAGTGAATAAGTTGAAAAAATTCATATTTATGGAGTTAAGTTTTTGAAAGTTTGTTGAAAATTATTTGAATGAAAACTTGAAAAGTGTAGGTGTTGTTATAAATTAGTGATTAAATATTAATTTAATTATACAGCTCACTAAATATTAATATGTTAATATATATAATAAAACATGGTAAATATACCAATCAGTCGGATTGGTTGTGGCGCCATCTTGTTCCAACAAAGGGAATGGGTTCGAAGGGAGAGGCTCTGTAATACCCCGAACTTTCATATTCAATTTCTTGAATATTCTTGAAATTAAGTAAAGGTTGGATATTAGTTTTCTTAACTAATTTGTGAAGCGGAAATATTTTGGAACAAATATTTACTCGAAATGTTTTATTTTCGAGGGGGTCACAAAAGTTGACTTTCTTATCCGTTGATTTTCTCTGATAACTTTCTTCATAAAAGTTGTAGAGCTTGTCGATACGAGTTCATAGACATGTGGCGCGTTAAATTCCGAGATCATACGAAGAAGTTATGGTCAGCGGAAGTTTAATGTATTTTCGAAGCTGTTCTGACCCAGTCGATTATTTCGTAAAAACTGCCCAAATATGTTCATTATTTGATGACATAGTCTTCTAATGATTTGTAGTAGACATCTTAAAGAAACTCTCAGAGTTGGAATCACCTGAAAACCATATTTCTAGATTTAGTTATGATTTTTACAATATACTTAGAGAGCCCAAGAAGAAAGGGATTTAAGCTTGTGATGCAAGCATGATCTAATATATTGACCTAAGCATTTTTTTTAGCTGCTGATTTCATCATTTCCAGCACACCAATTTCAGTCTTCAAAGTCTTTGTGCATATTGCTATTTATTTAAGGTTCACTAGGTAGACTAAAAGTCTTTGTTTAACTTGCCTATTTACTATGGTTAACTAGCTAGTTAGAAACTAATTTAAGTAAGGTTAGTGTATTCTCTAGCCTATAAATACAAGGTTTCAGCTATTATGTTCTTTCCAATTCACAATACTCTTTCTCTACCCTGCCTTTTCTCCCAAAAACCGAAGGCTTTTTGATCCATAGTCAAAGTAACTTGTCCAAGAACTTGGTTTCTTGTGCCAATTTTGAATTCAATCTTCCAACTTCTTTGTCCTAATTTATGTAAGTACGAATACTTTATAGTCTTTTATCTTTAAGTTTATCAAAGTGCACAAGCAAGAGAAATAGAAAGGATAAGTTTAAGAAATTATCCTGTTTTTAAAGTTATTCCGGTCGAAATTGTGAGCCTTTAAACATTTCGGCTCATTATCTTTGACTTCTTCATCAAAGTTGTTACATATTGTGTCTAGTATTCTATATCCAAATTTAGTATTCATCCAACGGGTAAAATTTTTTAATCTAGTTTTTCCGTTGCTCCTGGAAACGCTATTGTCTACTTGGGCTTCTCTGTTGCCAATAGTTTATTAAAGTGCTGCTTCTATCTGGAGTATCATAATTATTAGTAGGTTTAATATAAATTTAATTAAAAGGTTAAAAAGAATTTTTTTTTGGGGTTTTTTGGGTTTTTTTTTTTATTGGCATCTTGGATATGTTGACTTGGACTATCCATTTGTTCCCTATGAAAACTCCTTTGAAATAATGTATATTGTTATTTTGGCTTGTGGGGAATATAACAAATTTGAAGTTTGTGTTTATACAAGAATATTTATGAATCCATGACTGGCTTGGACTAAAAATGAAAATATTAATAATAACCTAAATTATTATATCTATATTTCTTTATACTTGTATTTTTTTATAGTTATACTGCTATTTATTCTATTGTTATACTTATGTTTTATATTTATATACTACATATATATGTTTTAGATTATATGCTAAAATATATTCTTATTAAATTACTTGTGTTTTACATATGTTTATCTTGAATTACATATGTTTTTACTTATTATTGTAAAATATTTGTTTATATTTTTTTTATAAAGAATATTATTTTTTTTTATATATAATAAGTTTAATTTTTTTTTTTTTTTTTTTTTGATATTTGTTTTTTTTTTTTTTTTTTTTTTTTTTTTTTTTTTTTTCTATTTTTTATTTGGGCGTTTTTAAATAAAATAATAGTATATAATGTATATATTAATTATGGGAGAAATATATTAGGTTTTTTTTTATAGATATATTTAAGAAGTTGTGGGTTTGTACGAATAAATAAATTTTTAATTTTGTAAACTATTTCTCTAACTCTTATTATTTATTTATAATTAAGGATGTAGTTGGTATATTGTTGAGAGATAATCAATACATATTTGTAATATGTAAGGTGCATATAGTGTTTGAGATAATAATTATTGGTATTTGTATTATATATGTCGTTATTTTTTTATATCACAATTTTTTCGTTTGAATATAATTAATCTTATTCTTTTTTTTCTTTTAATTGAAAAACGGGAAAAAATTAAAAAAAAATTTTTTTTTTTTTTTTTTTTTTAAATTTATATTATAATATTCTTTTAATTTTCAAAAATTTAAAAATCGAATATTTAATATAATATTGGTCTCGGATTTAGGGGCGTGGTATGGAAAAAATAGGATTGTTAATTAAAATTTCAAACTCAATCGGTAGATGAGTATTTTAAATGTTAGTTGATATTTAAAAAAATCATCCAACTTAGTTTGAAGCACTATCAGCTCCAATAATTTGTGATGCCTTTTCTGAAGGCTTTTTATTAGTAGTGCACAGGGGCAATTTTGGTAAATATGGAATTTCGAAAATATCACGAAATATCGAAATGGTAGCTCCCAAAATATCAAAAAAATAAAAATATTCAAATTATAAATTAAGTTAAAAAAATTTAAAAAGGGGTTTTTAAAAAGTCCTTCCTCTTGGGATGATGCCATTTTTCTCTCTTTTCCCTCACCTGTCTCTCTTTCCTTTCTTTTTTTTTCTTCTCTTATTCTCTTTCTTCTTCCTCTCTTCTGCAACTCCAGGGTTACCCATCAACAACTGGAAGTCTGGAAATAAAATAAAAAACTTGGTAGTTTGATTTTGCATGAATCAGAGTACAAAATCTAAAACTTTTAGATGCACCCCACTCGGGGGCTCTAGACCATCGCGTACTCCGCCTATAGCCAAGGCCAGCACTGCTCCCGAGCTTTGCAGCTGCAATGGGTTTAGCCACGAAGTTGCAGGAGAGAGGAAGAAGAAATAGAAGAACAAAAAAAGAAAGGAAAGAGAGTCGGGTGATGAGGATGTTGAGTTGATGTTGAGTTTGAGTTAAGAGTTGATGTAGATATTGCAGGACATGTGGCACAATTTGATAGGAAGACAAGGAAGGAGACACAGAACAGGGACATAACATTTGAATCCTAGCAAAACTAACATAATTGGTAATTTTCCTTTTAATTTTCTTGTTTCTATCTAATGTGATCAGAAGAGTCTCTTTTTCAATTTGAGCTATAATTAAATAACTCAATTTGGCGTTAACTTCCCTCGTGATTTTTGTTTGTAATTTATTTTTTCTTATCAAAAAAAAAAAGTTGCAAACTCTTATTTGAGCCCACACGAAGAGAGTGATTGGATAAAAATAAAAAATAAACACAACCACTAGCTATGCCCAACCATGAGATTAATCTGACAGGTGTGGTTTACCCTAATAAATTAACTAAAACTAAACTAAAAAGTGTTGCTAACAAATACTATAATTATGAGTCTATTTTACAGTTTTTACTTGATCGAAAACTTCCTCTTGTTAATTTTCCTCTTTGATCACCTCCCTGTCCTCATCATCAAAATCTTCTGCTCAGGTCCTTGCCGCTCTCTCCCGTTTCCTACTTGAACAAGGAGTGAACTCTCTCTCTCTTTTCTTACTTGAACTGGGAGTGATCGCCTGCTTTATATCCTTGATGGATTTGAAGTGGCTTTCATCTAGAAGCGATCCAAATATCTGAAAGAAATTATACAAATAAGGCACACACTAGTCATACAAAAAAATAATGTAGCATGTAAAGATGGACCAAAACCAAGTTTTCTTTTTGGTGAACAAAGCCAAATTAAGAATATATTCTGAAGAGCTACATTTTCTCGCAAACTAAATGAAAATTATGGTTTCTTGAACAATAAGCTCATCCAAACAAGAGAAAATTTAGTCTAGTTAATGGACTGGATGGAAAATATTTTTTAATTGTCACAGTAAACGGACTTGTAGGTGATGGACTAATTAATTTCCATAATGTGTCGAGCAAAACTCATATCCGACCACTACAAACACAATGGTTGCAGGTGGTATTTTCCTTCGTCCAGGTATATGTCTAGGTTTTGTTTGTTCCCCAGTGGTTGATTAAGGCAGCGCACCTAGGCTTTTAAGATTAGACGCGCTGTTGATTTCTGAATTCACATTTGGGTTGTGGATGAGTTATCCTGCCTATACTTATGTGTTATGTACATACATGATAAAATATGTTAGTCAGCTAAAAAAATCCAGACCTGTTTGCATTCATTTATAGCCTCCAATATATTTGAGCGGATTTCTGAATCACATTCCTGCACACAAATTGCGCACTCATAATTAAGCAGCACGTACAAAAGAGAACCAACATATCAAGAGAAAATTCATAACATTGCGACGAGATTTGGAAGACATAATTGACAAACAATAAACCACCTTAGGTAATGCTTCCACCAGAGCAGGAACAATGTAATCAGACAATTGCTTTAAATAGGTTTCATTACAACCTTGAGCTTGCCCTTTGTCTATAGCTAACTTTGCAGAAAGCAGTATCTTCAGCATTGCTAGAGAAAAAAAATTATAAAAATAATAATAATTATTTACCAAGATAAAGATCAAACCTCCACTGACATATAAAGGAGGAGCAAATAAGACTATCTAATATTATCAGTGAATGCTATACCTGAAACAGCTGACTTCCTCACTTTTTCATGGAAATAAGATATAAGTGGAACTAAAGTTGGGGCAACCTGCAACAATGACCCCTTTTTAGTATCGTATCATTGAAGGCCTGGCAAGAATAATAATTATTACACTATGACAGACCTGATCAATGTATTGAAAGAATCCTTCTTTCAATTCATCAGCATAGCAACACAGCATATTGCAAGCTTTAGCTTTTTCCTCCAATACACTAGTCTTGATTCTGATCCTTTTATCTCCAAGAGTAATTGTATCCATACTGTAGTACAGAGAAACTTTTAGCATGGCATAAATCACCAAAAAGAAGCATAACAGTATTGCTACATCTTATACACTCGGTTACCAAAACTACATCTTACATATCGAACATGGTAATTTATGCAGATAAATTAACAAGGGTCTACAAACAAAAATTTCTTTTTCTAAGGATGGATGTTAAGGCCATTGTGGTTATCCATGCAGACTAGCTTTTACGGCATGCAGCTAAAGGTTCATATGAACTTGGTGTGAGTGCTTGCTAGAGCATGGAAGGTTTAAATAAATAAATAAACAAATACATAAGAATCCAAAAACCTAGATCTCGCTGCAATATACAGCAAACTTGAAAACACATTTTTCAGGCACATGGAAGCATATTACCCATTTCTTGTAGATACAGAACTTGCAGAAATTCAAACCTTTCATCAGATTCATCAATATCATTATTGTCATTTGCAGAGGTAATAGTTTCATCGGGCTTAAGTTGAGCAAACTGAAGCAAAGGAGGCATTACAACATTCATGAAAGGGAGGAAATCTTGTCCTAAACACTTGCAAAGGTCAGCGCATGCCTACAACATTGTACATAAGTTGTTATTGCAATTATAAGATGGTATTATTGCACTTTCTGAGCAGGGTAATTTTAAGATAAAATACCTGTAGCATGCAACTTGTAGTTGGGCCATCTGCCTCCATTTGGGATCCTTGCAAATACATCAGCACTTCCATGACCTTATGGAAAGCAAAGTAGTAAACATCATTTGGTACGTCTGTACATTAACTAGCTGACTTCAACAACCCCAACAAAGAAAAACAGCTACAGGTTTCTAACCCTGGATAAGTAAAAATGAAGATGCTGAAATTTTAATTTCTCATCTAACAAACAGAATAAGTTATATGCATGGTCAGCATAGACAAGCAAATCAAAATATCAATTTGCCTTCTGTCCTACCATTTACCATTGGCAACAAGATACATATCTCATGTAAATTCCAAAAGGGGGAAGCACCTCAACGAGTGGTTTAATATACATGACTTACCAACTTAGCGTCATCCCTGAATTTCTCCTTTCCAACAGCCATACCAACCAATCTAATACACTCCAGGGACTTGGTCCAAAGCAGGTCATCAGGCGTAAAAGTGGCATTCATCAAGACAACTCTCAGGTTAACCATGACATCATCATAGTATTTTTGAAAATGCTCCTACAGATCCCATTACCATCCAATTGAATCACCCATAACAATAACATTCAACTAGACATATTATAGAGAAAAATACCTGACATGAAACAACAACAGATGCCACAGCAGTCAATGTTGCCGCTTGCACCATTTGTATCCCACACTGCATAAGACATAAAAGTTGAGACACATGTAAAATAATACTTCAAAAGAACACAATCATGTGAGTTCTGCATCATCAATGAGGTACAGTTTATATAAGAAATTACCTGCACAAGTACAATCAATTGGCCAACCAGTCCATCCAAATAAGGTGTCAAAATATCCCGCGTACAGTTCTCACTGAATTTGTGCACTGCTGAAGCAGCACGTGCCTGCAGATATCAAATTAATAGAAGTAAGAATTATTAGCCAATTATTTCCTAACAAAGAAAAAGACAAGTCTTCCTTATTCAAATAACATGATCTTGAGAATGAGCATGTCTCACAAAAAGAACTACCCAAATGAGCCAAATAGAGAACATGCCAGCATGTTCTATATCCTCCAGAGCCACACCTTATTTACAAATTCCCAAGTACATAAACCAATGTTGTCTAATGCAACAAGTTGGCAATTTCTTTACTCTACAGTACTTTCAGATTCTCATTACTCCATTGAACCTAGCATGGCAAGAAGTAAATCCTTCACCAGTCAAATGTTACCAGTTAAAATCAAACAATCTAGTCAGATATTAATTTACCAGCACACGAGGGTTATGAAGGACATAAGTTTCCTGCATGGTGGCAACCAGTGCAGGAAGCACCCGTTGATGATATTGAACTTGCAGGTCTGGGCCCAAATCAGTAGACAACTGGCCAATTGCATTAATAGCTGACCACCTTACACGCATATGTGAATGTTCAAAGGAGTTCAAAACCATTGTCACCACTTGCTCCAATTTTCCTATCATTACCTGCACAGCAAAAATAAAGGGAAAATAAGGTAACTTGAATCCATTTAACTATAAGAAGTGGTATTATGCAAAAAAAAAAAAAAATACTTTGCAGCTGAACTTTTCACATTGTTGATATAGAAGTGACCCCTTCGAAACTGCATTAAGAGTTGTAATATGTGTGTGCACCTCATACAAGACAATCAACTTACATACCCAATAAAAATGTTTACATTTGTCAAGTGAGATACTTCAACCAGAAAATTATTGACTATTTCCCATTATATCTCGATCTGTTGCCTTTATATTCAAACGAAAACATCTTTAGAAAATGTCAAAAACCATGGGCACTTGTTACCAGAGCCCATATTTTATTGCAAAGCATTCAATACGTGAAATTTGGTACCATGCCTGTTTCGGTGAACTCTCCATCATCTTTATTTGGCTGAGTACGTGGTATGTACTTTCACTGTTTCACAGTGCTCATCTTTCTAATAATGCAGCATGGCTAAGTCAAGTTTATGAGCCAACAACTATTCCTAGCTCGATTCATTACCAAATAACATAAAAGACCAGTGACGATTAGTTTCAAGTCTATGCAGGATATATCGATAACAAAATAAGTGCAAAATGGATACCTCAGAGCAACCCTCAGCAATTTGCGCAAGGGCAATCAATGCAGCATGGTGCTTCTGCCACTCGGGGGTAGCAAGATGGGCAGTTAAGTTTTCTAACGCAACTGGAACAATGGTCTTGCCACCCAAGGCAATGCCAAGCCTATGCAAACACTCCTGCCCAACACTGTAATCACCGCTAACACCCGCATCGTCATCATCAGTCTCAGCCTTATGCCATAAGGGTTCATCCTTGATATCTGAAACCATCCTCATCAAAATGGGGAACAATGCTATAACAAACTCCCGCGAATTCCTCATTATCCACAACGCAGGATCTCTGGCCTCAGCCAGAGTCATCAGACACTCTACGGCCAAGTGCCTCGTCCCTTGTTTCAAGACCTCTATGGCTCCAGCAATCTGCTGCATAGTCTGGACGATCTGCTTCGTGAGCAGCCTCGGCTCGGTCGTTGCCAATTCTATGAACAACTTGATCGCCTCCTGTACCATGCCCTCGTTACCCTTGTTGTTCAAGGCATGGATTAATGTCCTCGTCATTGCTATCAAGACGTCCTTAAACATACCCTTATATTCAGAGCTGGTCAAACACCCAATGAAATTAACCACCGCACTAAACGCAGCTATCTTAACGTCGTCCGACCTTAAGCGGGAGCTCAAGCAGTACAATATGACTGTATGAAATTCCTCTATACGCGGCACCAAGTACGACGAGAGCTGAGCGAACATCCAGAACGAAGATTCCTGAAGCTTCGGCGGCGAATCGGAAGAGACGAACTGGAACAGAAAGGGCAAGAGCTCCGGCCAGCCGTTGTCCGGCAAGATTCCGGAGGCGAGCTCCGATATGGCGTCGCAGAGATTCTTTGAAATCGATTTCGTGTTATCCTTGAGTTGAATGCAGGATAATAGAGTGAATTTGAGGGTAGATTGGGTGTAAGGAGAGAGTCTCGGCCACAGGTCGCGGGTGAGTAGTTGCTTCCGGAGGATAACAGCAGACACGACTCGGGTCTCCTCGTCGGAGGAGAACTGAAGGAGGTGAGCGAGTTTGAGGGAGAGCGAGTCGGGATCGGTCTGCTTGAAGATGTTGAAGAAGAGCTCGGCCTGGGATCGCTGCTCGTTGGAGGACGAGGAGGACATGAGGTGGGAGATTAGGGTTTTCAAATACGAGAAGGAGATGAGGTGGGAGACTAGGATTTGGAAAGTGGAGGCGGGCTCAGGGCCGAGAATCGCCGCGAGTTGCTGAAGCTGAAGCTGATTCGACTCGGTCATCTCTTCGCTGCGTCTCACTTTCAGTTTCGATTTTGGGACTGGGAACCCCAACAGATATGGGTGTGGTTTCAATGGGTATTTAAAAGGGACGCGGGAGTTGAGGAGTGGGCTTCCTAATTATGTTTTTTTTTTTAAGAAAAATTACCAATAAAGTCAATAATTATCAAAATATTTCCAATTAGATTTAAGATTTCTATTTTTACCTAATAAGGTGGGTAATTGGCCCAAGAGGTCATATTATTTCCCAATAAGGTCAATTCTTATAGCCCAAGATCAAAATGCTTGACAATTTTGCCTATGTTATTAACAAGTCTGAGTTTGTTAGAGAGAAAATTTATTCAATCTGGGCAGAGAGAGAGAGAGAGAGAGTTCAATTTTCGAGCAGTTGAATTGTTTCCCCGAGCTTCGTCTTCTTCTCCGATCGAGATCCCCAAAGCTATAAACAAGAAGGTCGGCCGCTACTGTGAGTAAATTCTCGATTTACAAGAAATTCTTGCAAATTGTGCATGATCTGAATCTCTAGTTACATGTGATTCGTATTTTTTTACTGACATTTCTATTTTACTTCTTTTTTGTTTATGTATAAGTTATGCTTCTAGATTTGAAATGGTTGGTCTTAGTGATTTTTTGGTGTTGGCTGCTAGGAACACCAACTGAGAAGTGAGAAGCAGTGGGCTGGTGTCACTACTCTGCGGGATTGGCATGTTTATCCATTGTGGGAGCCTCAGAACTTGGCTCAAACTGTTCCTGCTTTGGGACCTGTTATCAATAAGTGTTCTTGAAGCTGCTCTGAGAATCAACTTGTCATTTCAGTTGCTTGAGTGTATTACTGCTTTGTTTGAAATTGATACATACTCCGCGATAATGGCATGATTATCCATTTAGGCATTGAGTAGTTTTGCATCTTTACACAGTAGAGACAGTGCCGATTCATCAAATATGGTTGTTTATTGCATATAGATTATGGTGAAAATGCAGATGATTAACCGAAAAACATGAAGCAAAATGGTTATTTGGAGTCCACTACTCATGCAAAAACAGTAAAATAAAGCGTAACGAACAAACCAAATAGCATTTGGGGTGATTCTAATAATTGCAAAACACAAATAATAATTCTTTTCTGTAAACAGATTGAGAAGATATTTTATCCAACTTCTCGACTGTTAAGACTATTTAGTTTTCAAACCCACACCTTCAGTTTTCATTTAAAGAAAAGCTTCAGCACCTGTCTTGATTGCTTTTAACTGAAATGCTTGTCTTTTTTTTTTTTTGGGTAAACGAAATGCTTGTCTTCTCAAACAAGGTTTCCATTGAATTGTAGTTAAATAGTGATGAGAATACAAAGTGCAATCATAACTCTTTCTTTGAAACAGTGGCTAAACAAAACCTACTGCAAGTTGGGCACAGTAAATGTACTACAAAGTGATAAAATGTACTTAAATTTTATGTGGGCTTGTATGAAATGATCTCTCTCTCCTACTTCACAGTAAATATCTCTCTTTTCATCTTGTTTGTACATTGCCTGTTTTTACATCAAATTAGTTTCTTTTAATCTCAATCTGGTCACCATGTCAAGTAAAAGATGGTCTGCAAGCTTTTTTTTGGTTCTCCACTTTGGTTAGAAACCTTAGAGTTTGAGAAGCTATGTTGTGTGTGATGGCTTGAATCTTTATATGTTTATATTTTTTTTTTCTAAACCCTAAAATGATGAAGATGATATAATTGAAATATTGTACACAAGTAAAATAATTGTATAAGTGCAACTAGCAAATTAATAGAATTTAGTTTTGGCTAATGTAATTTGCAAATCAACAGGATTTAGTTTTGGTTTTGGAAAGTAGAACCCACATTGCATCTCTTATTGTCTCTAATAGTGTCTTGTATTTGGAATTTGCAGAAAATGTTTAAATATATTCGGTTGAGAGAATCTCAACCAAAGAAGTAATGAACCATCCCTACATTGACAGCCTCGATAAGTCTCAGTTTTGAAGCTTATTTATACCTGAAGGGAGATGGCATTTGCTATAAAGTTGTTTTGCTTTAATGAGTTTGGGCTGCCTTTGTTTAACTGTCTGTTTGGCGAAGTCAGCTGCCATCATCTTGGTGATTTGAATATCCTGTGGTCTATTTTGTTGTTTGCAACTTTGATTGTATAATTATATCATATATCACAACATGTCTAGGATTGTTGTGACAAATATAGAACAAGGGCTAGTCTAAACTTTTGGATCCGTGAGAAAGAGAGGAGGAGGAGGAGGAGGAGGTCGAACAAGAGAGAGAAAACCGGGAGGGAGACCAAACTTAAAAAACATTAAGGTTATAAATGTCAATTCACCCGATCATGTGGTTAGTTTTTCAAATTTTTTGAAAATATTGGTAATTTTTCAACTTCAACCTCAAAAGTTGGTTATTTTCCATAATTTCTCACCGAAACCCGTTTACCTCACAAGTCAGCACAGACGGTGCCGTCTTTCATAACAACATGGGCACGATGATTCGCTACAGCAGGGAGGCAGGAGAAGTTAAGGTGTAAAAAGCCATTGAGGAATTAAGATGCCCCCTGAGATCAAGAGCCGGCCAGGGCGAGGATCCGTCCCAGACGATCTCTAAGCCCCAGGAGATCAATATTCGAGGAGGAGTAGAATTCAGGGAGATATTCAGATACGTGAAATCAGGTTACGGTCACGGTCACGGCCAGCAGACCGATAAGGACCCGGAAATTCATATTCAAGGTATGATTTTGATCTTTGTTTGGTTTATGATTCTTTGTGTGTGAAGATTCTTCGCTTATAATATATTTACTTTTGGAACAAATTCCTTGTTGTGATCTGTTAGAATGGGAAACTAAAATCCAAGTAAAACACAGCTAACAGATAGAGATAGAAACACCAGGGAATTTACGTCGGGGGAATTTACGTCCATGGCACTTTGCGGTCACTCAACCTGTAGCACATAATTCTGTATTGAAGAGCAAAATGAGGTACTTGCAAAAATTGACTCCTACTTATTCTATAGAATGTTGCATGAAGAATTTCATTACTTTTCTGTTCAACCACCTGGCCCCCCACCACGCCCACCTAGTCCATGATGTCACTCTCTAGTCATGGGTATATTGGTACTGCTGTAACCAACCAGTCTCTGCGCCCGTTGAGCTGATTGGTGTTGGGTCATGCCTGCTTTATGTTGATTTCCTTAACCACGCGGACAAGACATACAAGCTGAAGTTTTCAATCCCACAATGCCTCCTTTCTTTCTTTTCCTACATGTGCCGGCTACCATGCACTAGTATAAACCTTCATTAATCTGTCAAAGTCAAGTCATTTCGTGAATGGAAAAAAATCCCTTTGTCTGTCAAAGTCAAGTCATTCTGAGAAAGGAAGAATTCAGTAATCTGCCAAAGTCATTCTGTGTTCATGGGAAACTTATTACAATTTAGGAAATCAAAGTTCATGAGTTGAATTAAAATGAAATTTATCTAGGGAATTCACATGCCGCTATTGGGAATAAAAGTCTCGGACCATTTAAGAGAATAATCACATATGTAGAAACCTGGCCAATAACTTTACCGTTACTAAGCTTTAAGCAGTATTCTTTTTCTTTTTCCCTTGACGTATTTGAATGAGAGAATGGGAAAGTTTAGGCTTATACTTGAATCTACTCACTGTACGAGTCAATATGTCTGTCTTAGTTATATGTTTTCTTACTCAGTTGCCGAGCATTTGTGTATTTGGCTTAATTCTTGTTTATTTAAGTTTTTTCTTGCAAGAAATATTTAACTGTTCCTCCTTCTAGTGGCCTTGAGATGCTCCTTCATTCCCAACAAAAGTACAGTCAGCACTGGAGTCCCTCAACCTCAATTTAGGTTTGCCTAGAGGTTATCTGTTTTTATTCATTAATGACATTAATATATTTGTTGACAGCTGGTGGTACTGGTAAGAGTACAGATGATTCTACTTCAAGGAGTTTGGAAGATGAATCAGATGATACTGTCCTCCCTCATATATTTGGTATGCTTTTGGTTTCTGTCCTGGGGTTTTCAAGGAATATTATATGAAACTTGCTGGGGCTCTGTGATGTATTTTGGGGAAAAAGTTTTTTTTTTAATGGTTTGTGTGTGAGAATTTTCTCTTTTTAATGGTTTGTGGTTTTTTAAAACTAAAACTATTAACTTTTGGCATATACTAATTTGATTATATTCGAAGATAGTTTTTAAGAAAAAATAGAATAAGAAAAGTTCTAAGGAATATTTCATCTCATCTCCTCTAGCTTTACACTCAAAATCATTTTTATACCTATGTTTATAATTTCATCACGATACTCCTAGGCTTTCCAATTTCACTAAATCTAGTCCGGCCGGTTATGCTTCCATCAAATACTCTTAAATGCTGATGTGTTTGTAGGGGACCCACTTTTCAACAACTTGGCACTGACGTGGCGAGCCTCATCAAGTCAACTTTTGTTATGTGTTCACATCAGGTTAATGTTCAACACCTGGTGTGGACGTGCCGAGTCTTGTGTGGGACGCATTGCTAAAAGTTTACCCGATGAGGCTTACCAAGTATGGCCCCCATACATACATGTCATCATTTAGTTGTCAATTTGACGGAAACACAAACGGTTGGACTAGATTAAATGAAATTGGAGAGCATAGGGGTATCATTGATGAAATTACAAGCACATAGGTGAAATAAAATTGACTCTTTTTATTGTGTTGGTTTCTCCATTTAGTTAGTTGAGTCTAATTCCAACATAGTTTCCCTGTTGCAAGTTCACTCTTAATTCCTTAATTCTGGGAATATACAGACTTCCTTGAGATTCAATTGCTACCAAATGGTTTTTTTTTGTTGTTTTCTTTTTAATTGCAAGTACGTGGCTTGGCTGTTTTATACGAATTCTAAGCCGTGCGTTTTTTGTTTGCATTATTTAAACAAAAGAGATCATAAGTAAAAGAGCCATTATATAAATGTGAAATGATTTATCTAATATGTTATTTCTTGCATACCTGTTGGGCTTGGAATAGGTGCTGAGTGTTGAGTAGTTGGCTAATGTTTTATAACCCTACAAGTATATATACTAACAATAACCAACTGATCTAGATGACGGTGATCCCGATCTAGAGGGACCTCTTGCCAAATGTGGTCTTTGTCGTCAGATCGTATCTCACTCAGCTACAACCTGCCCGTACTTGTACTATGTTCCACACAATGTATCTCTTCCTCGTGGCTATGAAAGAGCTTGCAAGTGTTGTGGTGTGAAGGATGGCCACCCTGGTAGGGAGTGGAATGGATTTGCTGTTCGCAAGTATTGTTACGGTTGTTTTGAGGCGGGTGATCACTGGGCTGATGACCCAAACTGTCCCAAGAAGAAGCAACGCCTTTCGTAAGCTAGCAACAAAATGAACAAGATGATCGGGTCTGTCTTTTTTGGTTTAGTTCTGCTTTAATAAAAGATTAGTCTCTTAATGCTACGCTCGATGCCTTTGACAAAAGAGAATGAGCTCCATCGTGTACAGAATGATTAAATTCGCTCTTCAGTCAAAATTATCAACTAGGCATGCACGAATTCATTTGTTTGCCATTACTAGTTTAATGACTGATACGAGTCGTACAAACTCAAAACAAGTCGACCAAGCACTCAAAAAACTATGATGGTTGGTCGACAAGGCAATTCCAACAGTTTTATTAAGAGAAAAGTCAGAAAACAGTTCAATTGCATCCTCGGCTTGTTTTCTGCCAGAAACTAACCCCTTAACCAGTAAGACTAAACTGCTAATACAAACATACTGCCACACTTTTGTAAGCATAACTAGAATATGGCTCCTGGTTTGCTAACAAATGGGCAGGCATCCAACTTCAAAGCTTTGCCAAGTAAGAACCTAGAACCTAACAGTCAAAAGTGCTGCATTTTATGACCTGTTAAAAATCAAATTTTCTTCTCTTTTCCCCCTATGCACGTTAAGGTGTGCATTTCTTGATTCTTGCCAAGCAATTATCTTTTGGCCTAGGATGTGGCAAATGCATCATTGGGCACTGAGGATTAAGTCGCTCCATCCTGCAGCACAAATTTAATTACAGAAAGATTAGAAATAAAGAAAACATTTACAATTTTGGTTGTGGAGAAGAAATGGTTGCAACATGCATGACTCTTACTTATAACCAAGGAGAAAATGGTGAAGGAAAATAGCAATTTCCAGCTTAGCAAGATCATTTCCTGGGCACAGCCTGCTTCCAGCTCCGAAGGGAACAAAAGTTGCTGGTTTCGGTGTATAATTCTATGCCAGCCAAAGCGGTTAAACATATATGTCAGATCTAACACATCTATGACTGTACAATTATCATAATTATCAGTATTAAAAGTAACTTACATCCCATCTAGAAGGGTTAAATTCCTTTGGATTTGGATATGTTTCAGGATCCATGTGAACGCTCCTAAACCAGGTCAAAGCTTTCCATCCCTTTGGAATGAGATAACCTGAAATCCAAGCCATCAAGTTAAATTTTATGGTATCAGTGCCACAATTATATTTTGTTCAAAATGAACTAGAAGTTCATGAATGAAAAAATATATCCTTAAGTGTGTGTGCATGACATGGAGAATTAGTGAAGATGATGCAGAGTACAAGTGCCATGCATCTCAGGAGTCAGGACCCATGTGCAATAGAGAGGTACATAAGAAAAATAATCTTTACTAACCGTTTATATTGACATCTTTTTTTGCCTCTCGAAACACCATAAGTGAGAATGATACCACCCGAAGAGTTTCATCGATCACCTATGGAGTTTGAAATGGTTAGTTGGAATCACTTGGTATAGGTTGAATATAAACGCAAGTGAAGTCACTTTAAAGTTACCTTGGAAAGATACTCCATTTCTCGAAATTCCTTGAGTGTCAACCCCTTTTGTGTTGGTGGCCTCCTCTTTAAAATCTCTTCTTGCTCTGCCTGCAGTTGACAAATGATGATTATGAAGCACAATAAAAGAACTTGACCTAGATCGACTATTCAAATCTTTGTATACTCAAGTACCTTGGCTTTCTGGAAAACTTCTGGGTGTTCTTGTAGCAAAACAGTCGCCCACATCATGGTATGGCCAGAAGATTCATGGCCAGCATTCAAGTACATTAGCAGAATATCTATGATTTCTTCATCTATAAGTTTCCTTCCATCGTCGTCTTCAACATCTAGCAGAGCATCCATCATATCTTTCTTCTTTGTCAAGAAATTGCCGGCCTTCTTTTGAGCTCTGCGCTCATCTACAATAGATTGAAAAGTAACTACAAGTTTTCTCCGAGCCTGAAATTAAAATGACTCAAGTAAGTGCTAACATAAAATACAATAATTAATTAACAAGATATCAAAATATTCAACTTATCAGTCCCTCACCTTAAGTGCCTTATGGTAAGCAAATCCCGGAATATTGATTGCCATGGCTCTAACTCCATAGTTAAGTTCTGTATATTCCCTCTCTAGAGCCTCCCTCACGGACTCACTCTCTGTGCTTAGAAAGATGAACATAATAATTCTAAAAGTAATCTTTCTGAGATGAGTTAAAAACTCTATTTGTCCCATGGTGGCCAATTTTTCCAAAGACGATATAACAATGTCCTCGATATATGGTATGTACAGAGACAATGCTTCATGACCATTGACCGGAGCTGCTGTTAGCTTTCTCAGACGCTTGTGCTCTTCAAATGATATGGCAATGAATGATTTCCTTCCGATGAGTTCAACAGTGGAAAGAGGCCAGCCAGGCTTAAATGCATCATCATCTGTCAAAACTCTTTTACATGTTTCTGACACTGTACAAATTATACTGGGACTACCAAACATGAAGGCCTTGTAGATTCCCATTTTCCCAAATCTGCATGTATCATGAAAATGTAATTAAACCAAGTACAGCCTAATTGCCAAATTTAATCGACATAGTTTGCACACAAAATAACTTAGAACTAACACACTAATCCGCTTTCAATAATTTGAATTTAAATGAATGATCAAAAAGGTATTTCTGTATCTGATTTAATTTTCTGTCTAAGTGACTAAAAGTGAGGCTGAAAGAAATTTTCCACTCACATCATTGAAAAGAATGGTATTAACTCTGTTTCTGTCCACAGACTTCACATTTTCCTTACTAGATTACCGTTTGGAACTATTACATTACAATATTACATGATTGAGATAATGTTTTTTGTTTCATTTATGTAGCAAAATTTACTGGGTACAGAGGTAACAGCTGAAGAATATTTTCCTTTTCTTTTGGCCAAAATGTGAGGAATAAAAAAAAGCCGTCGGGAAGTTGACCGGCAAACAATGCTTTTGTGCAGTTCATAGCCCAAAACACAAAATAGCGTTTTGTAAAAAGATTGGAATAGAATTATTTGCATTAGACTATTAGAGTGTGTGGTGGCACTCAGACAATTTTAGTTTGGATGTGACAAGGAAAATGACAAAAGCGGCAAGTACCCTAAACACTCTGACTCAGTCCTATTGTGTCATCCATGCACACACACACATATATATATATATTATATATATATATATATATAAATAAGTGCGGTTATCGTTATCAACTTCTGAATATGCCAGGCAAAATGACAAAAACGGCCGAAGTGCCCCTAGTGCATTCCTGGTTTGCAACGGTCGGTCACACAATACATGATGAAAAAGAAAGTGGGGATTCAAAATCAAATTCAGGGTACGTGACTGGAGGACTTGCCTGGAAACGAAGGAGTCGATGAAAGTTTCAGGGCGAGAGGACTTGAAGGATCTGAGGAAGAACCACATGTTGCCGATGAAAGGCAAGCCCAAGTCACCAGGTGGGAGAGAGTACTGCTTTTCACCCAAGGGGGTTTCGTAGAGCCACCGGTTCACATTCATCACAACCCACTTCAGGCTCGCAAAAACACCCACAAAGCTACTAGTGCACAAAACAACCATCCACAATGAACCCAACTCCATTGAAACCATCACTATGCCTTGGCTGTGGATAGAGAAACCACCACGACCAAGCTCTTTCTCAGCCTTTCACTTTGTGTTCACTCAACTAGAAAAGAAAGAGAGCAAAACAGTCACACACAGACATATCCCCCTCTGTTTATGTTTGTTTGCATTTATATAGAGAAGTGAGAGAAGCTTTCTGTTTGGTGACATTTTTGTAATTCCTAAAACACCCTTTACTAAAGAAAATGTCGTTTCTCCACTGCTATAAATGGAAGCAAAGTATTTTGTGTCAAAAATTTCACCAAAATTATGAAGTGCTTATAAATACCCTTCATAATATCAAATAAAAATCATAATTAAATAATTTTCAAAAAATATTATGGTAAAAAGCAAAAAATCATAAATATGAAAAGAAAAAAAAACTTGAAAAAAGAGTGTCACGGAAACGTTATTCCTCTCTTTACCAATAACATATGTATCACACGAGTATAAAGTTAGTAATTTATAAAGAGGGCAAAACTTACTAACAACAAATTTGACCATTTATTGCAGTAAAAGATAATTATTCTTCTTCTTCCTATGTCATGTTTTACTAAAACTTATCTCTTCCTTTATGACTTAATATTTTTTTTATAAGAAAGAGATTTCATTAATTCTGAAGTCTGAACGGCATATACAATAAATCATAACTTAATAAGTTTATAGGATCGCAGAAAAAATTTATTTGAAACAAAATTGGCTACAATTGCCTGCAAAGTGCCAAAAATAACTCACAGAGTCACAGCACAAAAAGGATCCGGATGCTCTCCTCGGCTTGAACTGGTCCTCGGTTGTCTTTGACTTTAAATCCGGACTGTCCATTAGAAAATTCCAAACAGAGAGTATAAATTTCATTAATTAAGAGAGGTGCAAAACAAACGCCGTTTGCTACCAAACAAAACGGAATCAAAACGTCGTCGTCTTCTTCGTCAATACGGCAAAAATGGCAACTGTAATTATTGCGGTGTGTTTCAAAACTACTCGGAACTTTAAAACAGAAATTAAGCTTACAACTTTTATAACCTTCAGAGTTCAGACCTTTGCTTTTCAACCATGGCCGGCTACTCGTGCTCTTACTCCATCAATCTTGATCGTCTAGTTCCTCACCGGCCGGCGTTGAAGAAGATCGATTCGTCTCCACGTCATCATCGGACATCTATTGCAAGCATCTGCTTGCAATGTACCTTGTGGCCAAATCTTTGAATACCCAATTCTCTCGACCTAGGTTTTCCTTTTTCTTTTTTCTTAGGAATTTGGGTTTTCACTTTGGCCTTGAACCAGACGTACAATATAATAATTTCTTTATAATTATTATTCCTTTTGTACTTTCTTGGACTGAGTTTAAAGGTAACTTTTAGCAATTTTTTTTGTTTTAAATACTGATTCTTTTTTCTGATCACAATAATTATTATTATTAAAGACTAGATTACTGAAAAAAAGAAGAAGAACGAGGACACCCACTTACTATTGAATCTCATTAACTAAACTTCTTTGAATTTTGAATGACAGTCCAAAGACAATCACCTGTCCGGAAGAAAATAAGAGGAATACTAACAATCTTCTCTTTCAACATTTTTCATTTATCATCTAACCAATTAAAAAGTAACTCAAATTATTATTTTCTCTTTTTTCTTTCATTTTATAATTTCTAATTAATATAAATTCATTATCTAACTATAAATTTGTTTATGTCGTCTATTTAATATAGGATGAATATAGTTTTCACATGCATCTATCTCATCTCAAAATTTGACATAAACAAATAGGATACTAAAATTTTTCGTGATAGTAATTTCGGATTTGCTAAGATGAAGTGGGTCTCCTTTTACTAACCTTTTTGAGAACTGGAGATTATGTTTTGATTTTTATTGTTTTATTAATTTTAATTTCAATTTTTTGGTCTTTCTTAATTATATTCAGTTGTAGTATTTTAAAATTTTAATTGATTATCTTTCTATTCGGCCTTTTTTACTTTATTTAACAATATCATACATATTTCTCACGCATATTTTGTATCATTTTCCTTTTTACAAAACAAAACAAAATAAATATTTTAATAAATATAAAGAAGTCAACGTGCATTAATGACCCATCAAGAATAAAAACTGAAAAATTAAGAATTTTAATAAATAAAAAACATAATAAATGAGGGTATAGAGGAAATGTGAAAATTAATCTTTTGAAGTGTATTAATTAGTTGACTTTTATAGATAATGAAGTACGTGTGACATGCAATGAATGAGGAATGTTGAAAGGAGATGGTTGAAGAGGAATATTACTAGCATTTCTAAAAAAATAAATGAAATCGTAAATGGTCACTCAATTTTCATTTGCTTTCATTTGATACGTCTCTTACTTTTGAAAAATATTATTTTGATTACTTAAGTTATATTGTAAATGGACGTCACTTTTGAAGTAATTTTACACTTTAGTCATTTCATTTATTTTTTTCATAAAACATTATCACGCATATGCCTTATTTTCATGATTAATTTTGTTTATCCAGGTAAAAAGTGTCAAGAAACAAGTAGTAGTGTGAAAAAGATAAGTGAGTTAATGGAAATCATGGCGATTGTTAAGGCAAAAATAGACTGACCGACTGCAGTATAAGACAATGTATAAGTTGATTGACCAAAGTAATATTTTTCAAAATTGAGTGATTAGAGCGTTGAACGGACGAATGATGAATGCCCATTTTTTTTATCTTTCCCAGGAAGAGAATCCGGATCCAAACAAAAGAGAAAGGAGGATGACCTCAAACGGCAGGCACAAAGCAATATGTAACTAATTAATTGTTGGGCAGTTGGATTTCAGTTGAAGCTTCTGCAATTTGTAAGCAGTAGGAATTCAACTTCCCAGTGGTGGATCGAATACTTGGGAAACTTTGACATAATGATATGACTCGACTTGTGTTTGGCATTTGTTTTTTTGTCTCATGCATTTGTAATTAAGCTTTGGAAGAATATATGATCTAGTTCATTGCTTGCTGACAGGTGACAGCTCTAGGAAGGATTTTAGGGTTCTTAATTGGTTCATAAACAATTAACTAATCGCAATGTCAAAATTGAAGACTAGAAGCTAACAACTGCTGTCCTGGATAGGACCATTACATTATCCAAAATAAAGAAATGAAACGATTATGGAATGTTCAATTTTTCTTTGCTTTTGCCGTTTTGGTCAATTTGTCAACGATTCCGGACAATGCAATGAATCAATGATGCATGCATGGATAGATTCTATTCATGAAAAAACCAAACTAATTAGCTCTTGTTTTGTTCTTTAAAATATTTACATAAACTCTCTCTCTCTCTCTCTCTCTCTCTCTCTCTCTCTCTCTCTCTCTCTCTCTCTCTCTCTCTCTCTCTCTCTCTCTCTCTCTCTCTCTCTCTCCAATTACTGTATATTCAAATTTACAATTTTGTTGTTCTTTTTTTAAATTTTTAATTTTAAGAAAATGTCAATCTATAAATAATTCAACAAGAGTACACATATAAATAACGACTTGTCCCTATGAAGCTGTCCTTAGCAAAGTAATCTTATATTTTTAAGTTATGCAATCCGGCCAGAAGCTTCTTAAATTCATGAAAATGCAAAAAGGCATAAAAATTGCGGTAGGGTCCGCTTGAGTCTAGGCAAACAAGGCCTGCACATGTGACCCCAAAGGCAAGGGCTCCAAAATTTTAAAATTTTGTTGGCTCTATAAAAAGAAAGAAAAGAAAAACTATAGGTATTTTGTATGGGTTCTATTTTGGCAAGAAGAAATTTTATCTTAAATTTCTCATTAATTAAAATAATTTACTCAAATTAATTATATACATTAGGTATTTTGTATGAAATTTTTTTAATTGACCCTGAATTGTGGAATAATCCGTGACATCTCCTTGAATTTTCTAGTTCACCAACAATCTAGGCTACCAGAAGCACCAAAATTTGGTCATAGTCGGTCGGAGAATGATTGAAAAGCTCACATACCTTGTCGTACTAAATTTTCAGCCTTTTTCTTAAAAAAAAAATTTGCTTCAGCAAATAATAATTAGTTTCTGACCAGTGACCACATATAGGGGTACCTCTAGTCCTCTACAAATAGAAAGTTTTTGGCTCTTGAATAAGTGACAGAACAAGACCAATCTTCATGACTAAGAGCTCAAACTTTTGTCATAAAGATGTTATAATTATAATGGCCACTAGTGTAGAAGAACCATTCTCTTGTACTGTATGAGCATGCATCATATCATTCATATGTCAATGGATACTGAAGAAGAACTCCACAATGCCAATATAAACATAAAGATGGGGCAACGAATGGCAAAGCCCATCCGATCCATCATCCATCCATAAAGTGTCTTCCACTTATGTCTTGTACTTTATAGTCTTCTGGAGTGCCTTGGAAATTTAAAAGAATTTAGACAAAGGCCATGATCTCTCCTCTCCAGCCACTTTACCACCTAGGCATGCAGCTCAGAGCATATAAGAGGCCAAGAGGGGTGAATTTTAATTGATTTTATTTTTATTGGCGAAAGTGACAATGTTAATTAATAGGGAAAATTAGATTGTGATTTAAAGTTAAGAAATCACACACTCGGTTATACAGACGACTATAGTACTTCAGTTAAATTATACAAGATGATCCACCAAGAAAAACAAATAGTAATCTCAGCTCTCCTACCAAATAGATTTCTTTTACTAATATTTACGAGCAAGTAGCATAACCCCACGTCCATGATTTAAAGAGGTTGACAAAATGATCTATTTTTGAATTATAGATGCGAATGTTTGGTCCAGATTTGAAAATTGATTCAACAAGGATACCCGAGTTCCAATTCGGGTCTAAGCCTGACACAACTTGTAAACTTGGTACCAAACCAGATTCAAGACTAAAATTTCAACATCAACCATCACTCTAGCTAGCTCAATCCCTTGTAGCAAAACACCATAGAATCAACTTGGAGTCATCAACGCTGCCAAGTAACTTCCACCAAGAAGAAAATATTCGTATTTGAATGCTAGAGTAAACGAGAAGCCCACAACAGCCATCATCATCCTTGATGGAATTGGCCTAAACCAAAATTGATCTCAATACACATAATATAAGGATTTTGTTTAGCCCACCAGTCTCTAAAGGGCGTCTTCAACAGTTTCTTTAAAATATAAAGATTTTTTTATATTAAAATTTAATTCCAACAGATTCTCTGTTCCGTCACCGATTTTAGCGGATATGTAAAATTTACATTTTCATTACTTATTCCCAGTGTTCTAATTTTTTTTTGCCTAGGTACTAGGCGGAGGTCAACCGCCTTGATTAGTTACAAATCCATATAGGCGGATATTGTCGGGTTTTAAAAAATCATAATTTTTCCCTATGTTTTCAATCAATTATAGTAAATTTTATGTATTTCCATTTTGCATGTTTATGTTTCTTAAAACAAGTATAATTTTTGTTTTAAGTAGGTGCTTTTTTAGTTATTTATATGTTGTATAATAAAATTAAAATAAAATTAAAAACTGATCGAATAGGCTTTTGACTAGTTCCTACCTAGGTGCTAGGCCCCTTGCCGCCACCCGATCGACTAGTGCCTAAAGATTTTTAGAACATTGCTTCTTTGACACACGTTTCTTACTACACTCGCTACTGCTATACATTTTTTTCTTTTGGATTAGGGTTTTATAAGGTCTAGGTATGTGTTTATGTAGAAACATGGTTTCTGTAGAATCATTATTTATGTAGTAACAAGATTGTGTAGGTAGTAAGACATAGTTTATATACCAATTAACACTCTTTGTATATGTTATGTTTATTACTATCGTTGTTTATATATGTCTATCAACATGTGTCGAAATAGGGTTCATTTGTACACAGTGAGCATCACATTTTCAACCAAAAAAAAGAAAAAAAAGAACGAGGATATGCACAATTGAAAACCACGAGTTTGGGTCGTGTTCAGGCTGTTTTGAAAGTCATAAACCAGCAAAGCTTGTAGTGTATCACTCATATTTGCAGCCTCAGCTAGATCACCAACCCTGAACGTAATGATAAACATGTCTTAATAACCATGCAATCCAAATGAGAAGATTAACCATTTTGAGAATTTTTTTCTTCTTCAGTAGATATATAGCTAGTCTATGTACGTTTGCTATCCCCAAGGAAAAAAAACAACATGAAAACACTACTTCTTACAGTTACCTGCCATATGAGTTGATTTCTAGGACATCGTCTGCTAAGTATATGTTGGAAAATATGGTGGTTTGATTGCTATATTTATAAGAAAATGAAGAAATTATTTATGCACATAAATAACAAATAGAATGCAGAAATGAAACCAATGTAAAACAATAAAAGTGAGAAAAACCTTAAACAATTTGGTCGAGTGTAGAACTTAGAACTATCTAAATTGCCTCCTCATTGGTGCTTGAAAGTTTAAACGGCAAACATCTCATAGTATACAATGACCTTTTACTTATATAGCACTCCAAACCTCAAGAACATCGAACTCAAATTATGTTTGAACTATCTCGTAAAAGATTCATGGATTCAAAATAACTTTCAAGACACTATGAAAAACTCATATGCAAAAGAAGAGGAGGAAAATAATTTCTTTGAATTAAATCTTTTTGAATGTGGTGTGACAAGTATTTTATAGCAATGAATTCAGACAGAGATTTTGGAAAAAACCGTCTGGCCAGAATCTGCTCGAACATTATTATAAATGTGAATTGACTGCTTCACTTGAATGAGTTTTTTAAACAACTAAGAGAAATCTTTGCATATATGCATTTTCTAAGTCAAAATCAACCAACTCTTCTAGTGTATTAACTGAGACTGCACCTTGTATAAGTTCATCAACCTGCACCCAAATCCACACATGCATAGAATAAAAAACAGAGCTTAATTTGGTTCTCAGAGATGAGACTCAAGTAGCTACGCATTGTGGTACTATGACTCCAAACTTTGGAAGAGAATCTTAATGCACAAGACAGAAGTTGTTAATTAAGAATTTTCTGAAGCTAACTCTTTAAAAAAGCTTAATTATCGTACAGAAAATGGTAATTTTTGGATCATATGTATATTGTATACAAAAGTATGCCTAAGACCAATTTATACCATGACTAAGAAAATGAAAAACAAAGGCAAAATCAAAACCTCAAACTAATATGTCAATGGAAAGAAGGAACGTACAGCATGTCTAACAGCCAATTGAGGTATCTTCTTTGGGACCATTCAACATCAAATTTGCAGCCTCAGCTAGATCAAAGGCAATTCTCTACAAAAGTTCAGTTAATCTGATGAATTGAATGGACCGAAAAAATGTCAAAATGGAACTATGAAATGAATACTGATCGATGTTTCAGTCCCACCGATACAATCCAATTAAGGTGTATAACACTACTACTCAATCTTCCTCTACTTTAGATTGGACCTCTATTGCTTTCTAGTTTTTCATCGAACCTTGTTCTTCTAATTCTTGTATCAATCAAAATGACTGCAATTTGATGATCATTTCAGTTCTGCAAAAACTAAACCAATATTTCAGCTTCAGTTTTAGGTGGTCATGCAACATGTACGTGCATATTTTATACCGATTTGAAAGGCATAATTTTCATAACAATATGGTTTGGGGTTTAGAATGCAACTACTTGACCAAAAATTAGTGTTCAATCTAAAGATCATTAAATTCTGGATTTCAAAGTGAGTCCAAAATCCACTTATGAACGATTTTATTTCTTTCTTCAAATACTGTATAATTCTGTATTTTATAAGTATTCAGTATTTATAAGTTTTTTGTAGGCATAATTGCCAAAATGCCCCCTGAACTTGGTCATAATTGTCAATTTGCACCCTGAACTTCCAATTGTGTCAATTTACCCCCTGAACTTGGTAAAAATTGTCAATTTACACCCTGAACTTCCAATTGCACCAATTTACCTCCTGAACTTGGTAAACTTGTCAATTTGCCCCCTGAACTTGGAAAAAATTGTCAATTTGCACCCCGTACGTCAATTTTAACTTTTTACATCCAATTTATGTTAGGGATATTTTGGTCATTTTATGATATTTATTTTTAGAAAAACACAAATATACATAAAGATTATATTAAAAATGTGAATTTTTAGAGTTTAGATGAATTCTTAAAAATTACATTAAAATGTTAAATTTTTAATTCTTTTTAATGTAATTTTTATGTATATTTGTGTTTTTAATGTAATTTTTGTGTAATTTGTGACATGTGACATTTATGTGAGGGGTGTTTTGGTCATTTTATGATATATATTTTTAGCAAAACACAAATATACATAAAAATTACACACCAATTACATTAAAAACACAAATATACATAAAAATTACATTTGTGTATATTTGTGTTTTGCTAAAAATATGTATTATAAAATGACTAAAATACCCCTCACATCACATAAATGTCACATGTCACAAATTACACAAAATGTTACACAAATATACATAAAAATTACATTAAAAAGAATTAAAAATCTAACCTTTTAATGTAATTTGTAAGAATTCACCTAAACTCTAAAAATTCACATTTTAATGTAATTTTTATGTATATTTGTGTTTTTAATGTAATTTTTATGTATATTTGTGTTTTAATGTAATTTTTATGTATATTTGTGTTTTAATGTAATTTTTATGTATATTTGTGTTTTTCTAAAAATATATATCATAAAATGACCAAAATACCCCCAACGTAAATTGGATGGAAAAAGTTAAAATTGACGTATGGGGTGCAAATTGACAATTTTTGCCAAGTTCAGGGGGCAAATTAACAATTTTACCAAGTTCAGGGGGTAAATTGGTGCAATTGGAAGTTCAGGGTGCAAATTGACAATTTTTACCAAGTTCAGGGGGTAAATTGACGCAATTGAAAGTTCAGGGTGCAAATTGACAATTATGACCAAATTCAGGGGGCATTTTGGCAATTATGCCTTTTTTGTATGATATGTAATCAATTTCTGATTTCTTTCCCCCGTGTCATTCTTTTGTATATTAAAATTTGTTTCTTTAAAATATAAAGATATGTAATCAACTCTGATTTCTTTGAAATTTGAATTAAAGAGCTGTTTAAAGTATGGGATCTCAGCAGTTGATGCACACAAAAAGTAGCCGGGTGAAATATATGTGTATGTCATATAATACATTGATGATGTACAAACAAGAAGAACTTGAATCCAAAAAGAAGTAGACTCACTCAAAACTTTGCATTATCCTCAGCATTCTGTTTGCTTCTCTTGCCATTTTGCGGTTTTATAGTCCAAACCAACTGTAGAAACCGGAACTACGAGGGAGTTCCCCCTGCCAATGAGCATTAGGATGGTTGTAATCACATTTTAGCAAGTATGTAGGAAAATCAAATGCCCCAAAATCAAAGCATAAGCTAACCTAAATAGAAACAGGCAACCACTAGATACTGATCAAGCAAATACAGACTAATATAGACGGTAAAGACTTAGATTGATAGGTACTTGCATGATTATTGAAGGGGTATTAAAAAATTAGTGCAACACTAAAGCAATCAAACCATCTACGATTGTATATTGAGCTTTACTTGTATTTTTTTTGTTTCGTTCAAGGCGGCTTTACACGGGAATGCAACAATCAGAATCTAACCTAGCTAGGTACTGGCTAGCCGATAATTAAGTTACAAGATATCAGTCAGGTCTTTGAATAGAAACTCAGAGTAACACAGAACGACTAACAATGATGAAAGAATAAAACAGTTAAAAATGTTGCAATAATTTCAGCACAGAGACATATAAAAAGAATTGCTGCGAATTACATGTATGCATACCCAAGAATTTGGTCAATCAACATCCTGATCAGCATATGTCCCAACTGATCTCTTCAGTCCCACGAGGTTTCTGGAATGTCTCCCTTTGGCAGTTGTAAAACATCGTGATCCAGCAGAGATTCTAGTGTATCAATCAACTTTGCAGCCAAAGTTAGATCATCTAGGAACCCTGTAGAACTTCATCAACATTTGCCACTATTTTCAGTGACAATTTCAAAAGAAATTGTTTTTATAAAAAGGTGCCAGTCAATGCTGGTCACAATTTTCATATTTTTTGTTTTAATATCAAACCTGATTACATCCACAAAATCCATTGATATATAATACAAATTCATACACAACCCATTTCTATTCATACAGCTATTACAATTCACAAGTACTAGTGCTCTCTGGATGTTCTTGAAAAAGTTGGTTGCTATAACGATTGCAGTCTCAGTCTCACGTGTAAACCAATCACGGCAGCCTACAGTTGTGTAAAAAGGTAACAAATCAGTATAAGGATTTCCAACTATTTCAAAAGAGATTTGATAGAAATATGAATGAAGTTTTCTAAGCTGATTTAACTACATTAATCCAAGCTTTGCTAGCTAGGGATTATAAGTATATTGTGTAAGAACATAATTGTGAACTCATCATTGTCATCAAAATTACTTAATAATGATTAGATACTTTACTTGTAGCTAGATTGAGTAATGAGATTCATATATATCTTGTAGTTTATTGTGAATCTGGAAATAATGAACATTGAGATCTTATTCCTTGTTTCATAAGGAAACATTTTTATGGTTTGTGTACAGAATTAATAGAGGAAATGGAAATCTATTAGGAAATCTATAGAGGATATTGTGGTCAATGATAATTTATGGGAGAGAACTAGTTACTGGATCCCTGCTTTCTCTAACATCACCGAGTGTAAGGTATTCCCATAGAGTGATACTCAAAGTTAGAGAAAAGCAGAAGATTTTTACTTTGAAGCTATCGATCATGTTTGCTCAAGGTATGTTCTTGAACTCTCGTATTCAATATGATCATATAGCATGGGTTTGTGTCTTAGAGTATTTGTGACTGTGATCCTTGTTTTAGTTTTATGTTAAACATGTTGAGGAGTACATCAAACCACAAACAAAACATGCTCTTGCTGTCACTAAAGCGGAAAAATGAAAATGAAAAATAATGGTAAGCAGCAAAACAGAGTGCAAATGTTCTAAATTATGAACCTATTAATAACTTTACAACTACATGGGAAATATTCTTGATAACAAAAGCAAAACATAATAAGAACTGTTTTAACAAGATTGGGTTCCGATAAACGATTATGGGGAATTATATATTAATATGCGATCAACAACATAACACGCAAAATATTAAGCTTAAAAACTGACACACATATATATTATATACACACACACCTGCCCAGCTTCAATAAGAGCTAACATAGCCCATGATGTACTAACTGTATCTTGATCTGTTTCCTTCAAGATTTGTGTATTCACTGCCACGCCATATACACTCTAATAGTCAAATGGAAATAAAAGAGAAGTAGTAAGTCAAAAATTTAATAAATATCTCTGTATTGTTTACATTGCACTCCGCGATCTAATTGGAAGAAATGTGCAAGTAGCAGGATTTTACAGGCAAAAGCTAGTCTAAATGCAAGATGATCAGAGTAACTTAATAAATCTAGATAAAATGAAAATGATCAAATTCATCATGTGTACGTACAAGGACCGTGTTCTCAAATTAATTTTTAACAATCAGTTGGTAGTTAAAATTGGCTTTGGTGTACAGATGTGGGGAACTCATTTGCATTAAAATTGGGAAAGCAAATGAATTATATATGTCAATTATGGAGAAGCTCAATATAGATCACCAAAACATCTTTAATTAAGAAAGTTAACATTTTGGTGTTTGTTTTTCTGTTTACTAGCAGGCAATCCGCAATCGGACTAGCCCAATCCCAATGTGCTGGCCCTTCCAAATATTATATATGATTATAGGGTAAAATCCCAATATGGTACCCAAACTATCACGGAATGCAATTCTTGGTACCCACAAATGCATAAGGACTCTAATGGTACCCAACCTATCACTCCGTTTGCCAAATGGTACCCCGGTTAACTTTTCCATTAAAATTGAGGGTAATTTGGTCAAATTGCACACGTGTCATTCAAAGGGGAAACAACTCAAGGGCAAAAAAGTCTTTGCCCATCATCCTCTCCTCTCTCTCTCCCAGCCACTTCTCTCTCTCTCCCCGCCACCTCTCTCTCTCTCCTCTCCGTCGGCGCCGCCGTCAACTATCTCCAATGGCCACAAAATGTATATCAACACGAAGAGCACAACCCAAGGATGAAATTATATAACTACATCAATGTAAGATTCAAAATAGATTGTGAGATATCGACGCCGGAATTTCAAAAACCAAAACGAAAACGGCGTCGGTCCTCCTCGTACGGTTGTCGATTTTGAAAACCAAGGGTACCACGACGTTGCTGGGATCGAGGGCTTCAAAGCCCACTTGGTTTGGAGGGCGGGAAGTGGCCGGAAACGAAACTTGAATTTTCAAGCTTTTCCGGCCGGTAGTTTTCCGGCGAGTGAAGCTTCGAAACTTGGTGGGTTTGGCTTGCCTTGAGCCTCGAAGCCATTGGTGGAGGCGGTGACATGGTTTTGTGGCCGGAGGGGGTTGTGTTGATGGCTGGAGAGGGAGAGGAGAGGGAGAGGAGAGAGAGGCCGCGCGGGGAGGGGGGGAGAGAGAAAGAAAAGTTTTTTTTTTTTTAAGTATTGACCAATTTACCCTTAATTTTAACAGAAAAATTAACCGGGGTACCATTTTGGCAAACAGAGTGATAGGTTGGGTACCATTAAGGTCCTTATGCATTTGTGGGTACCAAAAATTGCATTCTGTGATAGTTTGGGTACCATATTGTGATTTTACCCTATGATTATATGTATTTGGAAACATATTGGCCAAGATATATAAGACCTTTCAGCAAAAAGAAAAAAGTACAAAAGGAAAAACATTTATAAGCAGAATATGAGAGGAAGACAAATGAAGACACATTATGACACAGCTAGTGACATACCTGTCTTGTAGATCTATGTAATGTTGATAGTCATTGAGTTGGACTTGGTTCCTGCTGCCGAAGTAGTCAAAAGCAGAGGTTGAAAATGAAAACCGGGGGCAGTTCTCCAGAAACAAGTGTTCCAATGAAGGACACTCAATAGCAACAGTAGCACTTCCACCACTGTACAACATTGGGAGATCCACCAAAACTAAGTTCTTCAATTTTGGAAGAACAGTCTTCTTAGTGTTCACTGTTTCCTTGCTTACTTCAATTACTCTTTCCAACAAATCGCACCACTCTACAAAAAGGTCTTCCAATTGAAAAAGACATTGAGCTACATCAAATGTGAAGATACTTCCCAAAGACTTGCAATTGCAAATGAACAAACTTTTAAGATTCTGGAACATTGCACGGGGAGCAAGACCATTACATATGCTTCTTACTGCATCTAGCTTCAACAATGTCATCTCTCTCAATTTTGAATGTTCTGGTTCAAACCCTTCACATCCAAACAGATATTCCAATTTACATATTCTATATAAATATACTATTTCTAGATTTAGTAGCCTCTGTAACAATTTTGAAGGCAACAATACATTCCCCAATTTAGGACAATTCCGGACCCTCAATAACTTCAGATTATTGAGAGACCCAAGTGGTAACTCACCAACACACAACTCTCTCAGGACTAGAGATCTCAGATGCAACTCTTCTATGTTCTCAAACACGGGTTCTTTTTTAACCCGTGTTGTGGTGTTCATCAACTCTTTCAACTTCTCACTATAACCAAATAAAAAGAGATGCTTAAGTCCATGTAACCTCCCATGGTCATATTCCATAACAATGTTACTCAACCCTGCACAGCAGATGTATAATAGCTTCTCTGTTTTATTTGTCACCACGTTGACAAACCAATCAGGTAAGGTACTGATGGTTGTGTCAGTAAGTTCCAAATATCTTGAATTATGATCATATTGATTGTAGCAACGGTGTCTAATACTGCCGTTACATATATTAAAGAAAGCCCAATTCGGATTGACCTCAATATATTTAGGGATGCATTTTCCATCAAATATACAAAGCTGCAAAATTTTCAAATTTGATAAACTAGTTAACTCATCAAAGCCAATATTGGTTTCTTCTCCTTCTCCCTCAATTTTACTCCCCCAGTCCACAAATCCACAGTCCCGCATGTAAAGTTCTTCTAATCTATGCAACTTTGATATCACTTTAGATGGAATTGTGACAATACATCTACCCACTTGAAACGCACTGACATCCAACACCCTTAGATTTGTCAAATGTCCTATTTCTCTCGACAATTCCTTAAGGGGATAGTCTCTCATACTAAGAATCTCAAGCTTTTTTAGGTTTCCAAGTATGGAAATGTCAATTATTTTCTGGCAAGAATCTAAATACAGAGCTTGGAGGTTGGTTAGGAGACTGAATGATGGGGGTAGTAAGGAAATACTAGTGCGGCTAAGATCTAAAACCCTTAATTCATTTGGACTTTGGAAAAAATTTTCTGGGACCTGGTTTAAATCATCATTCTCTTGTAGTAATAAAATCTGGAGTTTTGGACATACCAACTGTTCTGGTAGCTTGCGAATTTTGTTCTTCAATAGTGAGATTGCAGAGTAGCCTTCATGTAGTCGACATGGCCAATCCTTTAAATCAGACCCAGCTTTTACCAAAAATCCATGCCCATCTTCAGATTTTGCAATATTCATGGCTGTATCACGGATGACATCATGCATCCTTACACATCTATCTTCTTTGCTATCCAAAAGCAAGCTACAATTTTTAAGGTACTTGACCACTGAATCTGCTGTTCCTCTGGCTTCTTCGATTGTGTCGGCATCTCGAAACAATCCTTTCCCGATCGCATACTTGAACAAGTCTTCTATTTTGATGTCATGGTCTTCTGGGAATAAGCAACAAAGCAAGAAGCATGACTTGGAATCCTCATCTTTCAAGTAATCATAGCTTAATTTTATACATTCGAACGCGTCTCCCTTATCGTCAGGGTTGGCAGTTTGCGACTTCTCAAGTCGTCGAGCAGCTCTTTCCCATTCCACCAAGTCTTTATCTCCCAGCGCCCTTGCAACTGCTATCAATGCAATCGGTAGACCACAACATTCTCCAGCTACCCTCCTCGCTACATCTTCAAAAGTGGAGGATTCAAAAGGACATCCTGCATTTCTCACGAACAAGGTCCAAGAATCTTGTTTTGATAGAATATTGAGGGTGATCTTTTCTTGGCACTTCATGACATGACAGACATTCCATATCCTTGTGGTGATTAGGACTTTGGAATTGCAATTTTGAAGTTCCTCGTAGCTAGGTAGTCCTATTCTTGACAAATCTAACACCTCCCAAATATCGTCAAGGATTATAAGGATCTTATTTGTTCTCATTATCTCCTTGCTCAATCTAGCTGCTCTTCCAATTTCAGACTCCTTCTTGAACTCAACACCCAACTGCTCTGCCAATGCGCCTTGAATTTTTCCCAAGTCAGGGATTTGTGATACGACAGCCACAATCAGTTGGTTAAAAATCGCATTTTTTTGGGCTTGTGCCCCCACATGTTTTACCATAGTTGTCTTGCCGACGCCTCCCATGCCGTAAACCCCGACGACAGTGACCTGGTCATCTTTTAGTGCCATCATAACCTCATCCATGGCTTGTCTTGTTTCTTCAAATGCTTGAAAATCTCCCATGGACATTGCAAACTCATATTCAATAGGTCGCAGTTTACTGCACACAGATTCTACAATGTCTTTGACTAGTTCTCTATCAGACCTACAAAGAATTAAGGGTTGAATACTCAGAAGGTAAATTGATAAATCCAAAAGCACAAGTATAGCTATTTATTAATTAAGATAGTCGCATGTTGGCATGTTGCTTACTTGTATTTCTTTGAATCCCACCCAGAGAGATTGGCAACATCTTTTAAAGCAGCTCTCCACTGATTCACCTTTTTTGCGTCATGCCAAGACTTTTCTTCATGCTCAATGAAGGCTACTTCATAACTCTTCTTCTGATGTCGAACATCAGTAGGTTCGACATCATAAAAAAGTGGTAGAATTCTGTCTTGGTCGTCCATGCATTGAACAATCTTTGTAAGTTCCTCCAAACACCATGGAGAAGAAGCATAGTTTCGTGACAGAACAACGACCGCAAACCTTGAATCTTCGATTGCCATTAAGAGACTTGGAGAAATAGGTGTCCCTATTACAAGGTCTTGGTCATCCATGAATGTTTTAATTCCTTTGTTTTCCAATTCATGGTATAAATCGGTTGCAATACCCCTGCGAGTATCTACACCCCTGAAACTCAAAAACACATCATGTTTCCACCGAGGAGCTGATGAAGGAAGAGATGCAAAGGCTGGTTGGGAGAAGGCCATTGAAAACCACAAAAAGTGGAATACAAGATCTCAAAAACACACAAAAAAACCAACAACGATGGAGAAGCAAAGCTGAAACCAGGGATGAAATTCGCAAGAAACTAGGGATCCATTCAGGTGGTGGCTACAGCTAGATAACCAAAAACTTAAGCAGTTAAGGCTGGAGAGAGAGAGAGAGAGAGAGAGAGAGAGAGAGAGAGAGAGAGAGAGAGAGAGAGAGAGAGAGAGAGAGAGAGAGAGAGAGAGTTTTGACTGACTGAATTTCCACGCTTTATTGGGACCAGTCTCTTTTATTGTCTTACTGAGTAAACATTGACATGCATGTATATTAGAGCTGCATGTGCAGCGGGCTCATTATAGGGCTGGCTTATAATTTATGCTCATTATTGGATTTCAGTGTTAAAAACTTACCCCTTCTGATGGTAATTAATGTACTTATGTGGAGTTTATATTTGCCTCTTTACTGTTCTTTTCGATCACTAGTAGGTTTTCTTTCACAACTAGAAATTATATCTAGCACTTTGTCTCGTGTTATTTTTAATTCGTTAGAGATAATACATCTTTTTTTCGGAGTCATAACTTAAGGAACCCAATTTGTACATTGCCAAGTTCATACATCTGGTTGCTAATCACAATTTTTGATCAATTTGTCTGTCTTAATTGGTTTTGCAATGGACATGCGCAATAAAATAGAGTTGCCAAGTTAGACTAATTATTCAGACTGTTTTATTATCAAATAGATAACCCATCCCATGATGCATAATCATCAATTTGTTTGTTAGCTGGTGTTAGTTGATAAGAATCAACTAGTCATATATTGTTTATTTGATAATAAAGTCAATGCAATCAACTAGCTAGTTTTCATATTGGGTTAAATTCACCAACTGTATCCGGATTGTTTTGTATCGGACAATTTCATATCTGACTATTAAAAATGATCAATTTCATATCAACGTGATACTTCCATCTATCTACTATTAATAGTCAGTTAAATTTAAGGTTATATATGACATTTCACATACTTTTTAAATTAAAATTATCAATTTACCCTTTATTCTTTTTTAATTCAATTTTTACATTTTTCTTCTTCTTCCTCCCTCCGCCATACACACACAATTAACCTCTCTATCTCTTCACACAACCACCATCGGCTCCATATCTCTTCCTCACTCAGTTGTACCTGCCCAGTTCACCGCATCTGTAATGAAAATATTTCTCTTCTACAATCCCACACCCCTAACATCTCCAACCACCAACTCCAATTGTGCTGACCGCTGAGTGATGTACATGATTGGAACACTAGTGATCTTTCGGATCCTTCGCTTTAAATCTTGATCACATGTAGCAACAATAAAGCATTTATGCTGGGTAACTCTATCAACAATACAGTCATCAGCATAAGTTCCTTTATGAGTACACCGTAGCCTCTCAAAACGAGGATCCTTGGCAATCCTTACAGCCACACGATATTTCTGGCCTAACTTCTCGAGCTCTGCCATTACACAATCCATTATACAAGGAGTGTACTTGGCGTATAGTATTGGAAGTTGCATACCGTACTGTACTGTTTACTTTTTATAGCTTACTTTGTGCCATACTTTGTGCATAAGATGTGATAAAGTGTTCCTCAATTAAAAGGGTATGTTGTTCAGTGTTTTAGGTAGTGATTGGAGTTTGTTTCAACTACTCCATCTTCTAACATATATAGCTGTAGTTTGTAAATCTGTTTCATTTTCAATGAATATATCAGAAAAGCTTCCACAAGCTTGTGTCCAGTTTTCTACATATAGGCCGTCCATCATATCCTTCTCCAAATCCAACTTTTTCTGGATAGAGAAATTGATGAAGTTGGTAACTTGGTATCCACAAAAACCTGGTAAGGCGGCCCAACACAGTGTTGTATTTGAAGAAAAGTGCCGAAGCACATTTTTGGGGGGGTTTTTTTTTTGGGGGGCCTTCCTTTTTGGACTCACAACCCCTTTTTTTTGTTTTTTTTTGGTTTTTGGGGGGCCCCCCTTCTTCAGGATTGTGGTTGGGGGTCTTTCTTTTCCTTCCCCTCTCTTTCCAAAAAAAAAAAACAAAACTATTTTATTTTGATTATTTATTATTATTATTTAATTATTTTAATTTAAGAAAAAATACAAATCTATACTAAAAAAATAAAACACACACACCACATATTCATTCTTTTTTACATTTTATAAAAAACACAATAATAAAATCATATAAATATTTAGGTTTAGGTATTGTTTTTATTATTTTTTTGACCAATTGAATTCTGTCTGTTATAATTATTAGTTTTTTATTTAATTAATTAATAAAAAAAAAACACAAAGTACTTCTGAATTGATCTCACCCCTTCTTTAATAATTTTAATTCTTCTTTGTTGAGTAATAACTTAATTCTTCAATAAAATACTTCTTGTAGAAATATCAATAACCCGTCTTTTTCACTTAAAAAAAAATTCCATATTAATTCATGAATTATGATACAAATTCTAGATATATGAATATGGATATGGAAAAAGATAAAAAATATTTTTTTTATTGGAATTGGGTTTCTTTCTCTTTTTTTTTTTTCGTTCCTATTCTTCTTTCTATTTCTGAGAAAAATGTCAGGTATGATATTGTCCGGTACGAAACAATTCAAGCACGGGTTGGTGAATTTAAGCCTTTCATATTTTATCTTTCTGTTAGCCTCATTATCTTTTTTCGTTAGTTTAATGCCCAATTGTATCATAGTCAATTTCTTTGTTAGCTGGTCTATTTTCATATTATAATAACCTATCAAGTCATTTCATAGAATAAGGTTATGGTATGTTAATATTTTTCATACATAATGTGGAGATAAAGTCCCTAATTGTTAGAGTAAATAAGGTCCTCATTAGAGTAAATTAGGTTCTCGTTTGAGTAATTAAGTCCTAAAAGTTATAATTATAATGTTTTACGACTTGAGGACAAATATTATTTGACAACTCATGTGGTAACTACAAAAAAGCTCTCGTTAAGGTAAATATGGTCATCATTAGAGTAAATATGTTCTCGTTTGAGTAATTAAATCCTAAAAATAGTAATTGTACGTATGAAATACGTTAACATATACTAAAATTTTCCCATTTCATATTCTTTATTATTTTATTTTTTTGTAATACGCTACTTTATCAGGTTCACCCAGTTGTTCCTCCTTTCGTTGTTTCATTTGTTACAAATTTGGACTGAACTATGAAAGCAAAACAAAATAAAGAATTATCTGAACTATGTATAGTGTAGGCCAAAAAACAAAATCTGCATAAAAGTAGGTGCAACTTGTGAAAGAATTATCTTATCAGTTAACCATTTTCGAACAAAAAAGTTAACATGATCGATGCACATTTCAAATATTTCATGCCTGTCTCAATGACTTTTACATGTCAATAACATTCAAAGTATGAATTCGTTAGCGAAATTAAATGTGAGGTAAATTTGTTAAATGAATATGAAACTGAAAATGAACTTATAATTCGGGAGGTAAATTTGTTAAGTGAGTATGAAACTGAAAATGAACCTATAGTTCGGGAGTTTAATTTTGTAATTAATTCTAAATAAAAAATTAAAACTCTTACTTTAGATGTACAAGGTGTATAACATTAAGGGAGCGGCCGCTTTGCACCTTGTTTCTATTGTACCCTAAGACTAAAATTCTTTTTTGCCCTTATTGTTTAGTCTCTCCCTCTCTCTCCTCACTGTTGCCGGCCACCACCGTCGGTACCGCCGTTAACCATGCCACCTCCGATGGTTACCAAATTTTACTACAATGTACAACACAACGCAAAGAACAACTTTTATACCTTCCACGAAATCTGATTTGAACTGAAAATGCACGAATTTGCCTTGGAAGCTTGCGGTAGCTGAAATTTCAAACCGACAATTCGCCGCTGTCCAGCAATGAATTGAGCCACGACCGGTGGCATTGAACTCGCAAGGACGAGGGTTTCAAAGTCCAGTATGTAGATTAGGTCGAATTGACTGAGATCATGAACGGGAACGATGAACAGTTCAGTTAGTATTTTGAGTTTTTCTCTCCTTGATTTCTCTTCCTACACTGAAATTCGATAGAAGAAGTGGCTATAGAATGGAAGAGTTCAAGGAGACCAAGAAAATGGGATAAGTCTCATGTAATTTGGTGGCCGGAGGAGGGATAAATTGCCGTCAATAGTGAGGACGTATAGAAAGAGGAGGAGTCGGCAACAGGAGAGGGAGGAAGAGAGAGACCCAAAAAAAAAAATTAAGGGTAGAAATGTTAATTCACTCAGTCAATTTGTAATTAAAAAATACTTAATATAAAATGAACGGTTCAGATTTTGCCACATCAGCAGGTGCAACCACCCTTTGGTGCAATCCAGAATTCCTCTAACATTAATACTCCATCTAGCTTTTCATACTTTAGATATACTTCTATTGCTTTCTAATTTTTCATTGAACCGTGCTCATCTAGTTCTTCTCTTAATCACGTTAACTTCAAGTTTGTTGTTCATTAATCATTGCTTTCATTCATGCAAAAATTAAATTCAACTTTCAGCTTCGAATTTAGGTATGATCATAAATTGCATAACACCTCTGCGATATTACACATTGATCATCTATCATCATTTTGTCATGTATAAAAAAATTTAATAATAAAAATAATAATATAAAAACTTAATTGGATCCTACAAATAAACAAAGAAATTGGAAGTAACATGCTCAAAGAAAATAATGTTCCTAACTGAAAACACATATAATACTTAACCGAGGCAAAAAATGGAGTAATTAAAGTGACTAATATTATGAAATTACCATGTTCATCTCAGTTCCTCAAGAGTTAATATGCCTTCATATATAGGAAAGACAACCACGGCAATACCACCGGTTCGGATAGCCCATCCATGACAAGGAGCCAAAACATGCTGCTTATAAGTCGTATGGAGAGGAGGTATCAGGGAGTTCCCCCTGCAATGGTGTGCAATTATCTTGATGATTGTAATCACATTTTAGCAAGCATATTGGGGAACCAAATGTCCGAAGCCAAAAACTTCAGCTAATACAAAACCAGCGAATTAAACAATATGATGAGAGCACCAAAAACACCTTAAACAGCCATTAACCCTGAGAGCTCTTAAACAACAGTTGTTAGCAAGCTAAACTGGACCTTAATTGCCAAAGTTAGAACTATAGGGATCAACTATAGAATTGGGCACAGTCCAGGAACTCAAAATAATTTTTCAATACTTTATATTACAACATATAACGCACTATCCAAAAATAAAAAATTAATACTCTCACAAAAGCATGAACAGAGGCTCATATTTTCCACAAAATCAGGCTCTCTTAGTTGCAACAATTCGTCACAAGTGGTACAAAAAGGTAGCATGGGACTGAGTAAACTCATTTACAACCTAGGCTCAATTCCCATGTAAAGCTAAAAGAGAGAGAAGAAAAAAAAAAACAAAGAGTAGAAAAGCTCTTCACAGCGAGCAGCCAGAGAACACCTCAATAACACTAGGAAAATTGTTCCCATGGTTCCATGATTTATTGCTGGTAGAGTAAAGATGTTGTAAGCAAGCATCTTGCAGTGGATATAGGCATAATGAAGAAACCCCATATGGTAAAAGTGCAGCAGCTACAATCCTACCTTCAGCGTTCAGTATATTGTATGTTGATACAGCATTTTTCTGTAACAAAACAAGATAATATTATGAACTTAGAAGAATTGCCAACACTGTTGTCAAGCCCATATCAACTGCAGCACCAATTACAACATCTGTCTTTGGGATTTCCAGTAATTAGAAACAACTTCTATATGTAAACAAGCACTAATTAATACACACTGGATTACACGAACTGCAAATACAGAACATATCAGTAATTAGATACAAGATAATGTATAGGTTGGCAAGGCACTTCAAGGGAAAGTAACACTCCACAATTGCGGACATGGTAGATATCAGTGTATTTGAGGTGGCTGTGATTGTGCTCATGATCAGGGTCATGGTCGTGGTCGTGGACTCGTGGGCATATACAACTGACAATATTGCAGAGGTCATGAGAGCAATGTTATAGCAGTTTTGGTGATTGTAGTAAGCATATATACCATAGATACTGAAGCTATAGCGCAACAACATGCAAGATAATCAGGTACTTGCTTCTTCTGAGGGGATTTCATCTCTTCCCGAGCGGTAGAAGAAGATGGTGACTAAGTTTCTATCCCATACTTCTCATAATATAATGGTGACCCTGCCACAAAATCTCCTGTAAACAAATCACCTGCCTTTAGGAAGGCAAGTATATCTCTTCAATTATAATATGAACATTTCATCCTCAGTTCAAGAATTTGTTTGTGACAATTTCAAAAGAATTTGTTTTTATAAAAAATTAAAAAGGTGCCAGCCAATGCTGGGAACAATTTTCATATTTATGGTTTTAATAATCAACCTGATTACATCCACAAAATCCATTGATATACAATACAAATTCATACACAACCCATTTCTACTCATACAACTATTACAATTCACAAGTACTAGTGCACTGTGGATGTTCTTGAAAAAGTTGATTGCAATAACGTTGCCAGTCTCAGTCTCCCGTGTAAACCAATCACGGCAGCCTACAGTTGTGTAAAAAGGTAACAAATCAGTATAAGGATTTCAAACTATTTCAAAACAGATTTGATAGAAATCAGGATGAAGTTTTCTAAGTTGATTCAACTAGATTAATTAAAGCTTTGCTAAGGATTATAAGCACGTTGTATAAGAACATAATTGTGAACTCATCATACTTTACTTGTAGATTGAGTAATGGGATTGTATCAAGAATCATATCTGGTAGTTTATTTTGAATCTGGAAACAATGAACAATGATATTCTATTCCTTGTTTCATTAGGAAACAAATATATGGTATGTGTACAGAATTAATTAATAGAGGAAATCGGTCTATAGAGGATATTGTGGTTAGCTTCTCTTTATGGGAGAGACCTAGTTACTGAACCTCTATAAAGATGAAGGTCCCTCCTTTTTCTAACATCATTGAGTGTAAGGTATTCTTGTCCCATAGAGGGATACTCAAAGAAAAGACTAGAAGATCTTTACTTGGAAGCTATTGACCATGTCCGCTCAAGGTATGTTCTTGAACTCTCGTATTCAATATGATCATATGGCATGAGTTTTTTTTTTTTGAGTAGGAGGGGCACCGGCCGCCCTCAAAAGCCATCCATTAATGAAACTGCAGAATACAAGGGGGGAGACATAAAGCCTAAACCCCATATTACAATGAGAACAAATCGATATAAAATCAATGGTCTCAATTACAACAAAGTACTCAAACAAGCACCAAATCGCTAGAAGTGCACAAATGGCATCCTCAATAGCCTGAATATAATGGCGACATACAAGAAGGTAAACCCACCGGAGTGGAATAATAAGTCAGATAAGATTACCTTCCGCCTATGTTGCCAAACGGACATGAGTTTGTGTCAAAGAGTATTTGTGATTGTGATCCTTGATTTAGTTTTATGTTAACATGTTGAGGAGTACATCAAACCACAAACAAAACATGCTCTTGCTGTCACTAAAAAGGAGAAATGAAAATGAAAAATAATGGTAAGCAACAAAACAGAGTATAGATGTTCTAAATCATGGACCTATAATTACTTAACAACTACATGGGAAATATTCCTGATAAATGATTATGTGGAATCATGTATTGATATTAATATGCAATGCCAAATATTAGCTTAAAGACTGACATATACACGCACACGTACACACCTGCCCATATGCATCTTGATCTGTTTCCTTGAAGTTTTGTGTATACACCCAAAGCCTATCGTCCTCCATCTCTCGTCCACCGCATCATTTTAATGTTAATGTTCCCAAGAATCTCTCTAATAGTCAAATGGAAATAAAAGAGAAGTAGTAAGTCAACAATTTAATAAATATCTCTGTATTGTTTACATTGCACTCCACGATATAATTGGAAGAAATGTGCAACTAGCAAGAATTTAACGGATAAAGCTAGTCTAAAATGCAAGATGATCAGAGTAACTTAATAAATCTAGATAAAATGAAAATGATTAAATTCATGATGTGTACAAGGACCCTGTTCTCAAATTAATTTTTAACAATCAGTTGGTAGTTAAAATTCGCTTGGTGTAACTGGGGAACTCATTTGCATTAAAATTGGGAAAGCAAATGAATTATATATGTCAATTATGGAGAAGCTCTATATAGATCACCCAAAACATCTTTTTATTAAGAAAGTTAACAATTTGGTGTTTGTTTACTAGCAGGCAATCCGCAATCGGACGTAGCCCATTCCCAATGTGCTAGCCCTTCCGAATATGTATGACTATATAAGATCTTTCAGCAAAAAGAAAAATAGAACAAAAAGGAAAAACATTTGTAAGCAGACAATAAGAGAAAAGACAAATGAATAAAGTTTATGACACAGCTAGCGACATACTCTTGATGTACAAGTTTGTAAAGTTGATTCTCATTGAGTTGGACATGGTTCCTGCTGCCAAAGTAGTCAGAAGCAGAGGTTGAAAATGAAAATTGGGGGCAGTTCTTGAGAAACAAGTGTTCTAATGAAGGACACTCAATATCAATAGTAGCACTTCCACCACTGTACAACATTGGGAGTTCCACCAAAACCAAGTTCTTCAGTTTAGGAAGAGCAGTCTTCTTGTTGTTCACTGTTTCCTTACTTGCTTCAATTACTCTTTCCAACAAACAGCACCGCGCTACAAAAAGGTCTTCCAATTGAAAAAGACGCTGAGCTACATCAAATGTGAAGAGACTTACCAAAGACTTGCAACAGTAAATGACCAAACTTTTAAGAGTCTCGAACATTGCACGGGGAGCAGGACCATAACATATACTTCTTACAGCATCTAGCTCCAACAACGTCATCTCTCTTAATCTTGAATGTTCTACCTCAAACCCTTCACATCCAAACACATATTCCAATTTACATAATTTATAAAAATATACTATTTCTAGATTTGGTAGTCTCTGCAACAATTTTGAAGGCAACAATACATTCCCCAAGTTAGGACATTCACAGACCTTCAATAACTTTAGATTGATGAGAGACCCAGGTGGCAACTCACCAACACATAACTCCTTCAGGAGGTCCAGACAACTCAGATGCAACTCTTCCAATTTTTCAAACACAGGTTCTTTTTTAACCCGTGTTGTTGTGTTCATTAACTCTTTCAACTTCTCACTAGGACCAAATAGAGAGAGATGCTTCAGTCCATGTAACTTCCCATGGTCATATTCCATAACAATGTTACTTAACCCTTTGCATTCTTTGTAGTAAAATAGCTTCTCTGTTTTCTTTGTCACCATGTTGACAAACCAATCGGGTAAGGTATTCATGGTTGTGTCAACAAGTTCCAAATATCTATGATCATATCGGTCATATTCTTCGCTTGTTAATCTGCCGATAAATATATTAAAGTAAATCCAATTCGGTTCATGCTCTACATATTTAGGGATGCATTTTGCATTAGATATGCAAACATGCAAAATTTTCAAATTTGATAAACCAGTTAACTCGTCAAAGCTAATATTGGTTTCTTTTCCTTCTCTGTCAACTTTACTCCCCCAGTCCTCAAATCCACAACACCGCATATACAGTTCTTCTAATCTATGCAACTTTGATATCACTTTAGATGGAATTGTGACAATTCCTCCACCCCCTAGATTTTTGCAACTGACATCCAACATCCTTAGATTTGTCAAATGTTCTATTTCTCTCGACAATTCCACGAGAGGATATTCTTTCATACTAAGAATCTCAAGCTTTTTAAGGTTTCCAAGTATGGAAATGTCAATTATTTTATTGCAAGAGTCTAAATACAGAGCTTGGAGGTTGGTTAGGAGACTAAATGATGGGGGTAGTAAGGAAATACTAGTGCGGCTAAGATCTAAAACCCTTAATTCATTCGAACTATGGAAAAACGTTTCTGGGATCTTAACTAAATCATCATTCTCTTGTAGTAATAAAATCTGGAGTTTAGGACATACCAACTCTTCAGGCAGCTTGCGAATTTTGTTCTGCATTAGTGAGATTGCAGAGTAGCCTTCATGTAACCGACATGGCCAATCCTTTAAACCGAACCCAGCTTTTACCAAAAACCCATGCCCATCTTCAGATTTTGCAATATTTATGGCTGTATCACGTATGACATCATGCATCCTTACACATCCATCTTGTTCAATGTCTAAAAGCAAGCTACAGTTTTTAAGATACTTGACCACTGAATCTGCTGTTTCTCTAGCTTCTATGATTGTTTCGGCATCTCGAAACAATCCTTTCCCGATCGCATACTTGAACAAGTCTTCTATTTCGATGTCATAGTCTTCTGGGAATAGGCAACAGAGCAAGAAGCATGACTTGGAATCCTCATCTTTCAAGTAATCATAGCTTAATTTTATACATTCGAACGCGTCTCCCCTATCGTCGGGGTTGGCAGTTTGTGACTTCTCTAGTCGTCGAGCAGCTCTTTCCCATTCCATCAAGTCTTTATCTCCCAGCGCCCTTGCAACTGCTATCAATGCAATCGGTAGACCACAGCATTCACCAACTACCTTCCTCGCTACATCTTCAAAAGTGGAGGATTCAAAAGGGCATCCTGCATTTCTCACGAACAAGGTCCAAGAATCTTGTTTTGATAGAATATTGAGGGTGATCTTTTTTTGGCACTTCATGACATGACAGACATTCCGTATCCTTGTGGTGAGTAAGACTTTAGAATTGCAATTTTGAAGTTCCTCATAGCTAGGTATTCCTATTCTTGACAAATCCATTCCCACCCAGATGTCGTCCAAAATTATAAGGATATTATTTTTCCTCATTATCTCCTTATTCAATCTAGCAGCTCTTCCAGGTTCTGTCTCCTCCTCCAATTTGACACCCAGCAGTTCTGCCAATACCCCTTGAATTTTTATCAAGTCAGGGCTTTGTGATACGACAGCCATAATCACTTGTTTAAAAATCTCATTTTTTTGGGCTTGTGCCCCTACATGTTTTACCATGGTTGTCTTGCCGACGCCTCCCATGCCGTAAACCCCGACAGCAGTGACCTGGTCATCTTTTAGTGCCTTCCAAACCTCATCCATGGCTTGTCTTGTTGCTTCAAATGCTTGAAAATTTCCCGTGGAAATTGCAAACTCATATTCAATAGGTCGCAGTTTACTACACACAGATTCCACAATGTCTTTGACAAGTTCTCTATCAGACCTACAAGGAATACGGGTTAAATAGTCATCAGGTAAATTGATGAATCAAAAAACACAAGTATAGCTATTTGTTAATTAATTGAGATAGTCGCATGATGCTTACTTGTATTTCTTTGAATCCCAACCAGAAAGATTGGCCACTTTTTCTAAAGCAGCCCTCCACTGATTCACCTTGTCTTTGTCATGCCTAGACTTTTCTTCATGCTCAATGAAGGCGGCTTCATAACTCCTCTTCTGATATCGAACATCAGAGGGTTCGACATCATAAAAAAGGGGTAGAATTCTGTCCTGGTCGTCCATGCATTGAACAATCTTTGTCAGTTCCTCCAAACACCATGGAGAAGAAGCATAGTTTCGTGACAGAACAATGAGCGCAAATCTGGACTCTTCGATTGCCATTAGAAGACTAGGAGAAATAGGCGTCCCTATTACAAGGTCTTGGTCATCCATGTATGTTTTAATTCCTCTGTTTTGCAATTCATGGTATAAATCGGTTGCAATACCCCTGCGAGTATCTACACCCCTGAAACTCAAAAACACATCATGCTTCCACCGAGGAGGATGATGATGATGATTCAGCTGATGAAGGAAGAGATGCAGAGGCTGTTTGGGAGATCAAAGCCATTGAAAACCACAAAAAGTGGAATACAAGGTCTCAAAAACACACAAAAAAAAAAAACAACGATGGAGAAGCAAAGCTGTAACCAGGGATCAAATTCACAAGAAACTAGGGATCCATTCAGGTGGTAGCTACAGCTAGATCACCAAAAAGAGATAGATGTTGTAGGAATTACTCGAGGGAAATAATGGAACACAGTCTCTGAGAGAGAGAGAGAGTTGGAAAGCCGACTAAATTTACTGAATTTCCACAGGCCTTTTATTGGGAGTTTGGGACCATCTCTTTTATTGTCTACTGACGTACTGAGTAAACGTAGACAATACGTAGGCATGCATGTATATCAGTCTTGGACCAGTAGTAAAAGGTTTTATAAATTTTACTGACATGTAAATTCTAGGCCTAAAAATGCAGACCCTAAACCTTTGGAGGATTGGTTCAACATGTTCCTCCCTTGAAAATAAATAGCATTTCATATTTTAGGACAATGAAAGAGAGTGTCAAATTTTCCCTCATGTTATTAAGTTAGTTTGCTATTTGTGATTTCACTATTCATACCGTTAATGTCTGTTATTTAGTTGATCAACCAGATGACGGATGCCCCTGACTTGCCGAGGTCGAGGACGTCTCAATTTTCATCGGCATCGTTGTTGTTCAGTTTCAGCTGTGTCTTGTTTCTTGTCGAATGTTCAGTTTTTCTGGTTTTCTTCTTTGTTTCTCGTTAGTTTGGTTTCTGATGTCTTATTCCTACTGGTTTGGACTTTAGAAACTCTTTGTTTGGGCTCTGCTCTTTAATGAATTATCATTTGACCAGAAAAAAAAAATTGATCACATTCTGCTGAAGATGTGGCTATGTTGGATTATCATCTAGGCTAGCTAGCGTATTCAGAAGCTTCAGGTTGGGGGGATGTCACATTATTTGCGTTTCATAGCTGTGTAATTTTACTTATAAAATACAGATGATTACGGTGAAAAGCTACTTATTACTGTTGACGTGAATTGCTTATTTGATATCAATAGTCAATACCCTAAACTTCCCACCATCCATATCCACTACAAATTTGAATGATGAATATTGTGGAATCAATTCACTGTAACAACAGAACAATAATTTCTCCACTTGAGGGTCCATGGCCTCCATTAAAGGTAAAGCACTAAAGCCTGAGGCAATTAGTGACCTTAGTTTTGGAGGACTGGTTTAACCTGTAAAACCATTCTACCATTGTAACCAAAAAAAGAAAAAACCATTCTACCATCAAGCTTAGCCATAACACTTCAAAAGTTAAAAGAGTACCTGATGTCATATCGATACTTTGTTAACGTTTCATGTACATCTCGAAAGATTTTGTACACACAAAAGCATTAAGCATGTCTTGATATTTCCAGATTTTATACAAAAATGCAATCCAAATTAGCAACCCTTAAAATAACACCATTCAAGCAAAGCTTCAAGGCTTCAAGCTAGAACTTCCAAATGCTTGAGAATGTTGGCTGCAATTAAATGCTTGAGAATGCTTAATTCAAATGCAATGATGACAGGAAATCTCTAAGGTAATAACCATTATGAGTGAACAGGGTTTTGAGTGGAGAACAACATAAAAGAAGATGTGAATGTGATGACTTTTAGTTCCAGATCAGGCACCAAAGGTAGAAATTGGTGTACAAGTAAAGCATCAAATCCACTCGTATCTTTGATTAGTCACATTAGGCCCCATACCCTCCATCAAAAGTTAGGAGAAAGAATTGTGTTCTTTCTGTTCAACGGCGTTTTGTTTCTGGCATGGTCCCATTAGTCTTGACACAGAAACACCGAGGTTTTGGATGACTGGTAAACATTTGAAGCCTTTACTCTATCACAGTTGCAGTCCAGTTAATGTTATGAATTAAATGGACCTATAAAATGTTGAATGGAACTTTGAATTGAATCTGACCCATATTAAGAGCATATTAAAAGTGAAACCTTATTCACAACTAAATACCAACATCTCTATCCCATCCATACAAGCCTAACGAATAACAACTCTTACAATGAAGGGGTACAAGGACTCCATCTTTCTATACTATAGATTGTACCTGTGTTAATTTCTAGTTTTTTCATTGTACCAATGTTCATCTAGTTCTTGTCTCAATTAAAATGACTTATATTTGATGTTCAAACACATCAACTACTGCTTTCATTTCTGCAAAAAACACTAAATACATCTTTTCAGCTTCAGTTTTAGGTGTATGCAACATCAAATTGGGATGGCATAATTAGCAGAACAGTATTGTGGTTTCCATCAGGGTTAATTAATACTTAATTGAGGCCCCATGATGAAGTAATTAATTGACTAGTGGTATGAAATTTCCATCTTTGTTTCGGTTCCTCAACAGTTGTACTTTGTAGCAAGGTATGAGGCAGTTCCCCCTGCAATAAACACCATCTTGATGATTGTAACTACATATTAGCTAGAATGGAGAACCAAATGTCCAAAAGTTAAAAACTTGAGGTAATACAAAACAGGCAAAACAACAATGCGAGCATGTAACGTGTTCGAATTTTGAGCAAACAAATAGAGACTCCAAGAAACTAAGCCAAAGAGTTTTCTTGAATATTTGAGTCTAAACTGAGTAAAATTAGAACAAATACCATGATGACAGCATGAACCGTGTTTCAATTTTCAGCACATGGGAATTTTTCTTTGAAGTCATATTATTTGAGCATGGCTAATTGGCTATCAGACTTTCATGGACTACAGGCACAGAAAAGAATAATTAAGCAGTTTATTTTTCAAAAATTTCATTAAGATACTTACAGGCACAAACAAAGAGAACGAGAGTTCATGGTCCATTCGTCATGACCTAATTGTAATTCACTTGGCCATTTCTTCGTTGAATTAGTTATATTTTCTAAAGCAACTCTCCATTACTTCACCTTCTCCATCTCTTGCCTAGAATTCTAGTAGTCATGCTTAGTGAAGGCTACTTTTCCTTTTTTTGAGAATTAGTGAAGGCTACTTTAAAACTCCTATTTTGATAAAGTATATCGGAGGGTTTACAAATCATAAAAAAAGAGGCAGAAGCTTGTTCAGCTAAAGGAAGAGCCGCAGAGGCTCATTGGGAGTTGAAAACCACCCAAAACAAGTAGGTCTCAAAGAGAACAGGCAAGAAAGCAACAACAAAAATAAGAAAAGAACAAGCTACAGAAACCACTATAAAAAACCACAAGGGAGGTGGTAATACCAAATCACCAAAAGAATATGTAATGACTTTTAGTTCCAGATTACGCGCATTACCTAGCCAAAGGCAGCCCAATTCTCAGGTGTAGTCAAAGTTTGGAGCACTTATATTGTCTACAAAGCAAAGCATCATAGTAAAGTACCTTTGATCAAAATGTGATCAGCCACTTTAGGCCCCATAGCCTCCATCCAAAGTAGAACACCCAAAATCAATAAAGATTAAGGTTGGAGAAATTATTGTTTTTTCTTTCTGGCAAACTCTAATAGTCTTGACCTAGACATATTGACCTTTTGGAGGATTGATAAACATTTGAAGCCTTTACTCTGTCACAGTTGAGTCCAATTAATCTTATGAATTGAATAGACCTATAAGATGTCGAAATGGAACTATGAAATGAATCTGCTGTATTAAAGGTGAAATCACATCCACAACCAAATGCTGATCTTTCTGTCCCATTGACACAAGCCTAATGAATAAAAAGTTAAAAACTCTTACAAACAAGGTGTATAACACTAATACTCCATCTTTTCATACTGTAGATATACTTCTATTGCTTTCTAGTTCTTGTCTTAATCACATTAACTTCAAGTTTGATGTTCGTTAATCATTGCTTTCATTCATACAAAAATTAAATTCATCTTTCACTCTTTCAGCTTCAGATTTAGGTATGATCGATCATAATTTGCAGAACATTATGGTCTGCGATATAACACATTGATCATCTATCATCATTTTGCCATGTATAAAAAATAAAAATAAAAATAAAATAAAAATTTAATTGGATCCCAAAAATAAACAAAGCAATTGGAACTAACATGCTCAAAGAAAATAATGTTACTAACTGACAACACATCTAAAACTTAACCGAGGCAATAATAGAGTAATTAAAGTGACTAAAATTATGAAATTACCATCTTCATCTCGGTTCCTCAAGAGTTAATATGCCTTCATAGGAAACACAGCCACGGCAACATCCACCGGTTCGGATAGCCCAACCATGACAAGGAGCCAAAACATGCTGCTTATAAGTCGTATGGAGTGGAGGTATCAGGGAATTCCCCCTGCAATGAACACCAATTATCTTGATGATTGTAATCACATTTTAACAAGCATATTGGGGAGCCAAATGTCCAAAGCCAAAAACTTCAGCTAATACAAAACAAGCGAAACAATATGATGAGAGCACCAAAAACACCTTAAACAGCCATTAACCCTGAGAGCTCTTAAACAACAGTTGCTAGCAAGCTAAACTGGACCTTAATTGCCAAATTTAGAACTATAGGGATCAACTATCGAATTGGGCAGAGTCCGGGAACTAAAATTAATTTTTCAATACTTTATATTACAAAATAACGCAGTATCCAAAAATAAAAAAATAATACACTCTCACAAAAGAATGAACAGAGGATCATATATTCCACAAAATCAGGCTCTCTTAGTTGTAACAATTCTTTCAAGTGGTACAAAAAGGGAGCATGGGACTGAGTAAACTCATTTACAACATAGGCTCAATTCCCATGTAACGCTAAAAGAGAGAAGAAAAAACCAAAAACAAAAAACAAAGAGTAGAAAAGCTCTTCACAGCTAGCAGCCAGAGAACACCTCAATAACACTAGGAAAATTGTTCCCATGGTTCCATGAATTTATTGCTGGTAGAGTACAGATGTTGTAAGCAAGCATCTTGCAGTGGATCTAGGCATCATGAAGATACCCCATATGGTAAAAGTGCAGCAGCTACAATCCTACCTTCCTCGTTCAGTATATGGTATGTTGATACAGCATTTTTCTGTAACAAAACAAGATAATATTATGAACTCAGACGAATTGCCAACACTGTCAAGCCCATATCAACTGCAGCACCAATTACAACGTCTCTGGGATTTCCAGTAATTAGAAACAGCTTCCATATGTAAACAAGCACTAATTAATACACACTGGATTAAAAGAACTGCAAATGCAGAACATATCAATAATTAGATACAAGATAATGCATAGGTTGGCAAGGCACTTCAAGGGAAAGTAACACTATGGTGGTAATTGCGGACGTGGTAGATACCAGTGTATTTGAGGTGGCTATGATTGTGCTCATGATCACGGTCATGGTCGTGGGCATATACAACTGACAATATTGCAGAGGTCATGAGAGCAATGTTATAGCAGTTTTGGTGATTGAAGTAAGCATACCATAGATACTGAAGCTATAGCGAAACAACATGCAAGATAATCAGGTACTTGCTTCTTCTGATGGGATTTCATCTCTTCCCGAGCAGTAGAAGAAGATGGTGACTAAATTTCTATCCCATACTTCTCATCACTGCCACAAAATCTACTGTAAACAAATCACCTGCCTTTAGGGAGGCAAGTATATCTCTTCAATTATAATATGAACACCTCAGTTCATATTTAATATTTTATCTCATAGACAATTAACTAATATCTTATATGCTCGTTGACATGTTGTCCTTCATATTGTGTCTTTAAGGTCCACAAACAAAGAGAGGCTAGGAATGTGAAGATCACTACTACCAGGATAGCAGTACAACTATCAAGGATATGACACTTGATCTACTAAATCAGGCTCATTACTATAACTATTGTCTCGGTCATCTGTAGATGTATATGAAGTCAGTTACGCGGTTTTAAGTCATTGTCTAGTCTAAGTGTGATTAAGCATGCTACAAAGAGTTTGGGGTTGGCTTAACTCTACAACAAGGTTTTCTTGGTCCAAAGAAAAGTGTCCATGGTCATTTAAGTCTCCATGTCAATAAGATAACTAAGAGTTGAACTTAGGTCTTAGAAGAGTAGTATTTATTTGAGTGTAAAGCTATTAAGAGTATTTTGAGTCCTGGGCTAAACACAATGTCTTCAAGTTCCTTGCTCAGCTACACCCCATCTCACCCCACCCTTTCCTCCTCATCCAGCTCTCCTGTCACCTAGATGGAAGAACCTCCAAATTCAAACTAAATATATAAAGAGACCCAGATACAAGTGTCCAACCCCTTTTGGCAAGTATTTTGGTTCCTCTGGCTAGTGAGGTTTTTGACATTTATATTTTCAGGTTTTTGTGGTCAAGAATACAATACAAGGACTGTAGATGATGTGTATGAAGAAAAAATATATGAATAGATTTAAGATGTGGGTTATAGCTTAAAGCTCTTGGCATTCCAAACCATAATATGTGGGTTTCAATTTAACTTTTCTGAGCCTTTGCTGTCACTTCCTTTACTCCAATTGATAAAAAATGTCAAAGACCTGCCATCGCCTATCTGTTCGCTACATTAGCAGAACTCCAATTCTCAAAGGGTCTGTCATACTTCCCGAGAAATTGTTGCAGAAACGCCTCAATTGATTTCAGCAAATGACAACGAGTTTCTACAATCAAGTTCGAATGACAAGTACCACCCATAAGACTATGAGCTCATTGTTGTAGACATGTAAGCTCGGATGGGAGAGACAAATGGTCTTTTTCTTTTGCCTGGAGGATGTGTAAGGGTTAAACTGGAGCAATTCCTATTAGGGTCTGAAATATTCATTTAATGTCTCAGTAGCAATTCTAAGAAGACGCAAGCTCCCATGTGCTTCCAAAACCATTCCCTGTGCGTCTAAACCTCACCCAAAGCAATTATAAGAATTTTGCAAACCATAATTCTAAAATGGAAAACAGATGCATTTACCTCTAATAGATCTCTTAGCCCTATCAAAAGCAGTACAAAACGAGCCCTAATGTTGTCCCTTCATGCTAAAGCTTTGCTATTTATAAACCTCAACAAGACAACTGGCACTTTTGTCTTTAAACAAATTGAAGATGAGGACTCTATACACTCGATCAAGATGAGTCAGTTTCGGACGGATAGAAATGAAGCAGTAGCCAAAACTCTGCTAGAAAAGAATTACCATCTTTGGAAGCCCACGACAAGCCCATCAGCTAAACCCTGAACTAAGGTTTTTTTGGTCCAAAGAGAAGTCTCCATAGTAATTTAAGTGTTCAAGTCCATAACATAATAACTAAACACGTCAAAAGTCATCTTAAAGTTAAATTTTAAGTTTACTTCAGCATTTATTTGGGTCTCCTACCTTGTCAAGATACTATTTGAGTGTTGGGATGCATCCAATGCCTTTAAGTTCTCCAAAGGTCTTTTGGTACAGGTCTTTCGGTATTGAGGAGTCTATGGAGACATTTTTTTTTTTGAACTATGGAGACATATTTGAAGCTTATAAATAAGGCCATCTTTCGTAAGGCAAATTGAGGTTTGAAGGCTTGGTGCGTTGATATCACCTCTCCTACCTTGGTCTCTCTTCCACCCTCCCCCTTCTTCCCCAGATTTTCTATTTCCCTAAGTTATCTAAACCTACAGCAGCTATAAATCTTCTTTGCCTTCTAGAAGTATACTAGTTCTTAAAATTTCCATCTTTCTAATGCCCACCACTAGACGACTTCTACCTTCTGTTGTCCTGCATCAGAATGTGTTAGATTTATTAGTGAAGGAAGATGAGAGCGTTCTTCTGGAGGATACGGGATGATAGGGCAGACTTTTTCAGAATTTGACATATTTTCTATAGTGACATGGCCAGATATAACCTTTTGCAGTTGGACTTGCGAGACAGTTTAAGTGCTGACAACCTCCCTTAGACTTTTCCTGTAATCAGATTAACTGAACTTTTACCTAAGTAGATTGTACTTTTGTGGGGGTACTTAATGTGGAAGGGTAAAAAGCAAAATGTCACAGATAGATCAAGTGACAGCTATAAACATCAAGTCATTGTGCATACAACATGCAAAATTATGTGGGCTTTGTTGCAGGAGATTGGATTTTTTATAACCTAAATTTTGTTTTTAAGGCGGACATATCCCTAGAATTCATGTTGGGGCAATGTGGCTTTTTCTCCCTCACTTCCTCTCTTCTGTAATATCTAAAAAGGTTCGTACCATACTACATGAACCCATAATTATGTCACGATATTTCAGTTCAATTGAAACATTAAGTGACCATGACAAACATAATATGCAACAGAGGAATCAACTCAAAGAAAGAAAATAAAAAGCAATAATGAAACTTACCAAGTCAATGGCTTCTAACTTCATTCCAGTAGAACGGTAGGTAACATCTATGAAGCCACTGCGAAAGCTACGACCTTAGGAACTTAGAAATGGAGAGCAAATTGAAGCGCTGTAATTCAGGACCTACGGGTTCAATCTGCCTCCCCTCCCACAGCCAAGAATCAAAATCTCTGAATAAATAATTATAAGAAGAGGTCAATATAAGAATCAAAGGAAGTAAGACGAAAGATAACAAGAACCAGTGACTTGGCAACTAAACTGAGGTCAGCCAATAGGGATATAAGAATAACCTTCAAAGTTAGGAGAATGATGTTATTCCTACTAGTTCTTCGGGATGTAAAAGCTCATATCGGCTTTCCATTGTTAGACAAAACAAATAAATATAAAACTGAACTTTCTCATTTTGTTCTTTTACAAGAAAATTGAAAAGATAGCACACCCTTTACAACGACTGAAATGTGAAAACAGCTACATTCTGGAGTGACTTTTGAAAGCGATTTTTTTGACTGAATGAATCACACAATGAAAGTGGACAAGAGGTCCAGAAAAGAGGTGAAGAGCAGGAATTTCATAAAATTATAACAGCAACAGAAAAAATTCACGCAAACCATCTGTTATCAACTCCCTCTAGGATTCTAAAATGATCCAGCTCTGGATTACCACCCAATGGAAGCCCCAAGTATTTCAAACCCCAACTTCCTATCCCCACAGCCCAACTCTGCTACCAATCTCTTGACTTTGTCACTTTCTGAGTCTATTCCTACAAAGAGCACTTAGCTCTATTTATTTCCAGCCCTGATAACAAACAAAAGCTTTCTAAAACCATTAAATTGACCTACTTCTGTTACAAAGAAAAATGGTATCATCACGCGAATTGTAGATGACTAATTTAAATGTTTTCCCTCCCAACACACAGACCTTCAATAGTTCTGAAACTTTGCCCTCTCCAATAACCTACTTAAAGCATCCACCACAAGAATAAAAAGAAAGATGACATAGTATAACCTTGACAAACTTCTGAGGGCCATTGCAAAAGGAATACATATACTTTAGTATAATCTAACTAGGAGCATCTGTGGCAATGAGGAAAACATAATCTTTTCAGGAATATCAAACTACAATAAGGGGTGTGTTGGGAGTTGCATCAATGCCAAAATCACTTCCAATAACCAAATAGACTTATGTGATGTGTACTTTATCGTGCTTTTGGGGTCAAAGAAACACTGAATGTGCCTTTAACAAAAACACTACTGAGAAAAGAAAAAAAACTATCACAGCAACACTCCCAAAAGGGCACTAATCCCAACGTTTTTCACATCTTTGGGTAACATTCCAGATTTTCTCAATTAGCACAGAAGTGTACTATTAGATCATTACCATTTCAGATTTGCAGCACAAGATAAATATACAACAATCATTCTATTCATTTCCAACCACAAATATAACACAAGTTTCACCGAGTTCACATTATTTTCCGGAAAAAAAAAAACCCAAAAGACAACAAAAGGTGGGCAAAGAATAATGAAAGAAAACAGATGCATCATCATAATTCACATTTTCTAATTATAATCGTAGCGAAGTTAACGACTCAATGGAATGAGGATTGTAGAGTGTCTTTGCGCACACATGAGTAAATATCTCATTTATAATTCCCATGATTAGCTAGCACTAAATTACCGTTTGTTAAATGTTCCCTATATGATCATTAGCTTGGGTGCCTCTGATTCCTCATAGGAGCTGAATAACATATTAACACATTAATGGTTCTTAGGGGCTCTCTCAGTTTTCCCCTCTAAATTTGTCTATACAATAGCATTGAACTGCAATTTGAAATTTACCTGGTACAGGCCGAACAGTACGAAACATAGATAGGCTACATCACAGCACAAAACCAATCACATGTCAGTTGCTTCAGCCATATTTCACTTTTCTTCCTCAACTGAAAAATCAATATACAATCTGAGTTCATTCATTTCGACTTCGATTTCGATTTTTGCAATGGGCGGAAAGGAAAGACAGAGTAAAGTAAATACCTATCAGGAGTGATTTCGGAGAATTTGTTTGGAGCCCAAGACATGAGCATGTTTCCGAAACAGAGAGAAGGCTCGTCGTGATTGAAGTTGGGTTGCGAGCTGAGGGTAGGCTTCTCTTCGGAGGCTTCGCTCACTCACTCACAAAAATGGGTTTAGTTTCAATTTTTTTTTCTTCTTATGTTTTAATTAGGAATGTTTTTTTTTATTTAATTAGAAACGGTTACACACCTCAGTTAGTTTTGTATTTTTTTTTTTTAGGAAATAGTCAATTCATTAAAATTCAATGAAATTACAACATAGCAACCCGCCCCGGAGGGGCTGTCAAAAAGAGCCGCTACCTAAGTAATCTCATTTTTTCTAACCATAATGCCCAATCAGATAAGCATAAGCAAACCCCGCTAAAACATTAAAAAATACACGAGATCTACTTTACTAGTCTGCGACTTCTTCGATCCAAAGCAGAAGAGGCTGCAGGCCCCTCATCCACTGCTACCATTTTCAATTTTCGTCCCCGAATCTTGGGACGCTCAGCAATAGCAACAATTGCAATCATATCCTCCTTCAGCCTGTTCTTGGCCCCTACTAGTCTACCCCGCCTTTTGATCTTTGCGGGAGACACAATGATCCTGCCATCTTTATTTTCCAAAACCAACTGTGGAGCCACAACAAGTTCCAGACCCATAGCAGGAGGAGCTGAGTCCGCCACTCTTGCTTTCTTACCAGGTTGAATTAGCATAACCACCGCCTGACGTCGAGTCCCACTAAGCTGAGAAACACTTGAATCCACAAGCGGAGGGGATGAGCTAGCAGAAGTCCCAAACTGACCTTTACGGTGTGTTTGGATGAAGGAAAAAGTGAGGGAATTTAATTAAAAATAAGAATTTTACAATTCCTCCGGTTGAATTTTAGTGTTTGGCTTCCTTATTCAGTGAAATTAGCAATTCTCATGGAAAATAATCGTGAAATTTGGGGAGGCAAATTCCTGACTTGAATTCCTTCCAAAATAGGTGTCTTTTCTGAATTCCTTCCAAACAGGTTTAAATTCTTGTCATTTTAAAAATTTAAATGATGAGATCCAAACAATAGAATTATTAATTAACGGAATTTAAATTCATGGAATCATAATTCCCATCATTTAAGAATATCTGTGAAAATAGAAAATACTTCATCCAAACACACCGTTAGGGATAACAGCAAATGCTTGAGCCGAAAAACCCTTCACCTTGAAAAGTGAACTCGGCCCAAAAGATGGCCCAACTCCACTCTCTATTAATTTTTTAGTTATTTTTTATAATTTTTAAATACACTTAGGGGTGTGCAAAAAACTGTTTAAACCGATCAAAAGTTTTGGTTTAGTTTGGTTATATTATGTCTAAAAATTTAAATATAGTTGTATACCGAACCAAACCGATTTGGGATTAATTGGTTTAGTTAGGTTCCCTAGTTACTCAAACCGATAGTAACTAAAAAGTTTTACTCTCTAAAATAACTAAAAAGTTAAAATAGAGAGTCTCCAAAGAGCATCTCCAACAGACTAGTTATTTTGCAAATAAAATTAAAATTTAGCTATTTTTGACACAACTTTTCACTTCAACAAAGTAGCTAAATGAAAGTCAAATTTAGTTTTTGTCAAAATCTATAGCTATATTTAGCTACATAGGAGAAGAAAAAAAATAATTAAACCCTAAAATAACTTATAAATAGCTACCCTCTGCCGGAGGCTGGAGCCAAAGTAAAAAACTATTTCACTTGTAGTTATAGGAAAATTCTAGAATATGTTAACGTATCTCATACGTACAATTACTAGTTTTAGGACCTAATTATTCAAACGAGAACCTATTTACTCTAATGAGGACCTTAACGAGGTTTTTTGTAGTTACCACATGAGTTGTCAAAGTAGTAATAGGTGTCCTTAAGTCGTAAAACATTATAATTACAACTTTTAGAACTTAATTACTCAAACGAGAACCTAATTTACTCTAATGAGGACCTTATTTACTCTAACAAGGACTTTATTTCCGCACTATGTATGAGAAATGTTGACATACCATAACCTTACTCGTAGTTATATTATTTAGTGAAAATAAGTTTTATTAGACCATCTTCAACAGTATAAAATGAAATTCTCCAACAATATAAAGTGAAATTTGAACTAAAATAGCTAGAAAATGAAAATAAGGCTACTTGTTTTAAAATTCTGCTTCAGCAATGCTAGCTATTTATAACTAACATATAATATTTTGTTTTTTTTTTCAGAAATTTACACGTACGTTGACAATGAAAGAAAAATATAGGAGAGAGAAAGATAGAAAAAAATATACATATTTAAACGATTGTAATTGTGGCTACATCTAATCTAACATTAATGCTCTCATATCTCTAATCTAGATTGGCTATGTATTGAGTTTATATTAGAGAATAACATTTGCATTGGATTTTGAATGAATTTCTTTGAGGTTTTTTTATATCTTAATTGCAAAAGGACAAAGAAGTCGGTTAAAAAGCACTAAAGTTTGATTCACAAAAAGGAAATCAATTTCTTACTCTTTTCTTAGGCATGTGAAATTTAAATTACCATTAGTTTGTCTTTCAAGTGTTTGGTAATGTTGAAAAAATAGTTAGAAATTTCCATTGCCAAGAACAGCATATACAACTTCAGATTGTGTTGTTCTTATAGAAATTTTATCTGGACGACGAGCTATAGATAGGAAGAGGTCATCTGTCAACACAACCTTGTGAAGTGAGAAAGACCGTACGTACTTAACCAATAAACGGAGAGTATTACGTGTCATTCATCCTCGACTTGAAGGCCAATACTCACTCAATTGTGCCTAAAAGGCTGCGAACCTAGCACTTCTATGTCTTTCTTCTGATTCTATGTACAAACCTGACATGAATGAAGTGGTAACTATACTGGAGCAGCTTCGGGACACAACAAGGGATTGTTAGGAATGTATTAGAAAGTGACATATTGTTGATAACTATGTATTAGAAAGATGGAAATATATAGCATAACTATGTATTGTTAACTAGTGGTAACTATATGTACCATAACTATTCTCACCTCTAAATTACTTAAATATGTATTTGATTAGTTTGAGTCAATTTAAAAAAATATTGTTATTATGAGAATATTATCGTTTTACCCAACAAATGAACATGTCTATTCCAACATTTTAAAACGACATGTGTACTTGTTTGAAATATGAGCAAGGACAATCACCATGGTCTCCGATAAACCTTCTTGTATATTTGCAATCAACTCTTCCTTTGTTGGGTAAAATCTAAATCCATGTAAAAAATCTTCTATTACTATGAAAATAATACTATAATTACTAGGAAGCGCTACTAGTACTTCAACTCCGAGCTAGTTCAAGACATCAAGATTCTTAATACATTACATATATATACAAGAGATAATATAGGAGAGAGAAAGAAAGAAAGAAAAAATAATATATATATTTAAAAGATTGTAATTGTGCCTACATCTAATCTAGCATTAATGCCCTCATATCTCTAATCTAGATTGGCTATATATTGAGTTTACATTAGAGAATAACATTTGCATTAGATTTTGAATGAATTTCTTTGAGGTTTTTTATATCTTAATTGCAAAAGGCCAGGGAAAAGAAGTCAGTTAAAAATCACTAATGTTTGGTTCACGGAAGGAAAATCAATTCCTTACTCTTTTCTTAGGCATGAGAAATTGAAATTACCATTAGTTATTCTTTCAAGTGTTTGGTAACGTTGGGAAAATAGTCAGAAATTTTCACTGCTAAGAGCCACATATACAACTTCAGAACGAGTTCTTCTTTTAGAAATGTTATCTAGACGACGAGCTATAGATAGGAATAGGCCATCTTTCAACACGACCTTGTGAAGTGAGCAAGATCGTACTTAACCAATAAACGGCGAGTATTACATGCATGTCATTAATTTGTCCTCGACTTGAAGGACAATACTCACTCAATTGTCCCTAAAAGGCTGCGAACCTAGCACTTTTATGTCTTTCTTCTGATTCTATGTACAAACCTGACATGAATGAAGTGGTAACTATACTGGAGCAGCTTCGGGACACAACAAGGGATTGTTCGGAATGTATTAGAAAGTGACATATTGTTGATACTATTTATTAGAAAGATGGATATATATAGCATAACTATGTATTGTTAACTAGTGGTAACTATATGTACCATAACTATTCTCACCTCTAAATTACTTAAATATGTATTTGATTAGTTTTAGTCAATTGAAAAAATATTGTTATTATGCGAATATTATCGTTTTACCCAACAAATGAACATGTCGATTCCAACATTATAAAATGACCCGTGTACTTGTTTGAAATATGAGCAAGGACAATCATCATGGTTTCCCATAAACCTTCTTGCATATTTGCAATCAACTCTTCCTTTGTTGGGTAAAATCTAAATCCATGGAAAAAATCTTCTATTACTATGAAAATATATAATACTATAATTACTAGGAAGCTCTACAAGTACTTCAACTCCGAGCTAGCTAGTTCAAGACCTCAAGATTCTTAATACATTACATATATATACAAGAGATAATATAGGGAGAGACAAAGAAAGGAAAAATAATAATATATATTTAAAAGATTGTAATTGTGGCTACATCTAATGTAGCATTAATGATCTCATATCTCTAATCTAGATTGACTATATATTGAGTTTACATTAGAGAATAACATTTGCATTAGATTTTGAATGAATTTCTTTGAGGTTTTTTATATCTTAATTGCAAAAGGACAAAGAAGTCAGTTAAAAAGCACTAAAGTTTGGTTCACGGAAATGAAATCAATTACTTACTCTTTTCTTAGGCATGAGAAATTGAAATTACCATTAGTTTTTTTAAGTGTTTGGTAACGTTGGGAAAATAGTTAGAAATTTCCACTGCTAAGAGCGACATATACAACTACAGATCGATCGAGTTGTTCTTCTAGAAATGTTATCTAGACGACAAGCTATGGATAGGAATTTGCCATCTTTCAACACAACCTTGTGAAGTGAGTAAGACCGTACTTAATTAACCAATAAACGGCGAGTATTACGTGTCATTCATCCTCGACTTGAAGGCCAATACTCACTCAATCGTGCCTAAAAGGTTGCGAACCTAGCACTTCTATGTCTTTGTTCTGATTCTATGTACAAACCTGACATGAATGAAGTGGTAACTCTACTGGAGCAGTTTCGGGACACAACAAGGGATGGTTAGGAATGTATTAGAAAGTGACATATTGTTGATAACTATGTATTAGAAAGATAGATATATATATATATAGCATAACTATGTATTGTTAACAAGTGGTAACTATATGTAGCATAATTATTCTCGCCTCTGAATTACTTAAATATGTATTTGATTAATTTTAATAAATTGAAAAAAATATTGTTATTATGAGAATATTATCGTTTTACCCAACAAAGGAAAATGTTGATTCCAACATTTTAAAACGACCCGTATGCAAGAACAATCACCATGGTTTCTAATAACCCTTCTTTCATATTGCAATCAACTCTTCCTTTGTTGGGTAAAATCTAAATCCATGTAAAAAAGCTTCTATTACTATGGAAATAATACTATAATTACTAGGAAGCTCTACTAGTACTTCAACTCCAAGCTAGTTCAAGACATCAAGTTTCTTAATACATTACATATATATATATATATACAAGAGATAATATAGGAGAGAGAAAGATAGAAAGAAAAAAAAAATATATATATATATATATATATATATTTAAACGATTGTAATTGTATCTACATCTAATCTACATGAATGCTCTCATATCTCTAATCTAGATTGGCTATATATTGAGTTTACTAAGAGAATAACATTTGCATTACATTTTGAATGAATTTCTTTGAGGTTTTTTATATCTTAATTGCAAAAAGACAAAGAAGTCAGTTAAAAAGCACTAAAGTTTAGTTCATGGAAATGAAATTAATTCCTTAATCTTTTCTTAGGCATGGGAAATTAAAATTACCATTAATTTTTCTTTCAAATGTTAGGTAACGTTGAGAAAATAGTCAGAAATTTCCATTGCCGAGAGCAACATATACAACTTCAGATCGAGTTGTTCTTCTAGAAATGTTATTTGGACGACGAGCTATAGATAGGAACATGCAATATTTCAACACAACCTTGTAAAGTAAGCAAGACCATACTTAACCAATAAACAACAAGTATTACGTGTCATTCATCACTCAATCGTGCCTTAAAGACTGCGAATCTAGCACTTTTATGTCTTTCTTCTGATTCTATGTACAGGTCTGACATGAATGAAGTGGTAACTATACTGGAGCAGCTTCAGAACACAACAAGGGATTGTTAGGAATGTATTAGAAAGTGACATATTGTTGATAACTATGCATCACAAAAAGGTTTCCTTTTTGACTAACACAGATCGAACAAACTTCCCTAATGTATCTATTAGGTCACTCGTTTCAATGAAGAATATTCTCACCTGCCTTTGTAGTTGATGGCTCAACAGTGAAGTGTCACAAAAGACATAATCATGCATAGTCCAACGACACAGTTGCCAAATGTGATATTTTTTCTGTTTTGTTTTCTTTGTTGGTTAATTTGGTGAGCTAGCTAGTGTTTGTTAGCTGCTTTAGGATTTAAACTAGTTAAACCCTCTTTTTATAAAATTTACAAAAAAATTAAATGTGTGTTGGATGAGTTTTAAAAACACTTAAAAACTTAAAAGTGGTGTTGAAAAGTATTTATCAATTGTTTTCGTTTTTGTCAAATTTAAAAGCGTTTTTAAGCCTCTTAAAAACAATCACAAATAGACATTTAATCTAACACACGAGTAATGCACTGAAGTGGATATAAAATGACATTACGTTCCCTCTCCCCCTTCTCGGGGGGGGGGGGGGGGTGGTTTGTTGGGGGGGGGGGGAGTAAAAAAACCCCCCAACAACTTTTTTTAAAAAAAAAAAAAAATGACATTCACTTAAGTTAAAGGAGACAATATACAATTAATCAATATGAAAGCTAAAGTTAACTAAGCATGCTCCACTTTTTGAATAATGAAATTATTTGCTGCATCGATCAAAGTCATTTTCATGCAAAACTTTCAAATGGTTGCTTCCTTTACTTGTTGTATATAGGCCGGGTTGGACTTGGAGCCCCAAATTCCATCCCTTTCATATCAATTATCAAGGGTATGTGAAAAGCAGCTTCTCCTATATATTCAATTCACGCACGACTCTTTCTCAGTCGTTCACCAAGTTGCTTATCACTTTCTTATTTTTCTTTTTGGCCAATAGCTTATCACTTTTTTAAAATGTTGAACGATTTGATATTTTGAATTAAACACAAGAAAATATCTGTATTTTTTTTTAAAGTTAAGAGTAACGTCATTCGATTAATAAATTCAACATTGGATACACACATTGATCCACCCCTTAGGGTCACAACAGAAAGAAAGACACCGTCTAAGTAACCACACCATTTTTATACAATACGCTCAGAACATGTAACTGTTAGATCCCAAGTTCCCAACACAATAACAAAACCTAAGACTTGAGATCCACCTTATTCGATCACTTACGACACAGTTTAAACGTACGTTCATATTGAAACTGTAATCAAGTTTATAGGATACTGTACGTCGATCTCCCACTTAAGAAGTATATAGGAACACCAATATCTGATGGAAGCTAGGTAGAAATGGAGAAAGAGCACTTAGTTCTGATCTGGAAAGATGCACACATTTTCTACAACACTTTTTTGCTTAACTTGGAGAAATGGAAAAAGCATTTCTCTAGTGTCATTGCAAGCAATGTTGACTCTCTCCTAGTAAACCAAAATAAGCTGTACTACTATTTTCCCTTCTCTACTTTATTTATTAACCCAGGCTACATACTGCAAATATTTCGAAAAATGATCGATCAGACTCTATGTTCAGCCTGCCCAGTATCTCCACTGTGATCATCCTCTCCTCCCTTCGCTTCAAACTTGATATACTTGTACCACTTAGCACAGACTATATAGACCATGAGATCTGCTGTAGTCAAAGCTGCTAAGAGAAAGTAAAACCTATCCAGATGACCTTGGTTTAGGTTTCCAGGGATCCATCCACTCATGTCATCCCTAGTAGAAAACTTCATCACAATCGTAACCAGCAAGCTACTCACATAGTTCCCAAGTGATATTGAAGTCATGCAGAGTGCACTACCAAAGCTCTTCAACCCATCAGGTGCTTGACTGTTGAAGAATTCTAGCTGACCCACGTACATGAACACTTCTGAGGCTCCGACAAGCACGTACTGTGGAACTTGCCAGAATATGCTCAATGAACTCGGACTCTCACAATCGGTAGTGGCGCAATCTGTTCTTACGTATTTTAGCCTAAAACACTCCACAACTCCTGCCGAAATCATAGCCATGATGGCAATGACAAGACCTATCCCCATTCTTTGAAGCTCAGTGAGTCCTTTTTTTCGTAGCCTGGCAACAAGTGGATCGAGAGCTCGTCGGTAAATGAAGATGAAAGTTGCAACGCTGAGGATGTCGAAGCTTGACATGCTGGCTGGGGGAATGTGAAAGTTTGAGATGGTGGTTTTCATTGCGGCTCCTTGTTCTACAAAGAGGGAGGCCATTTGAGTGAAAATTACCGAGTAGAGTATTGTGCATAGCCAAATTGGGAGTAGTCTCAGTACGCATTTCACTTCTTCTACTTGTGTCACGGTGCAAAGGCGCCATGGATTTTGAGCACCCTCGCCTATTTGGTTCGACTCCTCTGATGTGACAATTGCAGCTCTATCCAAGAATCTGTTGAAATCACATATATGAGCCTTGTTAGAAGTTACCATGTATTCATAATATTTTCTTATCTACAAAATAACATTGAAATTGGAGGGCATGTCCAAAAGGTACTATTTGGATTAAAGAGATCGATCAAGATCTGATTATATATAATGAAATTATTGCTAATTTAAATCTCAATAAATTGAACTCACTTGAATCCTTGGGTGTGAAGTAATTTCCTACTCTGATTTTGAGAGCATTGTTTCCCATGTTCCTCATACAAATCATCTCCATCAGGCCTGATCTCAACCTTCCATTTTCTTGCTGCAGCAACCACCACTCGACATAACCTAGAAAGAGGGTTTCCCTGAGGCTTAAAATGCCTATACCTTGGAGTCCCGCAAAGAAACAAGATCAATGCCATGGCAGCAGAGCCTGTAGATGCCCAAAATCCTACAGTCCACATTCCTTCATCCTCAAAATAGCCTAATATTGTGTTTGAAAAGAGAGAACCAAGATTTAAAGCTAAGTAGAAGTAGCTAAAGAAGGCGACCTTCGAGTGCGCTTCTTTTGGATCCTCCTCATCGAACTGGTCTGCTCCAAATGTAGCTATATTAGGCTGGTAACCTCCATTTCCTAGTGCAATGAGGTATATGGAGATGTAAAACAATGTGATTTCAAAATCCGAATGATCTCCACATGGAAATTTTTCATCACCACAACCTTTAGGCTTGAGCAAGAATATGTAGGTCGATAGTGACAACAATGTCAAACCCTGTAAACGAACAAAAAGAAAACATGAGCATATACAAGCAAAATAATTTAGTTTAACATCATAAGTTTAAATATTAAAAAAAATTAATAATGATTTAGTTAAAATAGTACAAAATTATAGTTCATAATTTTTGAATGCTAGTCAGCAACTTACAATGACAAATATAACTTGAAAGATAGCACAAGTCTTATACCTCCCCCAGTAAGAGTCACTGAGGAAAGCCCCAAGAAGAGAGAAGATGTAGACTGTTCCAGTCCATTTGCTGACGTTGTTTGCAGCCTCAGCATTGTCTTGTTCCAACACCCTTGTCAAGAACAATACCAAGTTTACTCCTACTCCGAAGAATGCCAATGTTGCCAACCCTTGATTCACTAATAGAGCACATAAATTTTTTCAATTATATGATAAAAAAAATGATTATGATATATATGCCCTAATTAATGAATAATGGCTTACAATCTAAATTACAACTATTCTTAAAAAAAATATATAAACAAGAAAAAAAGACAAAGAAAAAAGAGGAGAAGTATATATATATATATATTTTCAAGACTATACATCTTTAAAATACATATTCTAATATATATTTATATATATATGTGTGTGTGTGTGATACACTATGATGGAGAACGTACGTACAGTCCAAATTACTACTGTTCCTCTAAAAGTTGCCTTTTATTGGTATAATCACATAAAACAGCATGAGATTAAATACATATATAAATTATATTTATTATGTTGTAATTAGTGTTTATTTATATGTGTGTGTGTAACTGTGTTTACCTAGTATGAGAATTGCAGCAACCGACGATCCAGTTTTGCCTCGGACTGCAGGGCGACCATTCCAATCAACAGCACCATCCATCGTACAAGCTTCTTTCATCTTTTGGTTCTTTTCTTCTTCATAGCCCTGAAATAACTAGGTATTGATCGAAGTGTGAATTTATGTACATGTAACTAGCAAATAATTAATGCGTAGATGCCTAGCCATGGCTACGCATCCGCATTTTTGACAGAAAATTAAATGGAAGTACTTAAGTGTCTACGTGACATGCATGGTAACGTAATGTTCAAGTACAGGTAAACGCCCATTAATTAATATACAACTTTAATTTATCATCACAAACACTAATATGGAAATGAGTAAAAACTAAAAATAGGGACAGTAAAAAAGAAAAGGAATTCATGACAAACCTGCTTGTCTTTGATATTAAAGCTGGCCATTGCTATGTATGTATGTATATATATAGCTCAAGCCCAGGAAGTTGGAGTATTGATTGTGATTCAACTGGAGAGGAATGAAAAGCTGTCTATCTAGCTAGCTACTTAGTTAGCCAAGTGTTTGCTTCGAGCTAGGTGAGGGAAGCAGGAGTGAGGAGGGTTATGTATTTATAGAGGGTGGCAACTTTGAAGGAACGGCTGGGATTACGTACATGTACGGTGCAGTGAGCACACGTGCAAGAAAGATAGAGATAAAGGAATGCCCTACGCAGGTAAGTTCACAGGAAAAATGAGCAAGTAATTAGGTACGTAGTGAAAAGGAAATGTGGAGCAGGAAGAAGCTATCAAATAATATTGTACATGTACGTTAAATTAGTATTATCAAAATGTGCAAAGCTGATACCAGCCAAAATTAATTTGTTTGATTAATATACAAACAACTAATTAAAATATATAATATATGCAACTTGTAAAGCAGATGAACTTGACTCGAGAAATTATAGGGTGATCCGGGACTACCACTTTATAGTAGTCCGGACTTTCATGATTGGCCAATAAGAATAAAAAAATTTATTTATTTTTTGTTTATGTACAAAATACTATTTTATTGGCCAATGAGGGAAGTCCGGACCACCATAAAGTGGTAGTCCCGGATCACCCAATAATTTCTCACCTACCACGTATCATATCTAAAGAGCAGCTTATCTTCATTAGGCCATTGTTAGCGTCAAGTGAGAAATTATTGGATGATCCGAGACTATCATTTTATGGTGGTCTGGACTTCCTTGATTGGCCAATAAAATAATATTTTATACATAAACAATAAATAAATAATTTTTTATTCTTATTGACCAATCAGGGAAGTCCGGACTACTATAAAGTGATAGTCCCGACCACCCTATAATTTCTCGTGGTAGGTAATATTAAACAGCCACTATACAAAAGCATTGGTACAATTTCTTAAGAGGAACCAACCAAACGACAGTAACAAGTGGACATTCTCTAGTTTTAGTGATACAAAGAAAAACCCCAAAAAGTAACAAGTGGATTGTGCAAATCGTAATTTGATTAATCTAATTCACAACTTTTCAAAGTACATGGTTTTTTTAGTGGCTGACAGTAATATAGGGTGTGTTTTACTAAACTTGCCACAGTAGAGACACGAACTAATTAAATTCTGATACATGCCACTCATTCCGCCATCTGTGTAAGATCGAGTTCGACCTCCGATCCCTCTTCTTCAAACTGAAAGAAGAAACAGATCACATAGTACGTTAGAACCAAGTTTAGGGCAGTCAGAGCTTTGTTATTCCAAAGCGAAATCTTTGAGAACAAGAGTCTAATTAATTTGCTTAATTTGTGTAGGCACATTAGTTAATTTCTTCACTCAATTAGTTGTTGTTTAAGTCTTAGCTTTTGGATCTAGCTATGTATATATGAAACTGATTTCCTTTTCAACAGACATTAAAAAAACAACTTATGTGACCAAATTAAACTCCAACTCATCAGGCCTATGCATATACGAGCGACTGAAGTACTCTTAATTAATTTTAGCTAGCTAGCTGGTTATATGTAAGTTTGGTGGGCCGTCTTCATCGATCAACTATTCTGAAATTGTTGCTTTCCTGCATCGACACTTTCTAGCCTGCTGACTCAATCGAAAACGAAATTCTTGGTCTCCGGCATCGACATTTCTTCGATCAGACTACACAGTTAAGCTGAAAATGAAGTCCATGGGCATTGAACGATAATAGATTATATCATGCCCTAGTTTGATCTGCAATATAAGTAGTCCTTGTTTTTATGAGCTATTCCAGGTTTTTCGATCAGGACACTAACCTTTAAAACTTACACGTCAAGCAATTGCAATGACAATATATGCACCACGTTTCTATATATATTGGATCCGGATTCTCTCATAACCTAACTTTTCTTATAACATATCTAATCTTTTTTGGGTTTTTGACCCATAAGGACAAAATTGGGCAAATATTTACCATCAAAGATAAAACAAAAACATAGTGTCCTCCCGGTCCATTAATTGATCAATTTAGGTTTTTGTATTATACATTTTACAAAAATTACAAAACTGTCATTGACCTCAATAAAATTTTATGGAATCGATATTTTTCGTGGTAGGAGGGAAAAAATAAAGAAACATTACTTTTGTGTGGTCCCGAACTTGAATTTTCAACGCTTTTGAGTAATTTCGCCTAACCTCTCGGCCGCAGAGCCAATGAAGTGGTTGTGAGTTCTGAGAAAATTTAAGATCAATAAAATTTTTAGATGATTTATTGGATTAAGAAAATAAAAAAGATGCATGACCTAGAAAATAGAAACGATGTTGTAAGCCTAAAAAAAAAATTGGATTAATTGTCTGAAATCCTGATGTAGATGACTGCATGTGGAGGACCAAGGCCGGCATTGGCATCTTTTGTTATGCTTTGTGGCTGATGAGAGTTGTTGATCAAGTACTGGCCATCTAGTCCAAATGAGGTGCCATCAAACTGGGCACGGGAATTTGAAGGCTGGATGAATAACAAAACTGAATCATACTGAGCACCACATCTAGTTTAAACATCAGTGGATGAATAACATTCTAACTGGATGGCACAGTGCGCATCTATGCATGCATTCAATTATGCATGTGCGTGTGTAAGTCAGTAATAGTCGATCAGTAACTCAGTGTGTATCCTATTCAACCCAAGAGGTGTTTATCTTATATACCAAGGTCACATACAATTGAAATACCAAAGGCCATAAAATATATAAGAAAGGTGCTCAGCTTTCAGAGTGAAAAATGCATAAAGAAAATTCCATTAGTGTAAACAGAAGCACACAATAAAGCTTAAGAGCGTTGCAAAGATACAATTTCGTACTCGGGGCAAGAATAATCTAAAGTTGCTGTCCCAGCAATAATCAAATTTAAATAGGGATATTTAGATAAATATCCTTTCCATTTTTATTTTCTAAGTTTTTGTTTTGGTATTAGGTGTTCCATTTAATTTTGAGATGAATAAGATATTTTTTCAAAGTTTTTCAATTTTTTAAAAATTTTCACAAAAAAAAAATTTTAAAAAAAAAAATAAAAATTTATTTAAACCCAAAATTAAAGTTAATTTAAAATTTAGGTATTTAATTTTAATAAATGGGGAAAAAATTAAAATAAATTTTTTTTTAAATTATATTTATTTATTATTTATAAAAAAAAAAAAAAATAAAAAAAAAATATAATTAAATATAAATTTAAAATATGTATTTTTTTTTAGGAAAATATATATAGATGAGGAAAGTTGATTTTTTTTATAAAAAATAATAAAAAAAAAAATATAAAAAATAATTTATAATTAAATTTATAATATAAAGAAAATTATTTAAAAATAAGAATAAATATAAAAAAAGAAAAATTTTTTTTAAAAAAAAAAAAAAAATATTAAAAAAAAAAAAATAAAAAATAAAAATTATAAATATTAAAAAAAAAATAAGAAAAATTTAAAAAAAAAAAAAAAAAAAATTAAAAAAATAAAAATAATAATATAAAATTATTTAAATAAAAATTTTTTATTATAGGAATATTAAAAATAAAATATTAATAAAAAAAAAAAAAAAAAAATAAAATTTGAAAAAAAAATAAAGAAAAAAAAAAAAAAAAAAAAAAAAAAAAAAAAAAAATAAAAAAAAAAAAAAAAAAAAAAAAAAAAAAAAAAAAAAAAAAAAATAAAAAGGGGAAGTGAGGGAATTTAAATATTGTATGATCAATTGATGCCCTAAAAGACCTCACTCACATCCCCAAAAGCCGTAGGAGCAGCTCATCATGTCTCTGATCCCGTTATAAATTATCACCCAATCAAAATCAGGCGAGATGGACGAGGCCGGAAAGGTTGGGCTGGGAGCAGGAGCTTCATCTAGTTTAAACATATTTTGATGATTTAAAGTCTGTAGTGGGTTGCTTCTAAGTGATACGAGACACACAGCGACACAGGTGGTAAAAATATTTCTCTGCACTTCTTTGTCTTCAACCCTCTGTCTCTGCAATTTTTTTTTTCTGGGTGTGAATCCATAAAATATTCAATTTTCTCTGCACTTCTTTGTCTTCAACCCTTTGTGTCTCTGCACTTCTTTGTCTTCAACCGTCTCTCTGCAATATTTTTTTTTCTGGGTGTGAATCCATAAAAGTAAAATGTTCAACCCCGTCTTCATCTTCAACCATCTCCGTCTTTTAATAATTATGTGCTAAAGTAGATTAAAACTAAATTTTAAGATTTTGAATAAATGATTGAGATTAAAAGTTTAGATAAGTTAGGAAAGAAGTTAGGTTATATGTGGATACGGATAGATTAATAATCTCTCATAATCTATTTAAACTTTTAATAACTCATGATTATTTAATAAATAACTATATCTGTCATACACTCAATAATCACGAGTCATTTTCATACAAAACTTTCAAATGATACGTAGCTGTACGTGTCAAATCGATCTAGCTGTATATACGTCATGAGGGTAGACTTGCAGTCCCAGAATCCCTTTCATTCATTATATATAACTATATAAGGCAACTGCTACTATATATATCTAGCTGTACGTGTCTTATCGATCTAGCTGTTGATGAAAAGCAACTGCTCCTATATATTAGCTCAATTCACACACGACTCTTAATTTCTTCATTAATCACAGTGCTTATCACCTTTTTTAGGGACTCGGATCATCTCCTCTCCTCTAGGAGAGGATATTTCTTCACCAAGAGATCTTGGCCCTCCATTTCGAAATGGAGGGCCAAGATTTTATACATTTTTGGGGTGGGGTATGAGGTTTAGGAAAAGTGCAATAAATCTTGACCCTCCATTTCGAAATGGAGGGCCAAGATCTCTTGGTGCGGAAATAAGAGATCCTCTTGGTGAGGAGAGAAGAAGATGGGAAGGAGAGGAGAGAGAGAAGGAGACGGTTCAGTTTTTTTTTTTTTTTTTTTTTTGTAAATCGAGCCACACGTCCAATCGGACGGTGGATTTTGAAAGTCCGCATTTGGTCCGCATTTAAGTGGTCCGCAATGGAGCCACTCCCATATATATATAGGAGTTTTCTAGTGAAGACTACTTAAATGAGTATCATTTTGATTAATGGTTGTTATATCTATTTTTCGATCACATCTCGACAAATCAATCGTTCAGTGTTAAGATATTTATGAGTAGATCACTTCTACAAATTTTCAACAAAATTTAAAATCATTAAGGTACCAAACTTGACCAAATAAATGGACGAACCAAATCTGTCAATTTTGAACCATTCATATTCATAAATGGTAAATCACAAATATAGATGACTTAACGATTTCCGATTTCATTGAAAATTTGTAGAAGTGATCTACTTAAAAATATCTAAATATTGAACGGTTGATTTGTCGAGATGTAATAAAAAAGTAGGTATAATCGAATGGTACTCAAGTGGTACTCATTGAAGTGGCACTCACTAGAGAAGCTCCATATATATACATGTCTTCTCTGCAAAGGATACCCTTACATTTTATATTACGGAGTTTTGATCTCAGCCATCAGATTAGATCATTTAAAACGGATCTAACGGCTAAGATCAAAACTCTGCACCATAAAAAGTAAAAATTTCCTTATCTGAGAATCATTGTATATATATATATATATATGCAAAAATTGGTATATATATATAGGCATAGATAAAAAATTCAGGTGGTGGGAGGGCTCTAGCCCCCGGACCCAGTGGCTTGTACTTGAGTCCTCCAATGAGCTGGAGGCATATATATTTACATATATAATATATATGTAGTCCCTTTTTCAGATATGACATTTTGTTTTAAAGAAAGATAAGTAAGGACTTTCTCATTCGGCCAATTTGCAATATAATCCATAATCGATTGGAACCATACATAATTTAGGTTTCCTTTCAAGGATTATTCTTGCAAAATTTCGGCCAATTCGAAGATGATTTGGTCATCCATTCGGTCAATTTGTTAGATAAAAATAAAGTAATGATTATGGTAATCAAATGTTTAAAATTTCTCCGATTTGAATAATTTTTTTTTTGTAGGAATGATTCTTGAAGGAAAGATCAAGATATAGATAACTCTTATCATTAACTTGGGGTGTAGCTAAAATCCGTTACTTTCTTTATATCTATTATTTTCTTAATTTAAATTTAATAATTTTCATCTTTTAAATTTATTTTTCTCTCGGGGACAAATGTGCGTCTCTCAAACATGTTATTATCTAGATAATAACATGTTTGATCGTTTTTTTTTTCTTTTTTTTTTGACACGAGAAAATCACATAAATATAAAGCCTCATGCATGTTTAACCTAGTGTCCTAGCAATTCTGAAAGCCTCATACATACATGCCTTAGAAGCCCAGACCGCAGTTTGGTAGGAGTTTGAGAACGCCACATCATCGTTCTCTATTTGAGATGCATAACCTTGAAATTGCCTCTGCAGCATAGTCAACTCTGACAAGCTGCGACGAACTTCCCAGATGAAAAAATTGGCTGCATATCCTCTTCCCCATGCTGCCGTGCACGGTGCACCCATCTCCAGCGACATCCACAGCCGCGTTCAATCGGGTACATGTGGCTGAGTTCAACGATGTCTTGTGCGTCAATTATGTGGCTATATGCACTGGCGGACGCACATGAGGACCAGTCCCTGAAATTTTAAATTCTATGTATATTACCTATGCTAGTATGCTTTAATATTCTATTACTTTGACCCCTAATTTCTATATATATAATTGTATATATATGTATGTCAGTAGACAACACTTAACATTAGCCCCACATTGATTATACAAAAAAACACCTCCATTGAGATTTGCCAAAAAAATAAAATCTCCATTGAGGATGCTGTGCTCTGCTAGTCTGCACTGGCCTCTAGTTTGGAGGTGTTTCAGAGTCCGTTTTGCTACTTTGCCCTCCTCTTTCTTTTGTTGTCTTGCAGAGTTGCATATCAGTTAGTTTTTTATCTTCTCATTTTGTAATTTTGTATATTTCCAATTTTTAGAGTATAATTGTATGAATGCAATTCTTTTTCTTCTGCAGTATAATCTTGTTTTAATATTCTTTTTCTTTATGCTTTGCATCCTCTTTTTGCTGTAATATTTGATTGGGTTATTTAATACCTGGAACGATTTCTATTGGTTTTTAAATTTACTTCTTCTTGTTGTTAATTAAAAAAATGCAGTTGTTGTTAATTTACAATGTTGTAGACTTGTATGTAGTTATATTTTTTTGTTCGTTAATTTTTTTGTGTGCCCCCGATGATAAATATTCTGCGTCCGCTATTGGCTAAATGTCGCGATCAATTTTGTACATCTTTATATGTTTCTAGGAGAATAGGTAGCTAGACTCTTAAATTTTATGCCTTGTGCTCTACCCAAATCCTTTTTGCCTCTCATTTCTTTCTTCTTAAGAAGTGATTAAGCAGATATGTTTCTAGGAGAATAGGTAGCTAGACTCTTAAATTTTATGCCTTGTGCTCTACCCAAATCCTTTTTGCCTCTCATTTCTTTCTTCTTAAGAAGTGATTAAGCAGAAGATAATAAGCTTTTGTCATGTGTTTTTTGCTTGAGTCCGTATTCTTAGGTCTATTGCAACTTTCAAGTTGAGGTGAAGTCTACATGCAAAAGCCTCATTATAATTTATAAGCATATGTGCATGTTTCCCATTGAAAAAAAAAAAAAACAGATTCGCTTTGAATGGAGGACATCTCGGTTTGGGAAAAGGAAAAAAAAAAAACAATCGACAGACAACAATTAATGTTCTCACATTCAGTTGTTCACATTTTGGATTTATGGGTGCATTTATTAAATTTGAATGGGGTTAAGAAGAAATAAGGGTGAGAATGAAAGGGACAAAGATGGAATATGAGGATGAAGAAGAATCATTTCTAGTAAGATGTTTACTAAGATTTGGACCTAGAATATATAGGAACTAGAAACCACTATACACCTTTTTTTCCATTGCTTTCTAGTTTTTCATTGAACGTGTTCATCTAGTTCTTGTCTTAATCACATTAACTTCAAGTTCCATGACAAGGGAGCTTGCTGCTTATAAGTCGTATGGAGTGGAGGTATCAGGGAGTTCCCCTTGCAATGAACACCAATTCTCTTGATGATTGTAATCACATTTTAGCAAGCATATTGGGGAACCAAATATCCGAAGCCAAAAACTTCAGCTAATACATACCCAGCGAAACAATATGATGAGCGCACAAAAAATACCTTAAACAGCCATGAACCCTGAGAGCTCTTAAAACAACAGTTGTTGGCAAGCTAAAACTATAGAATTGCCAAAGTTAGAACTATAGGGATCAACTATAGAATTGGGCACAGTCCAGGTACTAAAACTAATTTTTCAATTCTTTATATTACAACATAACGCAGTATCCAAAAATAAATAAATAAGCAAATAAAAAAATACACGCTCACAAAAGAATGAACAGAGGATCATATTTTCCACAAAATCAGGCTCTCTTAGTAACTTGTAGAAACTGAGTAAACTCATTTACAACCTAGGCTCAATTCCCATGTAAAGAGAGAGAAAAGAAAAGAAAAAAAACAAAGCTCTTCACAGCTAGCAGCCAGAGAACACCTCAATTACACTAGGAAAATTGTTCCCATGGTTCCATGAATTTATTGCCGGTAGAGTACAGATGTTGTAAGCAAGCATCCTGCACTGGATCCGGGGATGGAGCTAGACATTGATAGTAGGGGGGCCAATATAATAGAAATAGCTTTGAAAGTCGAAAAATTGAAACTTGGGGGGGGTCAATATAATAGAATTAAGCTAAACTCACTTGGAGTAAGCTTCTCCACAATACATATTAAGGCTATTGTGTAAAACGACGGGGGGCCAAGGCCACCTAAGGCCATCATGTAGCTCCGTCTCTGACTGGATCTACACATCATGAAGAGACCCCATATGGTAAAACTGCAGCAGCTACAATCCTACCTTCCTCATTCAGTATATTGCAAGTTGATACAGCATTTTTCTTTAACAAAACAAGATAATATTATGAACTTAGAAGCATTGCCAACACTGTTGTCAAGCCCATATCAACTGCAGCACGAATTAAAACATCTGTCTTTGGGTTTTCCAGTATCCAAGAACAACTTCCATATGTAAACAACACTAATTAATACACACTGGATTAAAAGAAATGCGAATGCAGAACATATCAGTAATTAGATACAAGTTAATGTATAGGTTGGCAATGCACTTCAAGGGACAGTAACACTATGGTGGTAATTGCAAACATGGTAGATACCAGTGTATTTGAGGTGGTTGTGATTGTGCTCATGATCAGGGTCATGGTCGTGAGCATATACAACTGACAATATTGCAGAGATCATGAGAGCAATGTCATTGAAGTTTTGGTTATTGCAGTAAGCATACCATAGACACTGAAGCTATAGCGAAATAACATGCAAGATAATCAAGTACTTGCTTCTTCTGAGGGGATTTCATCTCTTCCCGCGCGGTAGAAGAAGATAGTGACTAAGTTTCTATCCCATACTTCTCATCATATAATGGTGACACTGCAACAAAATCTCCTGTGGACAAATCACCTGCCTTTGGGGAGGCAAGTATATCTCTTCAATTATAATATGAACATTTCATACCTCAGTTCATGTTTAATGTTTTATCTCATAGCTAGGGTATTAACTAATATCTTATATGCTTGTTGACATGTTGTCCTTCATCTTGTGTCTTTAAGGTCCACAAACAAAGAGAGGCTAGGAATGTGAAGATCAATACTACCAGGATAGCAGTCCAACTATCAAGGATGTGACACTTGATCTACTAAATCAGGCTCATTACTATAACTATTGTCTCAATCATCTGTCCTAGCTGTATATGAAGTCAGTTACACGGTTTTAAGTCATTGTCTAGTCTAAGTGTGGTTAAGCATACTACAAAGAGTTTGGGGTTGGCTTAACTCTAAAACAAGGTTTTCTTGTTCCAAAGAGAAGTCTCCATGTCAATAAGATAATAACTAAACAAGTCAGCAACCATTCTAAGAGTTGAACTTGGGTTTTTGAAGAGTAGTATTTATTTTGAGTGTAGTTCTATTAAGAGTATTATGAGTCCTGGGCTAAACACAATGTCTTCAAGTTCCTTGCCCGGCTACACCCCATCTCACTCCACCCTTCTCTCCTCCTCCAAATTCAAACTAATTATATCAAGAGACCCAGATACAAGTGTCCAACCCCTTTTGGCAAGTATTTTAGTTCCTCTGGCTAGTGAGGTTTTTGTCATTTATATTTTCAGGTTTTGTAGTCAAGAATACAATATAAGGATTGTAGATGATGGGTATGAGAAAAAAAGATGAAAAGCTATAAAATCTGGGTTATAGCGTAAAGCTGTTGGCATTCCATACCATAATAAGTGGGTTTCAATTTAACTTGTCTGAGTCTTTGCTCTCACTTCCTTTTATTGCAATTGATAAAAAACGTCAAAGGCCCTGCCATTGCCTTTGTTCACTACATTAGCAGAACTCCATTTCTCAAAGGCTGTCATACTCCCCAAGAAATAGTTTCAGAAACGCTTCAATTGATATCAGCAAATGAAAACCAACTGTTACAATCAAGTTCGAATGGCAAGTACTACGCATAAGACAAAGAGCTCATTGTTGTAGTCATGTAAGCTCTGATGTCTGGAGGATGTGTAAGGGTTAGAGTCTGAAATATTCATTTAATGGAAGCAAGTGCTTCCCGTGATTTCTCTCAGTAGCAATTCTAAGAAGACGCAAGCTCCCATCTGCTTCCAAAACCATTCCCGGTGCTTCTAAACCTCACCCAAAGCACTTTTGAGAATTTTGCAAACCATAATTCTAAAAAAGAAAACAGCTGCATTTACCTCTAATAGATCTCTTGGTCCTATCAAAAGCAGTACGAAACAAGCCTAAGGTTGTCCTTCCTGCTAAAATTTTGCCATTATTAAAGCTCAACAAGACAACTGGCACTTTTCTCTTTAAACAAATTGAAGATGAGGACTCTATACACTCGATCAAGATGAGTCCGTTTTGGACGGATAGAAATGACGCAGTAGCCAAAACTCTGCTAGAAAAGAATTACCATCTTTGGAAGCCCAAGACAAGCCCATCAGCTCAACTCTAAACTAAGGTTTTTCTGGTCCAAAGAGAAGTCTCCATAGTGATCTAAGTGTGCAAGTCCATAACATAATAACTAAACAAGTCAAAAGTCATCTTAAAGTTAAATTTTAAGTTTTCCTTGAGCATTTATTTGGGTCTCCTACCTTGTCAAGACACTATTTGAGTGTTGGGATACATCCAATGCCTTTCGGTATTGAGGAGTCTATGAAGACTTTTTTTTTTTTAAACTATGGAGACGTATTTGAAACTTATAAATAAGGCCATCTTTCGTAAGGCAAATTGAGGTTTGAAGGCTTGGTGCGTTGACATCACCTCTCCAACCTTGGTCTCTCTTCCACCCTCCACATTCTTCCCCGGATTTTCTATTTCCCTAAGTTATCTAAACCTACAGCAGCTATAAATCTTCTTTGTCTTCTAAAAGTATACTATTTCTAAAAATTTCCATCTTTCTAAAGGCCACCACTAGGCGACTCCTACCTTGTGTTGTCCTACATCAAAATGTGTTAGATTTATTAGTGAAGGAAGATGAGAGTGCTCTTCTGGAGGCTACGGGATGATAGGGCAGACATTTTCAGAATTTGACATATTTACTATAGTGACAAGGCAAGATATAACCTTTTGCAGTTGGACTTGCGAGTCAGTTTAAATGCTGACAACCTCCCTTAGACTTTTCCTCTAATCAGATTAACTGAACTTTTACCTAACTAGATTGTACTTTTGTGGGAGGTACTAAATTAATGTGGTAGTGTACAAATCAAAATGCCACAGATAGATCAAGTGACAGCAATAAACATCAAGTGATTATGCATACAACATGCAAAATGATGAGGGCTTTGTTGCAGGAGATTGGATTTTTTATAACCTAAATATTGTTTTTAAGGAGGAGAAATCCCTAGAATTCATGTTCCCTCACTTCCTCTCTCTGTAATATCTAAAAAAGTTCATGTTGGACCAATAATGGAACCAAAATAAAGCAGCTAAACTACCATACCACATGAACCCATAATTATATATGTCACAATATTTCAGTTCAATTGAAACATTAAGTGACCATGACAAGCATAATATGCAACAGAGGAATCGACTCAAAGAAAGAAAATAAAAGCAACAATGAAACTTACCGAGTCGACGATGGCTTCTAACTTCATTCCAGTAGAACAGATGAAGGGCTGTAATTCAGGACCTACGGGCTCAATGTGCCTCCCACAGCCAAGAATCATATCTGAAATAAATAATTATAAGAAGAGGTCAATATAAGAATCAAAGGAAGTAAGACGAAAGATAACAAGAACCAGTGACTTGGATATCAGAATAAACTTCAAAGTTAGGAGAATGATGTTATTCCTACTAGTTGTCCGGGATGTAAAAGCTATCATTACTCATATCCGCTTTCCATTGTTAGACAAAACAAATAAATAGAAAACTGAACTTTATCATTTTGTTCTTTTACAAGAAAATTGAAAAGATAGCACACACTCTACAACGACTGAAATGTGAAAAGAGCTGCTTTCTGGAGTGACTTTTGAAAGCAATTTTTTTTAGAAGAAACAATTTTTTTTGACTGACTGAAAGACACAATGAAAGTGCACAAGAGGTCCAGAAAAGAGGTGAAGAACAGGAAATTCATAAAATTATAACAGCAACAGAAAAAAATCATGCAAACCATCTCTTATAAACTCCCTCTAGGATTCTAAAATGAGGCAGCTCTGGATTACCACCCAATGGAAGCCCCATGTATTTCAATCCCCAACTTCCTAACCCACAGCCCAACTGCTGCCAATCTCTTGACTTTGTCACTTTCTGAATCTATTCCTACAAAGAGCAGTTGGCTCTATTTATTTTCAGCCCTGATAACAAACAAAAGCTCTATTTAAATTGACCTACTTCTGTTACAAAGAAAAATGGTATCATCACGCGAATTGTAGATGACCAATTTCAATGTTTTCCCTCCCAACACACAGACCTTCAATAGTTCTGAAACTTTGCCCTCTCCAATAACCTACTTAAAGCATCCACCGCAAGAATAAAAAGAAAGGTGACATGGGATAACCTTGACAATACTTCTGAGGGCCATTGCAAAAGGAATACATATACTTTAGTATAATCTTCTGGTGAGGAGGGTATAATCTGACTAGAAGCATGTGTGGCAATCAGGAAAACATAATCTTTTCAGGAATATCAAACTACAATAAGAGGTGTGTTGGGAGATTCATTAATGCCAAAATCACTTCCAATAACCAAATAGACTTATGTGATGTGTACTTTATTGTGCTTTTGGGGTCAAGGAAGCACTGTATGTGCCCCTAACAAAGACACTACTGAGAAGAAAAAAAATTACCACAGCAACACTCTCAAAGGGGCACTAATCCCAAGGTTTTTCACATCTTTGGGTATCATTCCAGATTTCCTCAATTAGCACAGAATTGTACTATTAGATCACTACCATTTCAGATTTGTATCACAAGAGAATATACAATAATCATTCTATTCATTTCCAACCACAAATATAAACGCAAGTTTCAACGAGTTCACATTATTTTCCAGAAAAAAAAAACCCAAAAGACAACAAAAGGTGGGCAAAGAATAATGAAAGAAAACAGATGCATCATCATAATTCACATTTTCTAATTATCATCGTAGCGAAGTTAACGACTCAATGGAATGAGGATCCTAGTGTGTCTTTGCGCACACATGAGTAAATATCTCATTTATAATTCCCACGATTAGCTAGCACTAAATTACTGCTTGTCAAATGTTCCCTATATGATCATTAGCTTGGGTGCCTTTGTTTCCTCATAGGAGCTGAATAACATATTAACACGTTAATGGTTCTTAGGAGCTCTCTCAGTTTTCCCCTCTAAATAGTAGCATTGAACTGCAATTTGAAATTTACCTGGTACAGGCCGAACAGTACGAAACATAGATAGGCTACATCACAGCACAAAACCAATCACATGTCAGTTGCTTCAGCCATATTTCACTTTTCTCCTCAACTAAAAAATCAATATACAATATAAGTTCATTGATTTCGACTTCGATTTCGATTTTTGTAATAGGCGGAAAGGAAAGACAGAGTGAAGTAAATACCTATCACTATCAGGACTGATTTCGGAGAATTTGTTTGGAGCCCAAGACATGGGCATGTTTCCGAAACAGAGAGAAGGCTCGTCGTGATTGAAGTTGGGCTGCGAGCTGAGGGTAGGCTTCTCTTCGGAGGCTCCGAATCAGAGTCCATATTGCTCTGGCTCTCATGTCCATTTCGCACACTCACTCACAAAAATGGGTTTAATTTCAAATTTTTTATTTCTTATGTTTTAATTAGTAATGTTTTTTTATTATTTAACTAGAAACGGTTACACCCTAGTTAGTAAATTCGCATACTATTCGCGAATTATTCGCGTACGTACGAATTTTTGAAAAAAACGTCCGTTTTCCGTATTAAACTCAAAGATTCGGAAAAAATCGCGTTTTTTTGAACTTGGCCGAATTATTCGTGAATCATTCGGATTGCCGAATTATTCGGCTGAAAAAAACGGCGAAAGTTTTTGGGGAGATAAGAAAGAGAGAAAGAGAGGGAGAGAGAAAGAGGAAGAAAGGAAAGAAATTAGGCAGGGGGAGAGAGAAAGGAAAGAAAACGAGGTGCTGTGCTGCTGAAAGAAAAATGCAGGAACAGAAGAACTGAAGAACAGAAGAAGAAGTTCAAAAAGAAGAGGAGCACGTGGGTGGGTAGGTGAGAGAAAGAGAGGGAGATAAGAAAGAGGAAGAAAGAAGAATAAATTAATAAAAGAACAAAAGGAGAGGATCACGTGGGTGAGAGAAAGAGGAAGAAGAAAAGAAAAAAAAAGAGGAGTGTGGGTGAGACCGTGAGAGAAAGAGAGGGAGATTTTTTGAACAATGAGAAAGAGAGGGAGATAAGAAAGAGAAGAAGAAATATGTTTCAGTATTATTAAATTACTTAATTTTAAAAAAAATTATGTTTTAAAAGTCATATTTATTATATATAAGTACTATAATTGACATATATTAATATATGTATGTCCGTATTTTTCCGTCCGTATTTTTCATTACATTCCGTTTTAAACACGTACGTATCGAATTTTATAATTTGTCGTTTCCGTATTTTATGACCGAATTTTTAAAAGTATTTTTCATTAAAAGTTCCCGAATTATACACGTACGTATTTTTGGCGTTTAATTCTCGTCCCGTATATTACTAACTATGGGTTACACTTACACATAGCGTGTGTATTATTTCCAGTTATTTTATTATGTATTTATGTTTTGAAGTTTTTCTCCAGTTGATATTTTATCCAAAGTTAATTAATATTTGAAGTTTATTAAAATAAAAAATAAAAATTCGTTTATGATTGACAAACGGTGTTCTCTTAAATAATAGTATATATTATATGGGTGAAATTAAAAACAAATATTTTTTTATTGCTGTTAAAAAAGTCTCTTAAGTCGGTTTGGTCGAACCGTACCGAAGACTTGATTTACCGAACTTATCGGCTCGACTGGGATTGCAGTTGGTACGATATGTTAGGTAGTTTTTCGCTAGCTCTAGAAGATACCATGAGAAAAAGGTTTAATTAATTCAATCGACTGTTTTTTAATGAAGTGCAAAACATTACAAAAAAGTCTATGGAGAAAGCTTATTAAGTGATCTAAACGGAAAGAACAGCACACAAATTAACCTAATCCAAAATTTAACAAAGCGTTGATGATGCTCAATCAACTTTTATGAAATCATTTGCTACAAAATTTGCTTTCCAAAACACGAGTGGATAACATCGATCAATTAATTGTCCTATTCTAAATTGGGAAATTGCAATTAATTTAAATACGAGCGAATTAGAAAATTGGAAAAAGCCTATTCCTTTTTTTTTTTTTTTGGCAAGAGAAATTTCATTAAAGGAAGAAAACGACAAACATTACAGGAAGATAAGCTCTACGAAAAACCTCAAGAGAGGCCAGAGCCAAAAAATCCTCAGTGAGGACAAGGTAAACCATCGTACAACAAGATTTCCAAAAGAGAGGAAGGCGGGTGAGAGACCCAATCTGAAGAGCACTTCCTACTGTGAGCAAGGGCAGCAAGATGATCAGCTGCTGCATTTGATTTCCTGTTGGCCCAATGCCAACTTACTTGCCGGTTTTGAGCAAGATACCGGGCTTCTGAAATAACATTTGCAGCTCTCCAATCCTCAGGAATAGAGTTAGAAATCATAGACTTGATGAGAGATTGAGAGTCAGATTCAATAATGATATGGTCTGGAGGAAGAGTAAGGGCAATACGCACCCCTTCTCTGAGAGCTAGGGCCTCTGCAACCAGAGGAGAGAGGGCATAATAGTTTCCAGTAGAGCCAGCAATTATAGAGCCCATGTGATCCCTAACCAAGACTCCCACCCCACACGATAGGGAAGAGAAATGCCAAGATGCATCAGTATTAATTTTGAGTGAGGGGAATGGAGGAGGAATCCAAATTTCAGAGGATAAATGGACGGGTGAAGGGGTGGAGTGATTTGAAGATAATTGGTGATTGGTAGTGGAGGTTTGACTCACTAAAAATTCTTGTGCAGCAACAAGAGCTAAAGACGATGTGTTTATGGGGTTTGGGGACTCATGATTGAAAATACAATGACATCTATGCTTCCAAATTCGCCACAGAAGAAAAGAGATTTGAGTTAAGAACTCCCCTGAGCAATCCAAGGTACTGAGCTGAGAAAGCCAAACGTCAAAAGATGTTAGCTGTTGTAATGCGACCTTGTAGCTGGAAAGGTGTGCAAACCAAGCTGCCGTCGACCAAGAACAAGTGAACAAAGCATGTTCCGTTGTTTCCGAATAAATATTGCAAATGGGACACAAGAAAGATTGAGAGATGTGCCTGTGGAATAGGTTTGCTTTTGTTGGAAGGATATTATGAGTTGCCCTCCATAAGAAAAGCTTGATCTTGGGCAAAGTTCTTAACTGGAAGATCCATTTCCAAAGAGATGGGGGAATTATATGGGATGTATGGGGGTTGAGAACAGGGAGAGGGAGACTGATGGAATTTTTGAAATGGTAACAAGATTTTGCTGAGAACATACCATTTTTTGTGTGAGGCCAAATGAGCTTGTCAGGAATTCCAGGATTGATCAATTGTATTGCAGAAATTTTTGTAGCTTGGGCTGGGGCTAAGAGAGGAATAATGGAGGATAAATTCCACGACTTGGTATGCCAATCTATAAGAGAGCTTACTAACGCAGGGGAAGGTTGGATAGGATTTAATATGGGTGCCGGAGGCACTTCTGGGATCCAATTGTCTGTCCAAATATCTACAGATTGACCGTTTCCAATGTTCCATAACGCACCTTTGAGCAGTAAATCCCGACCTACAAGGATGCTTGTCCATAACCAAGAGGGGGAGGAGCCTTTTCTAGCTTGAAGGAAGGAGGAGGTAGGGAAGTATCTTTGTTTCAGTACCTGTGCGTACAGAGAAGAGGGATTATTGTGGAGTCTCCAAGCTTGCTTGGCTAGCAAAGAATCATTAAACTCCTGCAAGTTTCTAAAGCCCAAGCCACCTTGCTCTTTTGGAAGACCTAAGAATTCCCAAGACTTCCAATGAATTCCATTTGACCCAGAATTGCCCCACCAGAAATTACTTAGCATGGAATTAATTTCTCGACAAGTTGAAATAGGGAATTTAAAACAGGCCATAGGATAAGCCGGAATTGCAGTTGCAACAGCCTTGATGAGAGTTTCCTTTCCAGATTGGCTGAGAGTGGCTTATTTCCAAGCTTGAACTTTCCTAGTCACAACTTCTTTAATATAACCCAAAGCCGAGCGTTTCGATCTCCCCCAAATTGTGGGCAAACCCAGGTATTTCCCAGGGTCAGAGACAACTCGCATTTGAAGAATTGAGCTGAGGAAATGAGTTACTTGCCGAGGAGTGTTGGGGCTGAAATATAACGAAGACTTGTCTGCATTTATCAATTGACCCGAAGCAGAGCAATAAGTGTGCAAGAGATCAGATAAATGTTCACAATTCTGGAGAGTAGCCTGTAGAAAAAACAATGAGTCATCTGCGAAGAATAGATGGCTAATACCAAAACCTCTAGGGCTTAGACATATTGGATTAAGCTGGTGAGATTGACAAGCTTTAATCATCATTCTAGATAGGACATCATTGATGAAAAGGAAGAGAAAAGGAGACAAAGGGTCTCCTTGACGAAGCCCACGGGAAGGCTTAAACCAAGGTCCTGCTTTTCCATTGATCATGACAGAATAAGAGACTGATCTAACACAGTTCATAACCAGAGAAGTCCAACAAGAGGAAAACCCCATCTTGAGGAGGACTTTTTCAAGGAAAGACCATTCCACGCGATCATAAGCTTTGTTCATATCAAGCTTTAAGCCAAAAGCTCCATCAGTCCCCGATTTGCGGAGCTTGAGATGGTGAAAGACTTCATGAGCCACAATGATGTTATCTTGAATCTGGCGGTCTGGAACAAATGCAGACTGGTTTTCAGAAATGAGATCCGGCATTAAGTGCTTTAATCGATTCACCAACACTTTGGAAAGAATTTTGTATGAGAAATTACACAAGGCAATTGGTCGAAACTGAGCTGCCTTAGTGGGATTCTTTACCTTTGGAATAAGTGCAATGTGAGTTTGATTGAGCTGATGAAGAATTTCAGAAGTTGATTGTTGCTGTGAGGCAGAGAGATGAATAATAGACTGCACAATTTCCCAGTGAGCTTGATAGAAAGTACCAGAGAAACCGTCTGGTCCCGGTGCTTTAGTTGCTCCCAGGTCAAAAACCGCACTCTTAACCTCCTGAAGAGATATTGGTCTTTGAAGAGATAGATTCATTTCAGGAGTCACAATGTGATCAACAAAGTCCAACACTTCAGGCCATAGTAGAGGACCAGAGGAAGTGTATAAATGTTGGAAATAATTCAAGACATTATTACTGATATCCAATTCAGTTTCCAACCAGTTACCTGAGTCATCTTGTAATCGGAGGATCTTATTGTATTGACGACGTTGGAGAGTTGTTTGATGAAAAAATCTGGTATTCTGATCACCAAGCTGGAGCCAATTAACTCTTGATCTTTGTTGCCAATACATTTCATCTCGGTCCCAAAGAGTGGTTATTTTATCAATAGTTCCAGCAATTTGCTCATATGAATGTGGAAGATCAGTATCGTATAAGGCTTCTAAATTGTTGATCAATCTATTAACCTGCTCTTGAGAGTTTGGAAATGTGTTTTTACTCCAAGCTTGAAGAGAAGAACGACATTTGCCCAAATTAGATAACCAATTTTTCATTGGAGAGATATTGGAAGAAGTTGACCATGAGCCCTTGATGATAGCCGAGCAATCCTCATGAGTGTTCCACAACTGTTCATACCGAAAAAGCTTTCGACCACGAGTTTCGGTGGGTGAGGTGTCCACAAGAATTGGTCTATGGTCTGAACCGATCTTAGGCAGATGGAAAACTTGGGTACGACTTTGCGTTGAGCACCAAGCTGAGTTTCCAAAAGCTCTATCAAGCCTTTCTTTGATGTTCACTCTACCATGTTTCAAAGCAAACCATGTGAAAGCTGGGCCTTGAAAATGTAGATCTCTGAGTTGGCCATTGGAAATGAAAGAATGAAGCAAATTCATTCTCCAGTTGTCAGGGGCATTCCCTCCCCACTTCTCTTGAGGCCACAATATCTCATTAAAATCTCCTAGGCAAAGCCAAGGAATGAACTGTTGGGGAAACCGAGAGTACATAGAACGCCAGAAGGCTGGCTTTTCATTGATATGGGGGTTACCATACAACCAAGTTATTTTACACACAAAACTTACAGAAGGGAAACACACCAGAGTATCTACAAAATTGGGGGAAGAGTCCACTACAGAGAGTTGGACTTCATCATTCCAAAATAGGGCCAAACCGCCCCCCGTGTTGACAGGGTTAACCACAATATGATCTGTAAAATTCAGTTTTCTTCTCCAGGTGAGAAGGACATCTTCTGGTTGCCTAGTCTCCATCAAAAAAAGGATCTGAGGATTTTGCTTCTTGCAGAGTTTGGGCAAATGTTTCTTTGTCAGGTCAGATCCAAGACCCTGACAATTCCAAGATAAAAACCTCATGGCTGGTCTGTGGCTGCCCCAGGCCAGCCACCACGGCCAATTACAGTAGCTGAATCGGGAATTTCCTCAATTCGGACATTGGGGGAGTTTGAACTTGGGGAGATTTCATGATAAGTTATTTGTACCTGTTCAGCTACTTGTATCTGAACTTCATAAAGAGCTTTTCCTTGCAGAACAGTACTTTGGATATGTGTAGCTCTTTCCTGAGTGAAAGTAGGTTGAGAGATTCCGTCAGAACGACGATGTCCTCCCCTTGGTTTACCACGTCCACGTTCACGACCCCGAGCAGATTGGGAAAGAGCTTTGGGGGGTCGTCCACGTCCACGACCCCGGCTGCGACCTCGGCCTGGACCCCGAATATCTGCTTCCACGTCAAGCTGAGAAAGTGAAGGGAGATTGGGATCATTTTGGGTAGTGCGAGGTCGCTTAGGAGATGGAATTTCCTCAATCTCTGAACCCCATCTTTTCAGATCAAGTTGTTGAAGAGTGGAAGAGATGAAAGTGATGGAGGAATCAGTGGGAAGGGCTGTATTGTTTTGTGGGGGGGGACGGTGGGGTGGGAGTATTGTGAATGTAGTTCTCAACTTCTGTGGTGGGCGGGATTTGAAGAAATTCAGGAAGAAGGGGGAGATTATGGTCTCTCTGTTCCAAGGAGATGAAGGAAGCTTCCTCAGTTTGATCAAGGAGGAATGAGTCTGAGGTTGTGTTGGTAGTGGTTTGTGTGGGATAAAAGGGAACGTACTCTTGAGTTTGGCTTTCATTTAGAAAGGGATTTGAGCTGGTTTGGTCCTCAACAATAGTCTCCATAATGAAGCCCGTAGATGGGCCTGCCGAGTTACTGAGTTGCAAATCCAGTAGAACATTAGGCTGAATTGGATTGTTGTTTGAGGTGAGGGTCGTATTGACTAATAAAAGGGTTTCCATCTCACCTTCCAAAACTTTGCCCTTACCTTTATCCATTGGGCCCAGCAGCTGCAAACTTTTGTGACCCACTAGGCCCAAATTAGGAGCGCCCATAAGCTCGTCTCTAATAGGATTAGGGTTTCCAGTGGGTTCGTTGATGATGATTGCTCCGGGACGGCGGTACACTGAAGTAGGCATATGTTGAGGTGCTGATGATGGGATGAGCATTGAGTCTGCATTTGTGGGAGGTTCATTCCCAAAGTTTCCTTGGTTGTCATTGTTGCAGTTAGTCCCTCTTGGTTGAGCTTTGAGAGGAGGGAGGAAACGTCTTGCCACCGGAGCTTGCAACCAGGTACCAAACCTGGTTGGGGAGAGTGGACTCGATTGAGGACATGAACGGGAAACATGACCAAGACGGCCGCAATTATGGCATAATTCAGATAACCGTTCATATTTAATATCCGCCCACATCCGAGGGTGGTCAGGGCGTCGAAACCAGAATCCAGGAATGAGAGGTTGACGTGAGTCAAGTTGGACTCTGATTCTGAGGCATCATATACTTGAAAACCATATATGCATGCATGATGTAGATCGAGACAATGGAGGCATGCACAATGCATTTGTAGAAATTATGGTACATGATTGTACACAACATGCATTCTCCATTGTCATTGTTAATGATGTTGAAATCCCTACAATTGACTACCTACAAAAGATCGATCTAAAGCCCTTGAATATATACCTCGACCATGTCTATGAGGAATTTGGCTTCTTCAATGTAGGTTACATATTAGTACTAATACTAGATACCTTCTCCGGCCTTTCATTATTAAGTTTCTCTCTTAATTTACTCGTTGATATTTCTTCAATCCAATGGAGATATGGTACCGAAAGAGTAGGAGAAAAAGAATCCAACAGATAGAATACGATGGGTCCGTCGATCTTCTCCAGGAGAGAATATGGAATGTCTCAATGTGATTGCATATTGTCAATGCCACTGCCCTAGTATACTGGTTGGTTTTAGGTACGTACTCTGTGAATCTAGCAAACTGTTGTGTACAAATGGGCATGTGCTTTATAACCTCCGTATATGGAAGAGTATCTCAAAAGACTGCGAGTGGTAGTAGATGGTTTAGAAAAGACAATTTCTAAAGTAATGGAATTTGAAGAATGCTAGTTACATAGAAAAAGCTTTTAAGCTAGACTCGAGCTTTCATGTGTCTGTGACGAACTTATATTCATTGAATTTCGATCAAATCAAAAGGTTCCATTGGTATCGAAATAATCTTTAAAATTAGTGTTTTCTCTTCATGCAACTAGTGATAGATGAGGATTGCAATAATAATTTTTTTCTACTTAATTTTTATATATAGTCTTCTAATATTACAAATTTATAGATTCTTTTTGGGGCTTAAGGTCTCTAACAATCGCAAATTTCTCTAGCATATTTTTTTTTCAAAGTATAATTGGTGGTTTGGTCCGGTTACTGTCGGTTTGAGTAACTAGGGAACCCAACTAAACCAATTAATCCCAAATTGATTTGGTTCGGTATACAACTATATTTAAGTTTTTAGACATAAATAAAAAAATAAACCAAAACTTTCGATTGGTTTAAACAGTTTTTTGCACACTCCTAAGTGTATTTAAAAATGACTAAAAATGAATATTTTTTTATTAACAAAAATAATAAAGAGTCTTATCTCGCTCTATATATTTAGGAGCCATATAGTTAAAAACTAAAAGACTAAATTCACGTTACTACCCTGAACTTTATAGGTCTAATCAGTTCAGTCCTTGCACTTCTAATTTCATCAGTTCAGTCCCTACACTTTCAATTTTTCTTCCAATAGGTCCTTCAGTCAACTTTTCATCCAAAATTATGTTAACTTGCTAACGTGACATTTGGTGGGGCCCACTGGAGTATGATTTGGCGATGATGTGTCACGCCTAGTCAGCTTGGTGGTTTGACATAGAATTAAGGGGTTTTTTTTGCTGACGTGTCACACTGTGATTGGAGCAAAGGGATTTTTTTTTCTTTTTTTTTTCCTTTCTTCTTCTTCTTCCCTCTCTTCTCCCCTTTCGGTCATCTTCTTTCTTCCTCCCTATTTCTCATCTTCTCCGGTCTTCCCCAAAGCCCGGCGGCCCCGGCTCCCCTCTCTCTCTCTCTCTCTCTCTCTCTCTCTCTCTCTCTCTCTCTCTCTCTCTCTCTCTCTCTCTCTGTTTCTTCTCTTCTTTCTTCTTCCCTTCCTCTCGTATAGACCGGCCTTGGAGGCGAGCAGGAGGAGCTGGGTTGTAGAATCGACGACGGCAAGGCTTGAAAAAGCGGTGGAGAGAGTGAATTGAGCACGGGCTCGGGTTTGATGCCCAAATCGGATTGAGCTTAATGCAGCAGAGGTGCGACGCTGGTGGGTTTCGGCTGTGAGCTGCGGCGGAGACGAGCACGAGCTCGTGGCAGTTGTGCTTGAACAGTGAGTTATTTTGGTGGATTGAGGAGCATAGGAGATGAACTGCAACGGCGTTGGACTGGGTCACCAGAATTGCAGGTGAGGAGATGTGAGTTTGTTGTGGGTCTCGGCTATGCTCGGTGGTCTGAATTGTGAGTGCATGGTGGCGGAAGAGAGAAAGTTTGACCGTAGAAGGGAAAGAGAGAGGAAGGAGAGGGAGAAGACCAAAATGGATAGAGCCCGAGAGAAGAAATAGAAAGTGAGCGAGAGAGAGAGAGAGAGAGAGAAGAAAGAAGAAAGAAGAGAATAAGAGAAATAGGGAAATAGGGAGGAAGAAAGAAGCTGGCCGGAAGGGGAGAAGAGAGGGGAGCAGAAAAAGAAAGAAAAAAAACCCTTTGCTCCAATCACAGCGTGACACGTTAGCAAAATTCCCCCTTTAATGCCATGTAGTCACACTCCAGTGGGCCCCACCAAATGCCACGTCAGCGAGTTAACAGAATTTTGGACGGATGGTTCACGGAAAGACCTATTGGATGAAAAATTGAAAGTGTAGGGACTGAACTGATGAAATTAGAAGTGCAAGTATTGAACTGATTAGACCTATAAAGTTCAGGGTAGTAACGTGAATTTAGTTCAAAACTAAAATAGAGAGCCACTTAGAAAACTGCTAGAGTTACTAATTAAAGCTAAAAATGCTTTTCTATTTTTTGAATAAAAGTAAACATGATCTCTTAAAATAACTAAAAAGTTAAAATAGAAAGTCTCCAACAGTATAATAGTGAAATTTGAATAAAATAGCTAGAAAATGAAAATATAGCTAATTGTTTTAAAATTCTGCTTCAGCAATGCTAGCTATATATAATTAACATAGAATTTTTTTTTTCAGAAATTTACACGTACGTTGACAATGAAAGAATGATATAGGAGAGAGAAAGATAGAAAAAAATAATATATATTTAAACGATTATAATTATCTTCATTTCAAAAAAAATATTAAGGAATATAACATAGGAGATAGTAACATAGAAAAAAAAAGTCTTTTTTTAATCTTTTTTTTTTACAAATACTGGGGACACTCGATCACCAAAAAAACCATAGCCCCCATGAGAGTCATCTCTCCAGTAAAACCCTATCCCTTATGAGATTCATCAGTAGCGCCTTTGTGCGCATCAAATCTAGTAACACCTTCGTGTGCTATCCTCCTAGCCTCTGGGTTCTTTCTATATTTTTTCTTACGCAAATCCTAGCGCCGTCAGCTATCGCTTGTGCGATTTCCTATGGTGAGGACGGTCTTGGCCTCTCTCACTCACAAGGACGGCTCTGTCCGTCATACTCTTTTCAAGGCTTTGGTGGTTATGCTCCTGCAGTGCCTCTCTTAGTTTATCATAGATGGTTGACACCTCGCTTAGATCTGATTTTGTTGTCGGTTCTGTTGGGTGTCAATCAAATTCAAGGATTCAAGATCTGGGATCTAGGTGAATTTTGGATGCTCGATTATGGCGGCTCAACAACCTTATTATTCCAAGTCAGCGACTTTATTACTGGTGGGGCGCTGCTAAAGTTTAACCTAAATCAGATTTTGATATTTGATTTGGGTCTTTTGAATTTCTTGTTTAAGAATAAGCATGATCAGTTGTGCAAGTTTCGATTGTGGTTTTACTTTCTTTTTACATGGGTTATCCTTTTTACATGGGTTATCCTTGAGCTAGATTGGATTTATTGGTCTCAATGGCAATACTTGCCGGAATTTTTCTGCTGGGTTTTAACAGCAGCGATGCACGGTGTATGTATTGTTCTAGGTTTCGAATCATCGATTAGACTTCTAAGTTTAAACTCATCGATTAGGTCACTTGTGTGGTATGTACTGCTCCTTTTTAGGATGCTCATATTAAGGATTGTAATCCTCTATTGATTAATAAAGTTTTTTTTGTTTAAAAAAAAATAGAAAAAAAAATTTAGCTATCCATTGTTCACTATCTAAATATAGCTAGCCTTTTAACAAAACATGAATATGACTTTAATATAAGACACACACACACATTTGTATCTTAGGGAAGTTGAACATGGATCTCTCCTAGGCTAACTTCGGTGTCAAACTACACTAACCATCTTGGATAAATATTGTTAAAAGTTCATTTATCCTATTTTGTTGGAGATATCCACACACATCGGGTGTGTATTGTTTCTAGTATATATATATACACCATTTTTTCTTAGAAGATATATAACATATATATAAATTACGCAAACCCCCACCTCATCCCATCGGATCTCTTCTAAGCTAACTTTGGTGTCAAACCACTACACTAACCGCCTTGGATATATAAAGCATATATTTAACTAAATATATAGTATTCCATAATGTACAAATGAATCTTATAATACACAATGTACTCAGTAATAACATATATATCGAAAATGCTTGCACACACCGAAGTACATATGCACTTTGGTGGTTTTAGCCGTTGGATCGGCTAATTCTTCATCCAACCACACACACACCCTGCATGCACATCGTTGGATCCCCTATCCCTACATGTCAGCCGTTAGATCACCCAAGTGTATATACACTTGGGTGTGTGCAAGGCTCTCTCACACACACACATATATATATATATATATATATATTAAAAATTAACATACACACCCATTTGGGAATTATGTATTGTGGCTGCTCGATCGATGTAGTAATCATTAAGGTGGGTGACTGTGATTAAGTGGATCAATATTCAAGTGAAGGGACCAAATTACCTGAAGGACATTAACAAGAACATACATATATAGCATTGATTTGTATGTGATTTGCATACAAATTAGGCCTCTAATCATCATTATTGTGCTTGTCCAATGGCCATTTGTGAGTCTCTAATCCTTGTTTGCACACTTGTAGATAAATTGAGCATCGGAACGATATTGGGATAAAAAAGGAGCATTTTGGAGTTTTTAGTGGATTTCCGGCAAAAAGACGAAAAATCTACCCGAGGACCAAAAGTCAACTCGTCGTCAACCCCGACTTTGGAGCATCAAAGAGTCAAATGCCGAGTCCCGAGAGTGAAGCACAAGAGAATTCCGGAAGATTGACCGAAACCGAAAAGTCAACCATGGTCAACTCCGAAGGTCAAAGTCAAGGTCAAAGTCAAGGTCCAAGTCAAGGTCAACCTTGTGATTCACAAATGTGCTTGCACATCATCAAGGACCACACTAGATTTGGTGAGGTGACATGTTGATTATTCCTCCCTTTTGTCCTCCCTTGTGATTTCCCTTCCTTGCCCTTCATTAAACCTTTGAGCCCTTAGATTAAACCCTACTTCATCCTAGCCCTTTATTCTTTCTCATCTAGCCTATAAATACCTAGTACTTGCTCCATTAGGCCAGACCACCACTTCAGCCCCAAAATTCCCAAGTTTTCCTTCCCCTTTCCTCTCTCCACCTTCTCTCTTCGGATCAGCCTCTGCACGACCATCGACCGGTCGACATAAGGTCGACGACCGGTCGACGCGCGGCTGAATCCGCCACTTCCGCTCGTTTCCGCCGCCTCCGCCATTTCTACCACCACTTGGGCAGCTGGGGATCCTCACCAGACATCAGGGACATCATCTACACCCAAGAAGAAGAAGGATACACCATTGATTGAGCATTTCTCACCCCTTCTCTCTCTTGTATTCATGATTTTAGCTTGCTATTGTATTTAGATGATGTATACCTTGATGGATAGTGAGTAGTCACCTTTGTTGGGGACTAGGGTTGTGTGCCCTAGTCCAATTTGACTATGTGATGCTTGATTTATGAATAAAATGCCTCTGTGATTGTGTGAATATGTGTGCTGACCTATTTTCAATATGTGTTGGTTGCTTGTTCCTAGAATTTACCACTTCTTTGGCATGCCAACTAACCTATCTTGATGAGATTGTGTGAGATTGGTAACCTCACACACTCAAGGCAATTGGAAGCATATGTGATGAGTTGCACTTGTTTGAGTCCCTAGTTTCGATGCTTTACGCCTCTTAAGCACTTTAGGGGATTCGGTATTAGGTAACATAGAGGAATCCCCTATGACACCTAGAGAGTTGGAATGACCCATAACATGGCATTTTAATACCTTAGGAACATGGTCCTAGACCCATAACATGGCTAGGATACGGGGCTTGATTCACACACACACATTGACATGATTAATTCGATTGAAGCATTGCTAGTTACATTGGACTTGTGGTTTACCCGAAAACTCCAACATTTTCCTTATTGTGCACACACATTCACCTTTATTGCTTGCATTTACTTTAATTGTTTGTTTGTTTGCTTGCATTTCCCCATTGCTTTTCCCAAAACCAATCTTGACACCACTATATCACTCATTGTCACATACTCACCTTCACTCACTCTTTCCATTTCTCATCTATTCCATCATTGCTAGAGCATTTGATCACACAAATTACCAAGGGATTAAGGAGCCCATCGATCTTCGTTGGAACGACAACCCCTTTCATAAACTATACTTCCCCCATACTTTGACGGTTCGTCAAATGGCGCCACTGCCGGGGATCTAGGTTTAATCGTTGATTTCTTGGTAGTTTTGGTTGGGACTTTAGCTTACTTTAGCTTTCTTTCGCTTTTGTTTGCATATTTCCTTGTTGTGTTTGTTTATATTGTGGTATTTCATTGCCTAATTTGATAACCATCTAGTTTACTTTCATTTAGTTTCTTGCATCAAATGTGTTTTTGAACTTGTGAATATTGAATTCGTACTTTCGTTGGTTTAATTGTGCTTTAGGTTGCTTGTTTATTGTTATTTGGGTTCCCTTGCACCTTTTGGAACTTTGTTTGTTTAGGTATAAAAGGAGAAAATCACAAAAATATAGTTTCAGGGCACTTGTCGAACGGTCGACCCTGTTTCTCGACCCTTCGACGGAAATTCCCTGGACGTGTGTCGACCGGTCGACGACCGTTTGTCGAACGGTCGACGGGGAGCAGTTTTGTTCCTTTGCTTTGTCTCTTTCACTCTTTGTTATCATTGTTTGTCTTCACCTCTTATACTTGTATTCCTTGCTTCAATTGTGGTATCTAATCATTGATTATTGTGTTGTGAAGGTATATGAACCTTGCTTCAACCTCTCACACACGCATACAACTTAGAAGCGGAAGGATTTTAAGTGAGAACACAAGAGGAAGGCCAAGAGTGAGACGTAGACCAATTGTGAGACGTAGACCGATTGTGTGTGAGAGTGCACCACCTACATTTGAGCGCCACCAAGCACCTTTGGAGGAGCCGATTCCCCAAGCAACAATGGGAGAACCAAATCCACCACCGGATCCACTCAACAACAACAATCCACCTCCCGTGAGACGCTTGAGGGAGTACACTCTTCCTCATGTGGTGGATTACCCCTCTTGCATCATTCTACCACCGTGCAACACTCATTATGAAATCAAGTCTTCCACCTTGAGCATTATTCCTACCTTTCATGCCTTGAAAGATGAGAGTCCATACGATCACCTTATGGAGTTTCAGCAAGCTTGTACCACGGTGAAACTACATGGACTACCCGAGGATGGACTCAAGCTTCCATCAAGGTCCATTCACATTGAAGGATGGAGCGAAGTGGTTACTCGAGCTTCCATCAAGGTCCTTTCCTCTTCAAAGCTTTCCTCTCAAAGTTCTTCCCACCTAGCAAGGCGGCCAAGGTTAGGGATTCTATTGTCAACTTCAAGCACCAAACGGGTGACGCTTTCTACGAGACTTGGGAGAGATTCAAGGATTTAGTGATGAGTTGCCCACACCATGGCTTGAAACAATGGTTTCTAGTTGATGTGTTCTACCGAGGGTTATCTTCCGGGCAACGACAAAGAGTTGATACTTTTCGGGGATGCACAATAGCCGGTATGTCTCCCGATGAGGCATGGGACACATTTGAGGACCTAGCCATGAATTCCGAGCTATGGGATGACTTTGGGTCAAGAAGACTTCCTCCCACACAACCGGCACCTCAAGTAACAAGAGTCCACAATGTCTCAAGTGAATCATCGGGGGATGATATGATGAGAACCCAATTTGATAGGTTGGAAGCGGCTCTCAACAAGAAGATAGACATGCTCATGCAATCACAATCAAAGCCTCCTTCTCGACAAGTCAATAGTGTTATCTCTTAACCACCTTGCTTCTATTGTGGCTCTCTTGGCCATCAAGCGGAGGAGTGTGCTTACATGGTTGAGGAAGAGAAGGAAGAGAGACAACAAGTGAACCAAGTGAGTTCTTATTCACAAGCTTCTTATCAAGCGCCTTCAAAACCTTACAACAACTTTGCACTTCGGAATGAGCAAGGGAAAACTCAAGGATACCCACCAAAACCTTTTGGAAACAATACTCAAGGGTATCAAGAGAGGTCTTAAGGGTATAACACTTACCAAGGAGGAGATAAGTATCAAGGGAGTGGCACATATGGAGGACAAAGGAGCTCAACTTTTGGATCACCTCTCGGGTTCTCTACTCAAGGAGGAAACACCTACCATCAAGGTCCCTCTTCATCTTTTGCTGCTCCAAGTGGCTCCCAAGCTCAAGAGTCCACGGAGCCTTCAATGAAGGACATGATCGCCACCCTTGTGCAAAGCCAAGTGAAGAGCAATGAAGCGATCTCGGCTCTTGAACAAGGGTAAAACATCTTACAACAAGGCTAAAACATCTTACAACAAGGCTTGTCAAAGATTGAGTTGCAAATGGGCCAAATGGCCAAGGAGATTAGTGAGAGGCCAAAAGGTACCTTGCCTTCTAATGTGGAGCAAAACCCTAAGTTCAAGACCAAGGAGCAATACAATGCTATCTTCACTTGCCACTCCGGTATCTCTCATGCTACTTATACTCCTACTCCCCTAATATCAAATGTTTTCACCCCTTCTCCTTTCATTCCTATTCATGAGAACTTTGATCATATGCATTGCATGGAGAATGGGGCCAAGGAGGAAGAAAATGTACTCCTTGGCAATTATGGATTGAGTGAGGAGAAGACTTGTGAGGAGAATGAAGGAGTAGTGCTTGGGAAAGGACTTGGTTACTTGTCTTTTGAGAATAATGTTACCTCTTATGGTCGAGTGAAGACACAAGAAGGAGCATTGAGTGAGGAGACTCCTAGGCATGAGAATGTCATGGTTTCTAACCTTGGTGGTGAGGCTATGAAGGCTATGGACCCAGCAAGAACCATGAGCACCTCTAGGGAGCTCCTTGATGATGATGTACATGCACACTAAGCGATGAAGATCACCCCCGATGAGAGGAGGAACAAGAAGAAGACATTGACGAATGAGCTTCATGAAGTGTTCAAAAAGGTAGAGATTAATATCCCTTTGTTGGAGCTCATTTGCAAAGTGCCGGTTTATGCAAATTTTCTCAAGGACTTGTGTACCAAGAAGAAGCGGCTTGAGGAGCATGAAGTATACAAGATTTAAGGGCATGTAAGCTCAATGATTCAACACAACATGCCACCGAAGAGGAAAGATCCCGGGAGCTTCACTATCGGATGTCAAATTGGTGAGACACACCTTGATGGAGCACTTATGGACCTAGGGGCAAGTGTCAATGTGATGCCTCTATCTCTCTATAAGAGGTTGAGCATTGGTGCTTTGCAACCTACCCCTATTGCACTTACCTTTGCGGATGGAAGCAAGCGAAGACCGACGGGTGTAGTGGAAGATGTGCTAGTACGAGTCGACAAGTTTATTCTTCCCGCCGACTTTGTTGTGCTTGATATGGGTGATGACCCCAATGAAGACAATGGATTTCCCCTTATCTTTGGACGCCCTTTCATGGCTACGGCGGGAGTGAAGATCAATGTTTTAAAGGGAACCATTAGCTTCAAGGTGTTGGGGGAGAAAGTGAAGTTTGAAATGTTCAAGCCCATTCATCCACCGGAGGTAGTTGAGGAGGTGTTTTCTATTAACTTGGTGAAGGGAAATAGTGCTAAGAGTGAAAGGATTTTTGGTCCTTTGAATCCACCGAAGCCCACACCTCGTGCTCAAGACCACTACTCAAGGCCACCACCTTTTTCTCATGAACGCATACTTGGGAAGGACCCATTTCTCGAGAGAGCTACAAAGAAGACTCTTCCCATGAATGCGCTACAAAAGGCGACAATCAAGGCCATGAGAGAGATGGTAGGAGAGGTGAAGAAGAAAAAGTATGCTTGGCCACCACCGTCGAAGTCAATTTTTAATGGTATCAAGGGCTGCTTTGTGGGAAGCTTTGGCGATGGTGAGACAAGCCATACATTGAGTGAGAAGAAGCTTTGCTTTGAGCCACCATAATTTCACCAAGGAGGAACCAAGACCGGCTTTTTAGGTCTATAAACCGAAGCACTTGTGGGGAGGCAACCCCACTTGGAAAAGAAATTCTTGTTTTCAGCATTATTTAGTAATGAATAAAGGTTTTGGGAGGTTGGGAGGAGCTAGGATATGGAGCTTTGGAGGGAGAAACCCAAGAGGTGTTGATTAGCATTTGTCTACGAGAGGCCTGGGCAGAATAGTGACTTTGGAGACAGTTTTCTCCACATTGGACCGTTGGAATGCAGTGAAACAAGTTGGGAAAGCTTCTTCTATGAGTCTTCTGTGCCCGGTTTAAATTTCTCTATAAACGGACCGTTGGATCTGTTGCAATATTGGATTGAAGGAGGGATACTCGTTGCAGTTTGACATTTTGGAGGGTCACATTGACCGGTTCTTCATTGCATGTCCGGAAGGCTATTTCTGAGCTTCCAGTGGCCAAACTAAAGCTCTTGGAGTTTACTTTCCAATGCCACTAGATTCACTTAACTTGGAGGCCTATTCTTGGAGTTATGCCCAAATATTTGGGAGAAGGTCAAAGCTGCATTGCTGTTTTCCTCTGTTTTCAAGCGATCCCGATGCAATCACACTCGCTAGTTCATTTGGCACCCGAGGAGCAAACATATGGAAGTCAGGGCCTTGTGCCCTGAGGTTGGTGTCTATTTGAGGTTTCTTGGCTAGCTACGGAAGTCGTCTACGAGGGGGTTTTCTTATCTCTATCTTCCGATTGCTAAATGTTTTGTTATGTGTGCATTCGCCCGACTTCACTCTCCTCACTTTTACCAATTTGATTTTCTTTGCTTTTACACTCCTCGCAACACCGAGGATGATGTTGGTTTTAAGTGTGGGGGTGTGAGGTTGGGCTAAATTAAAGTTGTCTCACATTTTCGAACCACCAAATTTTTTCAATTTTTCAAAGTTTTCATCGAACGGTCGACGGGAATTCCCTGGACGTGTATCGACCGGTCGACAACAATGTGACGACCGGTCGCCAGGTGATAAAAGTTGAAAATTTTGGAACTTTGAAATTTATTTGGTGTGATTGTCCCTTTCAACCCCAATGATGATTTTGAGCCCATTAGGTTATGAATTAAGTGGATAAAGAGCATGTGCTTAAACTTTATTGGATTGCCTTGTGATTAATTTATGTAATTGATGCTTGCTTGACACTTTGTGCACATTTGCCTTGTTGATTGATCATTTGCAACTAGAGAAACATGTGTAGACGATGTATTGACTTGCATATACCCTTTATGGTGAGATTTTGAGCCTTATTGATATGTATGCATCATTCATACATCCTTGTTCTTCATGTGTGTGCATTCCATTAGTTTACGAGACCTAGAACTTGCTCAAAGACCGCTTGAGGCTATGTGTTAGTTTGCAACGAATTGGAAATGATTAAGGCACTAGTTTAGCACCATGGCCAAACTAACATTCATCCCTTAAACACTAATCCACTAGGACTAACCCATTTGAGCCACATTCATCATTTAGCCTTTCACTTCACCACCCACATCACCCTAACCCATGTTTTAACTTAAACACTAGTCATCCTTGTTCCGAAATGTTAATAAGACAATGATTGTGACTTCTTGTTTCTTTTATGCTTGGGAAATCTATGGGATTGTACAAAATGGCAAGTGTGGGGGTAGTTAGATAGAAAGAATTGAGGTTGTAAAGAAGAAAAGAAGTTGAGAAAATCAAAAAGAAAAATGGTGTATAAAAATAAAGTTCAAAAAGGAAGTCCCAAAGAAAAGAAAATACAAAATGGGAAATTGTTGTTGAGAAAAAGAAAGAGAAAAGGAGAAAGGAAGAAAGAAAAAAAAAAGGGAGGTGTGAATAAATAAAAGGTTGGAGAAGAATAGAGTTAGGTTGTTTGATTACGAAAGCATACGCAAAAGAAATGAGTTTCAAAGTCCTTGAATTGTCTTGTGAAGCATTAGGAACATTTGACTTTCCATTCCCTTCATTTCATGCTAACCCTTAACCTTTGGCCCCATTACAACCATGTGAAAGCCCTTTTGATCCAATAAATTGTGAACTAATTAGTGGAAAGATGGTCATTGAGCAAGCTTATGGGGACGTTGCTTTTGGTTATGCTTTGAGAGTAAACACTTGACCCTAAACACAAGAGTGGAAATATTTAGTGAATCATGTGAGTTTAGCGGTTAAGCATGTCAATATGTGCTAATTTGATTGCTCTTGATTGATTATTCCATGGCTAGCACACACTACACCAAACATGCATTGAATACATATCTTAATCACTTGGCAAAGCATGATGTTTATGTTGTGTGCTTGATTGAATCTTGATGAATGGCTTAGTGGGCTTATTGACGATATGGTTGGAAAGGCAATTGAATTTGTGTTGATTGAATTGTTGATTCTATGTTTGCTTGAGGACAAGCAAAGCTTAAGTGTGGGGGTGTGATTTGTATGTGATTTGCATACAAATTAGGCCTCTAATCATCATTATTGTGCTTGTCCAATGGCCATTTGTGAGTCTCTAATCCTTGTTTGCACACTTGTAGGTAAATTGAGCATCGGAACGATATTGGGATCAAAAAGGAGCATTTTGGAGTTTTTAGTGGATTTCCGGCAAAAAGACGAAAAGTCAACCCGAGGATCAAAAGTCAACTCGTCGTCAACCCCGACTTTGGAGCATCAAAGAGTCAAATGCCGAGTCCCGAGAGTGAAGCACAAGAGAATTCCGGAAGATTGACCGAAACCGAAAAGTCAACCATGGTCAACTCCGAAGGTCAAAGTCAAGGTCCAAGTCAAGGTCAACCTTGTGATTCATAAATGTGCTCCCACATCATCAAGGACCACACTAGATTTGGTGAGGTGACATGTTGATTATTCCTCCCTTGTGATTTCCCTTCCTTGCCCTTCATTAAACCTTTGAGCCCTTAGATTAAACCCTACTTCATCCTAGCCCTTTATTCTTTCCCATCTAGCCTATAAATACCTAGTACTTGCCCCATTAGGCCAGACCACCACTTCAGCCCCAAAATTCCCAAGTTTTGCCTCCCCTTTCCTCTCTCCACCTTCTCTCTTTGGATCAGCCTCTGCACGACCATCGACCGGTCGACATAAGGTCGACGACCGATCGACGCGCGGCTGAATCCGCCAATTCCGCTCGTTTCCGCCGCCTCCGCCATTTCTACCACCACTTGGGCAGCTGGGGATCCTCATCAGACATCAGGGACATCATCTACACCCAAGAAGAAGAAGGATACACCATTGATTGAGCATTTCTCACCCCTTCTCTCTCTTGTATTCATGATTTTAGCTTGCTATTGTATTTAGATGATGTATACCTTGATGGATAGTGAGTAGTCACCTTTGTTGGGGACTAGGGTTGTGTGCCCTAGTCCAATTTGACTATGTGATGCCTTTGTGAATAAAATGCCTTTGTGATTGTGTGAATATGTGTGAATATGTGTGCTGACCTATTTTCAATATGTGTTGGTTGCTTGTTCCTAGAATTTACCACTTCTTTGGCATGCCAACTAACCTATCTTGATGAGATTGTGTGAGATTGGTAACCTCACACACTCAAGGCAATTGGAAGCATATGTGATGAGTTGCACTTGTTTGAGTCCCTAGTTTCGATGCTTTACGCCTCTTAAGCACTTTAGGGGATTCGGTATTAGGTAACATAGAGGAATCCCCTATGACACCTAGAGAGTTGGAATGACCCATAACATGGCATTTTAATACCTTAGGAACATGGTCCTAGACCCATAACATGGCTAGGATACGGGGCTTGATTCACACACACACATTGACATGATTAATTCGATTGAAGCATTGCTAGTTACATTGGACTTGTGGTTTACCCGAAAACTCCAACATTTTCCTTATTGTGCACACACATTCACCTTTATTGCTTGCATTTACTTTAATTGTTTGTTTGTTTGCTTGCATTTCACCATTGCTTTTCCCAAAACCAATCTTGACACCACTATATCACTCATTGTCACAGACTCACCTTCACTCACTCTTTCCATTTCTCATCTATTCCATCATTGCTAGAGCATTTGATCACACAAATTACCAAGGGATTAAGGAGCCCATCGATCCTCGTTGGAACGACAACCCCTTTCATAAACTATATTTCCCCCATACTTTGACGGTTCGTCAAGCATGTTCATTCTCAACTCTGAAATACTGAAATCTATAGAGCATCACCCACTTTCATTTGCATGGGTTGTTGGAGTGTGTAATCTTGTGGTTGAAGTAGATGGCAAAAAGATTCTAAACGTTCATGATGTCAGGCATATACTTGAATTAAGAATCATAAAGAATAAAAGTGTTAAATTGTGTGCTGTACATTAACATGAACATACATATATATATATATATGTAGCATAATTATTCTCACCTCTGAAATACTAAAATCTGTATTTTGATTAATTTGAGTCAATTGAAAAAATATTGTTATTGTGAGAATATTATCCTTTCCTCCAACTGCATATTATCGATTATTGTATTCACCATACTATGCTATGCGTAACATTTTTCAGATCTGTGAACATTGGTGACTGCAATATTATATTACATATATAAGTGAAAATTACTATATATATACATATATAATTTTTCTCCACTACATAGGACTATGTACTTTTAAAGTGCATAGTTCTAATATCAGCCGTCAGATCTCTTTAAATTATCTGATCTGACGGTTTGCATTAGAACTATATAATTTAAAAGTGCATAGTCATATGTAGTGGAGAAAGCTTGTATACATATACATATATATATATATATATATAATGTACGTATTAAAAAACTTGATGTCTTGAACTAGCTCGGAGTTGAAGTACTAATAGAGCTTCCTAGTAATTATATGGGGTAGGCTATAGTACAGTGATGTATGTCATACCCCAATTTGTGATTTTTTTGAACAAAAAATTACATCGAATTGAACCAAAATTACTACAATAACAACATAGTTACCATATTCGTTTTACACTATTTACATAAAATTGAACCAAAATTACAACTTTGACAACAAATTGTTTACAAACTTGTAACAAGATCGTAGATGAAGTAATTATCCCTAACAGAACTAAGATTACACAAAAAAAGACTCTCGTTACCATAATGACAACAAATTTTGTTGATTATTTGTAAGTGGAGGTATGACATACATTCCAGTATTGTAGAATTCTTTGTAATTATAGTATTATTTTCATAGTAATAGAAGATTTTTTATATGAATTTAGATTTTACCCAACAAAGGAAGAGTTGATTGCAAATGTGCAAGAAGGACGTTATCGGAGACCATGATGATTGTCCTTGCTCATATTTCAGACAAGTACACGAGTCGTTTTAAAATAATAATCTTCATCAATGATGCCTATTTTGTTGTAAGTACTCTAGTGTTGTATCCAAAAGTAATGTAATATACAAAATTAGCAAGACATCGTACCACATATTCACCGAGTTCAATACACATTTATCCTTGTATGGTATAGTAGTCCACTGTCATTCCAGGGGTGAAAACTAGCCTAGGATGGACAGTCACTGCTTGGAAGCAGATCTTAGCAGTGGTGTCCTCCAATTGCAAATTCACTTGAAGGGGAAGCTGAGATGCTCAGATGCCAAGTTAGATATCTATTGATGACAAACTCATCAAGTAATTTAGGGAAAATTAGCTTCAATCATGAATAGAGTACTATATTAATATATTAATTTTTTTTTTTGGGAATGCTTCTATTATTATTAGATGGTAACACTGGTAATCGTAATATGTTCTATGGAGCTGCGATACTGATATCATTAGGTGAAGTATCAGACTATCTGCTACATTGACTGAATTTCTTAACGATCAATATGATTTAAAGCAATGAAAAGGGAGGGAAGGCACAGACGAAAAACGTCACAAAACCCGTAAAGAAGCTTTGTGTTGCATTCCGTGGTTCTCAGGTGCAGTTGCAGCTATAGATCTAGATTGGAAAAAAAAATCTTCATCTTTTCAATCATTATCTTGGGAGTTTCTACTTTATATAGTTATATATGCTTTTGCTGCTTCTATAATGACTTCAAAAGTTATAGTAATCCAACGGTGGAACAAGAACAAATAGAAGAGCTTGGCACAATTATGGAATTGACCAATATTTTTGGCAGAAGAGCTTGGCACAATTATGGAATTGACCAATATTTTTGGCGATGTGGAAGAACAAATAGGGGAAGAACAAGCAGAATTAAGGAGAAAAGTTTTGGACACTCGAAAAGCTGAAGGGGGATCGGAAAAGTTTTTTTTTTATATAAAAAAAAATTTCGCTTTGTGTTTGACCTTATTTTGTGTACAGTATTGTGTTGGCAGCCGGGGTAACCTTCTTTTTAAGCAACAAAGTTATTTGAATCATCTCCCAAACAATTCTGCAGTTTATTTCTTAGCACTTGGCTCATTGTCACGCTATATATCCTCATATCTCTATTGGTCACATATTCGAAAAAAGTGGAGACATGTTAATGCAGTTCCAATTGCCTATGAAATGGCTTGTTCTATGCTATGTTGCATTGTTGCTTGGCAGGTTGAGAAGCACAAGTTTAGCGTGGTCAAGAAGAATAATCATGAAGAAATGTTGAGTAATTAAGGATCTATTTACCTGTAGAGATATATATATATATATATATATATATTATGTTAATACATATACTATTTCTTCATATATGTATATATAATATGTGTATAAAGGAAACCCAAAAATGACATATTACTTCATTTAACAATAATAGTTTATTTTTGGCCAAAAAAAATAGTTGAGTATATATGTAAAAATATTAAGTAACTAATTAGCTAAACGAGTAAAGTCTATGGTATGTTAACATTTCTCATACATAATGCAGAGAGAAAATCTTTGTTAAGGTAAATAAGGCCCTTATTATAGTAAATTAGGTTCTCGTTTGAGTAATAATCCTAAAAGTAGTAATTGTAATATTTTACGACTTGAAGGCGTACATATTACAACTTCGACAACTCATGTGGTAACTACAAAAAAATCTTTGTTAAGGTAAATTAAAGTTCTCATTAGAGTAAATAAATTCTCGTTTGAATAATTAAGTTCTAAAAATTGTAATTTTACGTATGAGATACATTAACACATCCTAGAATTTTCCTTAGCTAAACTGCTCAAATTTGTTTAATATTTTTTTTATAAAAATACAATAGATAATTGATCAAATAAGTATCTCATAAAATTTCATTTAAAATTTCCATGTTTTTATCTAAATTTCCATCTCATACTGAAAAATTACAAAGTACTAAGTCGAGAAATTTTTTAGTGTGACCGTCAAACCATGTCGACATGCTAACATTGTGTGACGGATGAATGATAATTTGAAACCTAGCCTCCTATATTAAATAAATTAAATAAAATTGTTTCATTATCATGGGAGAAGACGTTTTTAGATCCTCCTCCATCCTCTTGCACCAATCTCCATTGAAAGAAAGCCCGTCTCGGACGGACGATCCAGAAATTCAAGTGGACAACGTCATCTCCATCGAGACCAATCATGCCGGAAATTGATATCATCAACTGCGAATCACTCTCTCAAGGCTGACTATTAATGGTGAGGGTAAAGACAATCTTAGTTTGTAACTGACTACTAAATGTGACATGAACCAGCCAGCCTTCAAGGATGTTCCATAGTTCAACCAATCATTTTATGTCTAGAAACTTAGTTTAGGATATAAAGACCGTAAGGTACGTGTCTTGGGATTGTAACCTTTTTACGATCCCGTAGGGTTACAATCTCATCCTTATGACTTAAGGTTTCCTCAGTCTAACACAGATCGAACAAACTTAATTCCCTACTATATCTATTAGGTCACACGCTCCAATGAAGAATATTCTCACTTATCCTTGTAGTCGATGACTCGACAGTTAAGTGTCACAAAAAATTTAATCATTTGTTTCATGCATAGTCCAACAACACAATTACCAAATGTGATCTTTTTTTCTTTTGTTTCCTTTGTTGGTCAATTTCGTGAGCTAGCTAGTGTTTATTAGCTGCTTTAGGATTTTGTTTAGTAGCCACTTAAGAATTTAAACTATTTAAACTCTCATTTTCTATTGTAGGAAATGGCTTTTAAAATAAATTTGGTTATTAGTTCTAGCTCTTTTTTTTATTCATTTTCAACATTCTACTTTCCTCCCACAACGTTTTAGCTTGAGGCAAGTGAATATATACCTCATAGGCTCAGACAATTTTACGTCAGATATAATTGGACAATTTTACTTCAATAATTTTAGGTTTTAATACAGAAAGACCATTTTCTTCCGAAATATAATGTCTTTTTTAACTTTATACCGATTATAAATTTTTTTCACTTGCATACTAACTATTGAATTTTTTCATTTTTATACCTCAAGTTTACCTCCGTGAATAATTTCATACCTTCAACACTAACACTAACACTATTAGATAACTTAGTTTTTAAATGACATGGCAATGATAGGTGGCACAAATGTCAAATTTTGAATTGATTCAAAGGGTATTTTCTTCCATTCAAAGTTTGTGCTATAAAATGATACAAAGTGCCTCGAACGCACGGCCCAATTATTGCAGACAGCGCTGCAAAACCACTGTTATGCTAGCTTCCTTTGTGACTTTAAGGATCTTGAACTAACACTTCGTTAGAAATTTTTTTTTGTTACAATGAAATTGAATCCCTCACGTAACCTAATTATAACCCAATTTTTCACTCTCCCTCACCAACTTTGTTGAAAATAAATGTCTTATCACAAACTAGCTAATTTACTTCTAACTTATTTTACTAAGTTATGAAATCTTAAGGCCTGTTTGAGATTACTTTAAGACTTTTTAAAAAAATATTGTAAAAGAATTAAATGTGTCTTGAGTGAGTTTTAAAATCATTTAAAAACTTAAAAGCTAGTGGTTTTAAAAAGTTCTTGTCAAATATTTTCTTATCTAATTAAAAGCAATTTTTTTTTCAAATTTAAAAAACACTTTTGAGCCTCTTAGAAGCAATCTTAAATAGACCTTTAATCTAATGCACGAAAGTGGATATGAAATGACATTGACTTAATTTAGAGGAGACAGTATACAATCAGTATGAAAGCTAACTAAAGTTAACTAATTAAGCATGCTCCGCTTTTTTAATAATGAGATTATTTGCTGCATCGATCATAGGTTATTTTCATGCAAAACTTTCAAATGGTTGCTCGTTATTTTCATGCAAAACTTTCAAATGGTTGCTTCCTTACTTGTTGTATATAGGGTTGAACTTGGAGCCCCAAAAGTGGCCAAAATTCCATCACTTTCATATCAATTATCAAGGACATGTGAAAAGCAGCTTCTCCTAGTCCTATATATTCAATTCACGCACGACTCTTTCTTAGTCGTTCCCCAAGGGGAAAATTCTGGAATGAACCTCAATTCATCTGCACCGGACTGACGTGGCAAAATCTCAGCCGTTCATTTCATGTTTATTATTATTTAAATAACAAGTTGAGTGTGTGAATTGACATTTATACCCTTGTTTTATTGTTTGGTCTCTTTCTCCTCTCTCTTCCGTGCACTACTTCTTCCTCTCCTTCCTTACTATCGCTGGCGCTGCCACCACGATCGGTCACCCCCACACGTCACCTCAATCCCAGAAATCTCGTGGTGTCTTTGGATTTCAATTTCGACCACCGTGCGAGGCGGATAGAATTCAAAAAAATTTAGATCGTAAGGTTTCTCTCCTTGATTCGCCGGTCTCCGAGTACCAAACGGTGACACCGCCATCACCATGGGGTTCGCTGGCCTCCGACGAGTCAGCCCTGGCGTCCGCGTCGTCCGGCGATAACTGGAGGTCGTCCAGCCTCCGCGTCTCGTCAAATGGAAATAGACCAAACAAAAAAAATATTAAGGACAATAAAGTATTTTTACTCTCCGGTGCAATAGCACCTCAGTGCATTCCAGCCGCACCCTTCCCCAAGGTGCTTATCACTTTCTTATTTTTCTTTTTGGCCAATAGCCTATCACTTTTTTAAAATATTGAATGATTTGAGACTTATGATTTATACACAACAAAATATCTGTATTTTTTTTTTAAGGAGTAAGGTCATTCTATTAATAAATTCAACATTTTTTTTTTGGCGTGAATAAATTCAACATTAGAGACGCAACAAAAAGAGACACCGTCTAAATAACCACACCTTTTTTATACAGTACGTACGCTCAGAACATGAACTGTTAGATTCAATTCCGATACAATAACAAAAATCAACACTCGTGATCCAACTTTTTGATCACTTGCGACACCATTTAATACGTTCATAATATTGAAACTGTAATCAAGTTTAAGCTTTTGGGGATACTGTATGTCGATCTCCCACTTAACAAGTATATAGGATCACCAATGTCTGATGGAAGCTAGGTAGAAATGGAGAAAGAGCACATAGTTCTAATCTGGAAAGATACATATAAACATTTTCTCAACACTTTTTTGCTCAACTTGGAGAAATGAAAAAAGCATTTCTCTAGTGTCATTGCAAGCAATGTTGACTACTCTCTACTAGTAAACCAAAATAATCTGTACTACTATTTTCCCTTCTCTACTTTATTTATTAACCCGGCCACATACTGCAAATATTTCGAAAAATGATCGATCAGACTCTATGTTCAGCCTGCCCAATATCTCCACTGTGATCATCATCTCCTCCCTTTGCTTCAAACTTGATATACTTGTACCACTTAGCACAGACTAGATAGACCATGAGATCAGCTGTAGTTAAAGCTGCTAAGAGAAAGTAAAACCTATCCAGATGACCTCGGTTTAGGTTTCCAGGGATCCATCCACTCATATCATCCCTAGTAGAAAACTTCATCACAATCGTAACCAGCAAGCTACTCACATAGTTCCCAAGTGATATTGAAGTCATGCAGAGTGCACTACCAAAGCTCTTCAACCCATCAGGTGCTTGACTGTTGAAGAATTCTAGCTGACCCACGTACATGAACACTTCTGAGGCTCCGACAAGCACGTACTGCGGAACTTGCCAGAATATGCTCAATGAACTCGGACTCTCACAATCGGTAGTGCCGCAATCTGTTCTTACGTATTTTAACCTAAAACACTCCACAACTCCTGCCGAAATCATAGCCATGATGGCAATGACAAGACCTATCCCCATTCTTTGAAGCTCGGTGAGTCCTTTTTTTCGTAGCCTGGCAACAAGTGGATCGAGAGCTCGTCGGTAAATGAAGATGAAAGCTGCGACGCTGAGGATGTCGAAGCCCGACATGCTGGCTGGGGGAATGTGAAAGTTTGAGATGGTGGTTTTCATTGCGGCTCCTTGTTCTACAAAGAGGGAGGCCATTTGAGTGAAAACTACCGAGTAGAGTATTGTGCATAGCCAAATTGGGAGTAGTCTCAGTACGCATTTCACTTCTTCTACTTGTGTCACAGTGCAAAGGCGCCATGGATTTTGAGTACCCTCGCCTATTTGGTTCGACTCCACTGATGTGACAATTGCTGCTCTATCCAAGAATCTGTTGAAATCACATGAACCTTGTTTAGAAGTTACCATGAATTCATAATATTTTCTTATCTAAAAAATAACATTGAAATTGGAGGGCATGTCCAAAAGGTACTATTTGGATTAAAGAGAGATCAAGATCTGATTATAATGAAATTATTGCTAATTTAAATCTCAATAAATTGAACTCACTTGAATCCTTGGGTGTGAATTAATTTCCTACTCTGATCTTGAGAGCATTGTTTCCCATGTTCCTCATACAAATCATCTCCATCAGGCGTGATTTCAACCTTCCATTTTCTTGCTGCAGCAACCACCACTCGACATAACCTAGAAAGAGGGTTTCCCTGAGGCTTAAAATGCCTATACCTTGGAGTTCCGCAAAGAAACAAGACCAATGCCATGGAAGCAGAGCCTGTAGATGCCCAAAATCCTACAGTCCACATTCCTTCATCCTCAAAATAGCCTAATATTGTGTTTGAAAAGAGAGAACCAAGATTTAAAGCCAAGTAGAAGTAGCTAAAGAAGGCGATCTTTGAGTGCGCTTCTTTGGGATCCTCCTCATCGAACTGGTCTGCTCCAAATGTAGCTATATTAGGTTGGTAACCTCCATTTCCTAGTGCAATGAGGTATATGGAGATGTAAAAGAATGTGATTTCAAAATCCGAATGATCTCCGCATGGAAATTTTTCATTACCACAACCTTTAGGCTTGAGCAAGAATATGTAGGTCGATAGTGACAACAATGTCAAACCCTGTAAACGAACAAAAACAAAACATGAGCATATACAAGCAAAATAATTTAGTTTAACATCATTTAAAGTTTAAATATTAAAAAAAATTAATAATGATTTAGTTAAAATAGTACAAAATTATAGTTAATAATTAATTTTTGAATGCTAGTCAGCAACTTACAATGACAAATATAACTTGAAAGATAGCACAAGTCTTATACCTCCCCCAGTACGAGTCACTGAGGAAAGCCCCAAGAAGAGAGAAGATGTAGACTGTTCCAGTCCATTTGCTGACGTTGTTTGCAGCCTCAGCATTATCTTGTTCCAACACCCTTGTCAAGAACAATACCAAGTTTACTCCTACTCCGAAGAATGCCAATGTTGCCAACCCTTGATTCACTAATAGAGCACATAAATTTTATCAATTATATGATAAAAAAAAAGATTATGATATATATGCCCTAATTAATGAATAATGGCTTACAATCTAAATTACAACGTACTATTCTTAAAAAAAATTATATAAACAAGAAAAAAAGATAAAGAAAAAAGAGGAGAAGTATATATATATATATAATTTTTTTTTTCAAGACTATGCACCTTTAAAATACATAGTTCTAATGTATAATTATATATATATATGATACACTATGATGAAGAACGTACAGTCCAAATTACTACTGTTCGTCTAAAAGTATGCTTTAATTGGTATAATCACATAAAACAGTGTGAGATTAAATACATAAATTATATTTATTATGTTGTAATTAGTGTTTATATATGTGTCTGTGTGTATTACCTAATATGAGAATTGCAGCAACCGACGATCCAGTTTTGCTTCTGACTGCAGGGTGACCATTCCAATCAACGGCACCATCCATCGTACAAGCTTCTTTCATCTTTTGGTTCTTTTCTTCTTCATAGCCCTAGTACAGGTAAACGCCAATTAATTAATATACAACTTTAATTTATCATCACAAACACTCATATGGAAATGAATAAAAACTAAAAATAGGGACAGTAAAAAAGAAAAGGAAATTCATGACAAACCTGCTTGTCTTTGATTATATTAAAGCTGGCCATTGCTATGTATGTATATATAGCTCAAGCCCAGGAATTTGGAGTATTGATTGTGATTCAACTGGAGAGGAATGAAAAGCTATCTATCTAGCTAGCTACTTAATTAGCCAAGGGTTTGCTTGGAGCTAGGTGAGGGAAGCAGGAGTGAGGGGGGTTATGTATTTATAGAGCCATAGAGGGTGGCAACTTTGAAGGAACGGCTGGGATTACGTACAGGAACTGTGCAGTGAGCACACGTGTAAGAAAGATAAAGATAAAGAAAAGCCCTACGCAGGTAAGTTCACAGGAAAAATGAGCAAGTAATTAGGTACGTAGTGAAAAGGAAATGTGCAGGAAGAGATATCAAACATGATAAAGATGGATCTTAATCTCTCATATATATGGAGAAAGAAACGTGACATTGTTGAATACAGTCATCCTCCACAGCACACCAGCTAGCAATCCTTATCGGACCGATCTGCATCGACGTGAAGACATTTAATTAACGGCTGTAAATTGTGATTTTTGGCTGTCTTGATATCGACATGTTTGAAACTTCGTTTTCTCTGTTGTTACTTGTTACTGATCCAACTTCATTTCTGCACCAGTACTGCTTAATTATTTGCGTTTTTAGAAAACTAGTTTCTTGCTGCGAATAAGTACGTACCAACAAATTAACACAGTGCACTTATAGATTACTTGTCCACTTTTTCTGGGATATATATGCATGCTTTTGAGGACTCAAGTAATTGACGTGTGAAACGTTTTATTTTGGTTTCATCGATAATGGATGTTGCAGCCTTCTATATATGGCAGGTTTTGTAAGCAATATTGTGGTAGCAACCTGCAACACGTTGTTATTGTTAGAACGTACGTAGTAAATTAATGTAAAATCCCAATTAAACGTGTTAAAAGGTAACGTACAATATATTATGGAAATGAGAAATTAAGTTAACAAAGTTTCTAGCTAGCTTGCAGATTTGAGTCAAACCAGTGGGGCTGATGAAGCACTAAAGCAAGACCAAATGGTCAATGTATTGGACCCCTTGAAACAAATATTGTACCTGCTTATATAATTAACCAGACAAGCATGCAACATGAATAATGGCCATGGGCAGATTCATGAATTTGATGGACACAAAATATCAGAGTCAGGCAGCACTCAAATATTTAATGGGGATACCACTACCTACCTAGCTAGAACAAGAGGTTAAATTAATATTGTCAAAATGTGCAAGCTGATTCCAGCCAAAATTAATTTGTTTGATTAATTATTTAAACAACTAATTAAAATATATAATATATGGTGGATCATCTAGCAACTTGTAAAGCAGATAAACTTGACGCTAACAATGGCCTAATGAGATACTTGTATCTTATGGAGACCCCGCTATCAGCGTGGGATTTTCTCTATTCGCTGTATTGGTATTGGGGTTTAGGCTTTACGTCCCCCATTTGTATTCGATTTTATCAATAGTTATGGTTTGAGGGCGGCCGGCGCCTTCATCTTTGTCAAAAAAAAAAAAACAATGGCCTAATGAAGACTACCTACTCTTTAAATATGTTTGTAGGTAATATAAAACAGCCACAGGAGTCAATTTCAAGCTTTAAAGTGGAGCATTATCTAGTAGCTAGACAAAGCATTGGTACAATTTCTTCAGAGCAGCCAGCCAAACGGCAGCAATTGTCTTAATTAGTTCAAAGCATTTGGACATTCTCTAGTTTTAGACTTTTAGTGATACAAAGAAAAGCCCCAAAAAAGTAACAAGTGGATTGTGCAAATCCTAATTTGAGTACCTTTCGATTTCTTTAGTCTAATTCACTTTTTCTTTTACAAAAGCGTATACATCAAAGGGTGTGTTTACTAAACTTGCCACAGAAGAGACACGAACTTAATTCTGATACACAGCACTCATTCCGCCATCTGTGTATGATCGAGTTCGACCTCCGATATCCCTCTTCTTCAAACTGAAAGAAGAAACAGATCACATAGTTAGAACCAAGTTTAGGGCCGTCAGAGCTTTTTTTATTCCGAAGCGAAAGCTTTGAGAACAAGAGTAATTAATTGGCTTTGTGTAGGCACATCAGTTAGTTTCTTCACTTAATTAGTTGTTGTTTTAAGTCTTAGCTTTTGGATCTAGCTATGTATATATGAAACTGATTTCCTTTGAAACTGACATGAAAAAGAAACAAACAACTTATGTGGCCAAATTAAACTCCAACTCATCAGGTCTATGCATATACGAACGACTGAAGTACTCTTAACTTTAGCTAGCTAGCTGGTTATGAAAGTTTGGTAGGCCGTCTTCATCGATCAACTTTTCTGGAATTGTTGCTTTCCATCGACACTTTCTAGCCTGATGACTCAATCGAAAACAAAATTCTTGGTCTCCGGCATCGACATTTCTTCGATCAGACTACACATAGTTAATCTGAAAATGAAGTCCATGGGATAGTTGAACGATAATAGATTATATCATGTCCTAGTTTGGTCTGCAATATAATTAGTCCTTGTTTTTATGAGCTATTCCAAGTTTTTCGGTCAGGAGTTGAACCTTTAAAACTTACACGTCAAGCAATTGCAATGGCAATAATGCACCACGTTTCTATATATATATATATATATATAGTCCCCTTCACATGCGCACGTCCGCATGTAAAGTAAAATGCGAACATATGCATCCCGACTAATTGACAACATAACTCAATCATCGGAACCGTTCATCGTTTAGATTTATTTTCAAGAATTATCTTTGCAAAAAATCAGCCGAATTGGAGATTGTTTGGTCATCTGTTCGTTGTATAGTTTACAGACAAATACAGTCCGTCAGATAAGGTTCAAACGATGAATGTGGTAATCAAATGGCTAAATAATTTTCTGTTTGAAATTTTTTTTTATCAAAATGATCTTTAAAGGATGACCTAAAATATAGACGGTTTTGATCATTAGTTTGCACTCGCAATGAGGATGTTCACATTTTATTTTACATGCGGACGTGCGCATGTAAATGAGACTATATATACATATATAGATATATATATTACAGCAAGCAGTACTTACTTTTGGAGCAAGGCAGAAGGCTAATTTCATACATCCAAGCATTTAGAAAACGTTTATGTGAATTTTTTTTTTTGATCAAATGCAGATATTTCATTAAAATGCTTGGTCAATTACAACCATAGGGGTTAAGGTGGCCTCAAATAGTGCCACCCCCCTTACATCAATTATTAATTAACATCAGCTAAAATGCTTTCTTCTAACCATGGAGGTCCAACCTCCTTCCAAAATCTCTTCTCACCAAAAGAAAGAGACCTACGGGCAATGCAATGTGAATGTTTTAAGAGTAATTACGTAGTATTAGCTTAATTTTTTTTTTTGGCAAAGGTAGTATTAGCTTAATTAGATAATGTTTTCAATTTATGATGGCCGGATTCTTAGATTTTTCTAAACCAAACGACAAATGTAATAATTGAAGTGTTACATCGAGGCCGGTCATACAGTCAAAAATCATGAGTCATTTTCATACAGAAATTTCAAATGGTAGTAGCAGTGTCTTATCGATCTAGCTGTATATACGTCAGGGGGTTGGTCTTGGAGCCCCAAATGTCCTTTCATTCATTATAAGGGGACATGAAGAAAAGCAACTGCTCCTATATATTAGCTCAATTCACACACGACTCTTAATTTCTTCGTCAATCACGGTGCTTATCACCTTTTTTAGCATGATAATCATTTCATACTTATGAATAAGCAGGAGCATATATATTTACATATATAATATATAGCCCCTTTTCAGAGATGACATTTTTTTAAAGAAAGATATGAAGGACTTTCTCATTCAGCTAACTTGCAATACAATATCATACACCTTTTAGGTTTCCTTTCAAAGATTATCCTTGCAAAATTTCGGCCAATTAGGAGAAGATTTGGTTATCCATTCAGTCAGTTTGTTGGATAAAACTAAAATAATGATTATGGTAATCAAAAGTTTAAAAATTCTCTGATTTGAATTTTTTTTTTGTAGGAATGATTCTTGAAGGAGAATCAAGATATAGATGACTCTTATCATTAACTTATTAGCTCACAGTGAGGGCATCTTTACTTTTTTTTTTAAAAAATCTGATGTTCTCTCTAAAAGGAAACTACACACACATAGCTTCTCCAGTAGGGCTTCCGCTCTTTTACAAAAGTGTGGATATCGTCATTTCAACAACCACACCATGAATTTCGGCAATATGAATCATTCATTTTTTAAATTTCACATTGATAATGAACTCTGCAAAATTTCAACCATTTTGGAAACCGTTTGGTCATCCAAAATGGTGAAACATTATAGACAAATCACAAGCTGTCGAATAAAACTAACAAGATAAAACTTGAAATCCAATGACTAAATGGTTTTAGTCAAATTGGAAACCATTTAGCCGTTAGATTACACATTAACCCATTTTAATTAGTAAAATCCGACTTCTTGTATTTGTTTGTAATATTTCACCATGTTGGATGACCAAATGGTTTCTAACATTGTAGAGTTAATTGTCAATGAGAAATTTAAAAGATCAACAGTTTCAATTATTTAAAGGTTAATCTTGCCGTAGAATAAGCTATTATTGCAAACTATCATTAAGAATTTCATCTTTGAACCAAAATAAACGAGAGGTGGAATATCACAAAGAGAAAGTGTACGGTGTATTTAATAAGAGGAATGCTAGCAATCTTCCCCATCAACCTTCTCCTTTCAACCTTTCTCACCCATCAGTTGACACGTGTATTATCCATTCACTAAAACTCATGTTATTAATATTTTGAATCCCCAACTTTCTTTTTCTCCAATTTACCCCTAATTAATATAAAATCATATTTTCCTTCTTTTTCTCCTCTCCAAATTTGACCCAAATTACTTTTCCCAGATTTTTTTTTTCATTGTGTGAATCTCGAACACGAAATACCCAAATCCAAATTTAAGGAAACGAGCCATTAACATTTTACCGTGGTCTAAATCATAAACCTCACGTATCTCCCATGCCATACGAGCAAGTAATTTCCAACATAATGATATTTAATTTAGGAAATGAATGACAGAAAGCCACCATTGATGAAGCCATGAGAGCTCAGATCCAGTGTTGGCGGAGAGAGAGAGAGAGAGAGAGAGAGAGAGAGAGATCAGTCCTCATCTCTCCCAAATTCTCAAGATCCTATGCTCTTGTGTAATTGTATTGAATCTAAAACTAGATATTGTTTGTGAATCGAGAAGATATTTGAGAAAAGCATATCAAAACCCAGATGACAATGGATGTTGATCAAAATCTAGAATCCAATAATTAACCAAAATAATGATGAAAAATTTAGCTATAATTGCCTCCAGGATTATTCTATATATGCTTGGTTAATTTGATAATACTTTAGGCCAAAATTTTAGTAGAATAAAAAAAAATGAAGGTTGAAATTAACAAAATAAGAGAGAAACGATGAGGAGAAGAAGTGTTCACAAGGAAGAGAGAGATTGTTAAAAAAAACAACAAGGAAGAGAGAGACGGTGGGGAAAAAAGAAAGGAACGAAATAAAAATAGGAAAAAAAGACTTTTGTATTTATTAGGGGTAAATTGGAGAAAAAGAATGTTGGGTATGTAAAACATTAATAACATGAGTTTTAGTGAATGGATAATACACGTGGCAATTGATGGGTGAGGAAGGTTGATGGGGAAAGTTGCTAGCATTCCTCATGTAATAAAAAGAAGTATTTGTAATTGGTACATGTGGAAGCATATAAATGTTTGAGGCACAAAAAAACGTAGATCATATTACCATTCTTCTTCTGAAATCTTACCTACAAAGAAAGCATATAAATGTGAAATATAAATCCTCAACTAATACTATGATAAAACTAGGTTGACTAACACCACAATTAATTCTATATTAAAGAAAGTAATTAATTAAGGAGAAGCCGCATAAAAAACATATGTATAAAAGAAAAGATGGCCATAGAACAAAAAGTGAGGGGTACTAAATTTTGATGCCTGCATATATATTGAGGCCCTAATGTGGATTGTGGAGACACCTATGTGTAGCACATACACACAATGAAAACAAATAAACCAAAAAAGAATAGAACTTTAACAATAAAAAAAGAGGAACAAGAATCTTGCTGCCTCAATGAAATTCCAATCTTATTGGGAATTTTCTTCCAGAATAAGACCACAGTGAATAGGGTAGTCAGCAATGGGGCGGTAGTCACTCATGTCCTCCCCATGAGAAATGAGGTGATTATAAGAAGTGGGGAGGAGTCTCAAGTGAGGTTTTCGAACTTGAGGAGGGGATACTTTCATCATCAAGATGAGACGGATTAATCAAGTGAGGTTTTGAAGAGCTAAACAATGTCACTTTCTCATATGCATGTAGCATTAGCAAGGTGGCTATCTTTATACTGCATAATCCAAACGGTGCAAGTTCTTTTCACTGCTAGAATATGGTGACTTTTGATATTTATGGTTGCAAAACTCGTGTCTCTAATGGTCTGGTGGAAAAGTTTATCGTATTCCTGATCGATATGTGTAGAACCAGAGAGTGAAATGGCATGTGGAAAGAAAATCGCTGAAGGTATCATAATATTCCAAGAGGGCTTGAAATACATGCTTTTTGTAGACTTCACCAGACCTGTATGGGCGTACCTGATGCACATGTATCCATCCCCCAGAAGTTTCATCATTAAGTGCAGCAAATAAAAGCCATTCCTTCATTACTTTCAAGCAGTCTTCTTCTGTGACAAAATCTTTCCTGATAATTCTTCAAATATATTTCCCTAACATATTTCTGACCAGATCCAACTGCAATTCCGTCTCCAATGTTAGTGTAGTGTTTAACTTCATCTAAACCACCCACCAGAGAGATGTTGGTCATTACAATGCGAAGGTGAAAGTCAAAGCAAAAGAGGGATTTTTTTTCCTGAAAAATTCTAATTCTCAAGATTTTAGTAGAACGGTCATCTTCTTTTCCAAATCATAAAATCAAATCAAGAAATGATTTGAGATACTCGATCAAGAGGTTTTATATAAATTTCTCTTCACATTCTAGTTTAATAAACGACGCCGTTTTGGCCTTAACTTAATGGGATGTAAACCTCATTCAAAACGTCATCGTTTTTTAACTTCCGACCACTAGTTTCATGCATCTTTTGTTGCCAACTTATAAGGATGGCAATCGGATCTTGTGATCACACCTACATCACCGGAGGGTGAGGGAATCTCATGATGAAGCATTCAATTCTAGAATTACCGAACCGACCAAGAATGAAATTTAGTCTAAATCTCCTCCCCATATGCAGTTGGCAAGTCTCAAACCCTCGACCTCCCACAAGAAAACTTATGCCTTAACCACCAAATTAACTACAAGCTTCTCTTAATATATTATCACAAATTTTTTTATTTATTTACTTCTGAACTTCCCACAACAAAATAAAAAAACTTAAACTCCGACTCTTAATTCACACACGACTATTAATTTCTTTGTCACTCACGGACGGTGCTTAACTGCTTATCACCTTTTTAGCATGATAAACCATTTCATACTTATGAATAAGTAGGAGCATGCATATATATTTATATATATAGCCCCCTGTCAATGATGACATTTAAAGAAAAAAAATTGGACTTCCTCATTTGGCTAACTTGCAATACAATTCATAATTGGAACTGTATATCTGTTAGGTTTTCTTTAAAAGATTATTCTTGCAAAATTTCGGCCAATTCGGAGATGATTTGGTTATCCATTCGGTCTATAAAAATGTATGGTTGGATTGTCAAGCATTATATATACAAATAATGCTTAAGGATCCAAACCAACCATCTTATAAGTCCTTTTATAAATACAATTCCTGTAAAAATTTAATCAAAACGGAAATTATTTAGCCGTTGGATTACAAGTTAAACCATTTTAGTCAAATCTGATGACCTATATTTGTCTGTAATGTTTCGTTATTTTGGATGACCAAACGGGTTCTAACATGACTGAAATTTTGCAGAGTTAATTGTTAGTGAGAAATCTAAAATATCAACGGTTTCAATTATTTAAATCTATTTTGTAGTTATCAAAATGATGATGTCCACACTTTTTAAAAGTGCAAAAGCCTTACTTGATTTTTTTTTTGTGCACTTTAAGAGATCATTTGTATGACCCACATTGCAATCGCATTTCAACAATCCAACCGTTCAGATTTTGGGTCTCCATTAATAGATCGCTTCTGCAAATTGGAACAAAAACAACATTATTTCAGTTACATAATTTGGAGAAAATGTGTAGACGAACACAATGAGTCCAAATTGGTCATTAATTATCATCATAGTAATTCATGATAATGAACACCTAAATGGTTCTTGTTTTGGCTGAAATTTTGCAGATATGATGTATGATTGGTTAGCTAAAACTTGAACGGTTAGATTGTCGAAATGTGCAAAAAGTAAGTCTCACATGTAATATATATTTTTTGAAATATCATGTTTTAAAATGAATAAAAAAAATTCTCTTATTGAAAGGGCCCTCATATATATATATATATATATTAGAAATATCCACAGTGGGAGTGGAAGTAGTTACCTAAAGAGTGGGTAGTTATGAAAACTTTTTCTTTATTTGTTAATTTTTTTTGCTATTTGTAATTTGTCATTTTTACCCTTTCTGATTAATTGGTTTTGAAAGTATTTTAATATATAAAGGGTATTAACGTAAAAAAAATTTGTTATGGTTGACAAAGTCAAATATAGTATATAATATATACATAGTTACATACGCTGATCAATATATATGCGCATATCATGCTGCACCAGATAATAACATGTTTTTTTTTTGGTCAAAAGATAATAACATGTTTGATAGCTTTTTTTTTTTTGTGACACGAGAAAATCACATACATATAAGGCCTCATACATGTTTAACCTAGTGTCCTAGTTAATAACGTGTTTAACCTAGTTACTTTATACATGCACCAGCTAATAAATATAATATCAATTAACAAAACGTAAACCCTCAAACATGCATGCCTTAGAAGCCCAGAACGCAGTTTGGTAGGAGTTTGAGAACGCCACATGCCCACATCATCGTTCTCTATTTGAGTCCTATATTTGTGATGATTAACCTTGAAATTGCCTCTGCAGCATAGTCAACTTTGACAAGCTGCGCGCGACAAACTTCCCAGAAGAAATTGGCTGCATGTTGAGATTTGACGGAACGTCAAAGTGTAGTGGATGAATGTATAGTTTAGTGACCGGGGTTGTCGTGTCCACAGGGATTGGTGGCCCAAAACCCCTTCGGTAATATTGGTAATCTAGGAAACTAGCACTAGATGGTGGGGAATGAAATGGAAAGACAATAGTGATATGGATATGTGCAAAGTGAGGTAGTGTAAATGATTTGTGTTTTTGAGTGAATGAGAAACAAACCAAGCAAGCAAGTAAAGTAAGGTAAGGCAAAATTAAATGCAAGGGAAATGCAAAGATGGAGTAATCGGGAGCTAAGGGTTAACACTAGCCCACTTCAATACAATGAACAACCACAATGAGATGCTTACAATTATGATTCATGATTCCAATTAATCGAGAATGTATCACTCTTGCCAACCAAGAGCAAGGTGAACTCTCTAGTGCCAATCCAAGCCATGCTATGGTTCTTGGAATAACACTTTGAGGCTATGAACTCCAATAATCACAACAATGCATGAACATGCCAACTAAGGCCATGATCAACTCAATGGGCGTAGCTAGAGCCTAACTAAAGGTCTCTAATTACATCCAAAGGCTATGAACACAATGAAATGATTGACGTGATGTATCCTACGTCGTAGGAACTCCATGGTATAACTAGAGCCATGCTATGGTTCCCTAGCTATATCCAAAGGCTATGAATACTATCAAATTTAATCTAAAAAGTATGGTTATGCCAATTAGGACTAAAACCAACTCAATTGGCACACTTAGAGTCCAACCAAAGATCAATCTCTAGTGCATCAAAAGGCTATGAACACAAATAAATCATACAACACATGCTATATTCCATTGCCTATGAAACTAGAGGCACCACCACCCACCAATTCCACATCAAGATAATGCTAGAAACATAGCTAGAAAGTGGTGAATTTCCTAACTCATGCATCTAACATATGAAATTTGAATATAAACATGCTCATGAATCAATATTGCATCACAAATCATCAAAAGAGGTTCACTACATATCTATGGACTAGGGCACACACCCCTAGTCCCCAATCTTGAAGAACTACTCACAATACATCATAAATAACATCATAGTCTCAAATCTATCCAACTCAAAGACAAAAGGAGAGTGAAATAAGGTGAAGAGATGCTCAAGTATGAAGGCCAGCTGGTCCTTGCTGTCACCAAGTGGTTGCAAGCCCTCTCATTGTGCTCATTGATCTCCTCCTTGCCTCCTCTTGCTCCAAGCCTTCTAGAACTTGAAGTTGTTGATGAAACCCATGAGATGGTGAGTAGATGTGAGAGAATGGAAGAGAAAAGTGGTTGGGGATGTAGTAGAGGGTGTATGAAGGATGTTTGATGAAGGAAGTGAAGTGAGATGAGGTGTGGAAGAGGTGGAAAATGGAGGAGGAAGCCAAAAACCAAGGCTGTGAACAGTAACCGTGAATAGTGCCGATGAATAGTAGAAAAATGTGGGAACTTGTGGTGTCTAGGGTTGGTTGAATGATGAAAATGAGAGGTTTTAGAATATATATGAGGGGATAAAGGGCTAGGATTAATGAGGAAAGATCCTAGGGCCCAAAGTGTAGATCTAACTCAACCAAAAAGACCTAAATGTCATGGGGTAGTTAGGGAAGTGTATGGACATTAAGAGCAAAGTGAGAATGTGTGTATCGCATAGGCAAATCAGATTTGGGATCATTGGGAGACAAAATGTGAAGGGAAAAGGCTAGGGGACAAAGTATGGCATAAGCATTAAATGCTTTGTCCCCTTTTTTATTTTGAATCTCTACTCACCACCAATATGCCTAAACCAATCAAATGAGCTCTCCTAGTAGATGTGGGAAAGTCTTGCATGAGTCTTTGTGTGATGCCTTCGGGGTTGACCATGTGGGCCTGGTTGACTTCGGTTGACTTTCTGGGCCGAAAGTTGACTTTTCAGTTTCTTGGTCTCAACTTCGGGATATCGTTGTCCTTCACTTCTAAGGCTTCAATCTTGGAATCTTGAGCTCCAAAGTCATTGTTGACTTTTTTGGTTGCTCCACGAGAACGCCTTTAAAAGCTTCCAAGTGCATCTAATTTGTCCAAGTTCCAATTCTCCCATATGAATATACAAAAAGAGATAAACAATGGTAAGTGACATTATTAGGCGCTAAAGGAAGCATAAAACAAGTAATTAGGAGTGCTCTTTATACATAAAATATGTATAAATCAAGATTATATACTGGAAAAATGTACGATCTAGCTAGTCAGTTTTCCATTTTGGTCGACTATCATTTAGGAATTTTCTTCACGAGATGCCATACAAGCTGAGGTGTGTTCTTGCCGCATAGTCAACTTTGACAAGCTCAGGCTCTCACCCTCTTCAAATTAACATGTAATTAATGGAAAACGAGATTGATGCTGATCAGGACATGCATGCATGAAGCATGCTTAAACAAGGAGCCTCCTAAATTCGAAACAGCAGCTGTCATAATTAGATTACGATGCAGATGAGATGAGATGGCATGGTTGTTCTGCCCCTTTTCACCTTGTTGCTATTGCTGCAAAGGCCGGCCCGATCAGCCCAATTTACAGTTTTCAGCTTTCTACTGCCATGGATTTCAATACACATAGGGACTATATCTAGACTTTTCTGTGTTCAAACAAGATAATATATTCACAGGTTATCTAGATTAACGTATCAAATACAGTGATTACTTATTTATAAACAAAAAAGAAATGAAAAAAGGTGGACACTAATTGGCTTAACTAGCCGTTTCCTTCCATTGTACCAAAAAAGAAAAAAGAAAAAAACACTAGCCGTTTCCTTATTGAGTGCTTAATTGCTTCCTGTTTTTATACCACCCAATTTCTTGAAATTGATCTAGCTAGGAGACCTGGAGCCTCTTCCCTGTGCACTCCATCTCTAACGACATCCACGAGCAGCGGTGCAACCCAGCAGCCGCGTTCAATCGGGTACATGTGGCTGAGTTCAACGATGTCTTGTGCATCAATTAAGTAGCTATATGCCTTAATTTTGTATATCTTTATATGTTTCTGGGAGACTAGCTAGCTAGCCAGACTCTTTTATGCCTTGTGCTCTACCCAAATCTTTTTTGCCTCTCATTTCTTTCTTCTTAAGAAGTAATTAAGCAGAAGATAATAACCTTTGTCGTGTGGTTTTTGCTTGAGTCCGTATTCTTAGGTCTATTGCAACTTTCAAGTTGAGAGTCGTGGTGAAGTCTACATGCAAAAGAATCATTATAAGCATATGTGCATGTTTCCCATTGAAAAAAAAAAAACCCAAATTCGCTTTGTATGCAACTTTTTTCTCATATTTAAATTCTTTGAATGGAGGACATCTCGGTTTAGGAAAAGCAAAAAAAAAAAAAACGCAATCGATAGACAACAATGTTCTCACATTCAGTTGTTCACATTTTGGATTTATTGGTGTGTTTAAGGCTAGGGAGAGAATGAAAGGGGGAAAGATGGAATATGGGGGTGAAGGAGAATCATTTCTATTAAGATGTTTATTAACATTTGGAATGTATTACTATTTTTTGGATTATTGAAAATACGGAGCATGTTTTTGAGTAGAAAAGTTTGTTTTCCAGAAAGATGTTAGGGTGTTTTTGGGTTAATAAAAATATATGAAGGCATTTATGATTTTTATTTTATTTTAAATTTGAATCATTTCTCGATTTATATATGTCATCCAATTTTATAGGATGTCTCCGAAAGAGTAAGACATTTAGGATATGAAATAGTTATATATGATGGAATCATTTTCATTTCCGTACCATTCCCCCCGATGGAATAAGATATGATCGATTGGAGAAGAATGAGAATGATTATCCTTTCTCTCATTCTCATTCCTTGTAAGTAAAGAACACACACACACATACATATATACAAGTTTTCTCTGCTAAGGAATTTCTTATTTTTTTAAGTTAATGAGTTTTGATCTCAGCCGTCAGAGCAAATTAATCGTTTAAAACATATCTGAGAGTTGGGTCTCACGTCTGTTTTAATATGACTACTAAGATCAAAGCTCCTTAACTTAAAAAAGTAAGGATCTTCTTACCTGTTCTATATATATATATATATATGCTAGCTGGTAAGAAGACCAATTTTAGGATTGAGAGGTTTTATATTGTATACAAAAATTTATAGCTTATTGGGACGATTCGGCAGTAATCGGCACCCTATTTACCCTTGGGTGCTTTTGAGAATTAGAACGTACTAAACCTAATGTCATCGTCATCATGCGTGCATTTAAGTATATCTTTACTTGTAGTGCCAAACAATATTATCTGAGGCTTGATCAAGCTAATATGATTGTTAGGTTTATGACTCTAGCAGATTTGTTTTCTTTGTTATTTGATGATTTAATTGGTTGATTTGGATACTCAATCTCCCTTTCTAACCTCATCCCACACTTATTGCCTTTGTGTTTATCTGTCTCTTATTTGTTAATTTGGTTTTGCTAGCTGTTAGGTTGGTTTATTCAAGTTTGGCTAATCGTAGCTATTTCCGGACGTTTAATTTACGTACTCATTTGGCTAAAAAATGGGGTAATTAAGATCAGAAAAACATGCAATTAAGTACATGCAAATAGTTAATTAGTTTAATTAATTAATATTTAGGTTTATCTCAAGATGTACAATCTAGCTAGTCAGTTTTCCATTTTGGTCGACTGTCATATAGGAATTTTCTTCGCAAGATGCCATGCAAGCTGAGGTGTGTTCTTGCCGCATAGTCAACTTTGACAAGCTCTGGCTCTTGCCCTCTTCAAATTAACATGTAATTAATGGAAAACGAGATTGATGCTGATCAGGACATGCATGCATGCAGCATGCTTAAACAAGGAGCCTCCTAAATTTGAAGCAAAGAAGCAGCAGCTGGCATAATTAGATTACGATGCAGATGAGATGAGATGGCATGGTTGTTCTGCTATTGCTGCAAAGGCCGGGCACACGATGAACCCAATATTTACAGTTTTCAGGTTTTTACTGCCATGGATTTCAATACACTGAGGGACCATCTGGACTTTTCTGGGTTCAAGAACAAGATAATATATTCACAGTTTATCTAGATTAACGTATCAAATACAGTGATTACTTCTTTATAAACAAACAAGAAAATGAAAAAAAGCCAACATTAATTGGCTTAAGCCGCTTAATTAACTAGCCGTTTCCTTCCATTGTACCAAAAAAAAAGAAGAACTAGCCGTTTCCTTATTGAGTGCTTAATTTCTTCCTGTTTTTACCACTCAATTTCTTGAAAATTGATCTAGCTAGCCAGCTAGGAGACCTCGAGCCTGATCTTCCCCGTACGTGCACCCCATCTCTAACGACATCCACAAGCAGCGGTGCAACCCAGCAGCCGCGTTCAATCGGGTACATGTGGCTGAGTTCAACGATGTCTTGTGCGTCAATTATGTGGCTATATGCCGTGATCGATTTTGTACATCTTTATATGTTTCTTGGAGACTAGCTAGCTAGACTCTTTTACGCCTTGTGCTCTACCCAAATCTTTTTTGCCTCTCATTTCTTTCTTCTTAAGAACTGATTAAGCTGAAGATAATAGCCTTTTGTACTGTGATGCACGTTTGCTTGAGTCCTTATTCTTAGGTCTCTTGCAAGCTGAGAGTCGTGGTGAAGTTTATAAAAGCCTCATTATAAGCATATGTGCATGTTTCCCTTTGAAAAAAAAAAAAAAAAACTCTCGATTCCCTTTGTATGAATTTTTTTCTCATATTTAAATTCTTTGAATGAATCGAGGGCGACAGACAACAATGTACGTTCTCACATCAATGTTGATAGGTGTATTTACTAAATTTGATTGGGGTTGAGAAGGAATAGGGGAGAGAATGAAAGATGGAATTGGGGTGAAGAAGAATCTCTTCTATTAAGATGCATGTTTAATATGAACCCAGAATAAGAATGTATGGCTATTAATTTTTGGACTATTGAAAAACACGGAGTGTGCCTGTTTTTGGGTTATCCAAATTTTAAAAAAGAAAATCATAAATGTCTGGCTTAAGGGCCAATATACCCTGTATTTGGCTGAATCTGTCAATTTGCACCCTGTTCTTTTATTTCATAAAATTTGCACCCCGTTCTTGCGTAAACTGCCAATTTGCACCCTATTGGTTAATTTTAACGTTTCCCGTCCAGATTTCCATCACGTGCCTATCACGTGATGGGCTTAATTGGCATTTCAGTATGACTTTTCCAAGGACCTAAAAATCACTTGAATTCCCATTATTTACTGATATGCCACTGATTCACAAAAATATTTAATTTATACTATTTTGACTGTGCAAATTTTATGCCGGTTTTGTATACAGCTTTCAAAACGATGTGATGCTTTGGACAATTTTAGCCTGAACATGAACTATAAATTCCATTAGTTTTTAGTGTCACATCACCAAAACAAAATAAGTCACCTAGCTCTATTACAAAATAGTGGTCTTCTAAAATACCCAAAATCAACAAATGCACATCACTATCCAGAATCTATCCTCTCCATGGTTGTCTTGAACCTGCTTTATCACCTTCATTGACGAGTGGAGCATTAAGTTGTCTTGGTGCTTGCATTACATGGCCTCCTCGGTATACCTACAATAAATTGAAGGTATTGCTCTAAATTTTTTAATTAGTATAATAGAAATAAAAACTATAACAAGAATTAACTTACAGGTTCCATTGCCCTATGCATGACTTCATTGACAATTGCAGCAGCATGTTCTCTTCTTGGTTGCACAATTTGAGTTCCTCTTCCTCCAACTCTACCAACACCATGTCCTATTCCTCTAACTCCACCGATCCCTCTAGAAATTCCTCTTCCTCTACCTACAACTCCCCTTCTAGGCATTCTTGTTCCTCCATTTTCATTGTTTGCTCTCCTTGCAGGTGGCTCTAGCCCTATGCCTATGCCTCTGCCTCTAGAAATTCTTCTTCCTCTAACTACAGCTCTCCCTCTAGGCATTCCTCTTTGTCCCCCTCTGGTTGCATTTGAGCTGCTAGCCTCACCATCATTAGCTCCTCTCTATTCATGCATAGAAAAATAAAATAATTAAACAATTATAACTTAATTAAAGCATAAACAAACAACAAATTACCTTGACTAACCTGCAAACAACTTCTTTGGTTGTGACCCTCAACACCACAAATGGAGCAATGTATTGCATGATCATATCTCGGAAGCTTCGTTGCATTTTTTGGAAGTTCACCAGGTTCCTTGATCCTATTTGTCTTGCGTCTTCCGGTTCTTTTTTGGCATGGAGGCGGCTTAATGGGTTTATCCGTTGTTTTAGGCCATAATTTTGAACTAGACATTGGACAAATGTACTTTGCATATGCACTATCATATGCAGGTCTCTTGTAGCAGCTATGGATGTAGTCATAAACACTCCTATCCATTTTCGTGATTGCAGCCATTGCATGTGCACAAGGTAAACCACACAGATCCCATTTTCTACATGTGCAAGTATGCGCCCTCAAGTCCACATGAAATTGTCTCTCTCCATGTATATGTTTCACTTCAAATTGCCACTCTCCAGAATGTTCAGCCTTGCACCTATCACTATCCTTTCTCTTTGCTTCAATTATATTAAAAACTCTTGGCCCAACAGGTTGTGTCCAATTGTTTCTCTTTGTCTTGCCATCCTTAGCATTAGATAAGTTCTCAACTTCTCAAGCATGGTTAGCACAGGTTTGTCTCTGAACTCTAAGATTGCAGCATTGAAAGACTCACACAAGTTGTTGAGTAGAATATCACATTTTGGGTCAACTTTGAAGTGAGACCTGCTCCAATTAATTGGTGGTTTATCATTAAACTAGTCATATGCATTAGTTGAAATCTCTAACATCTTCTCCATTTCTGCCTCATACCAAGGGATAGTTGTTGCCCTAGCTGCAGATCACATACTTTTCTTCAATATAATGCCACTGTGTCCCGCATTCTTGAAATTATTATGCAGGTGTCTAACACAATGTCTGTGTTCTGCATTTGGCACCAAACTTGCAATTGCATTCTTTAAACCCTTTTGCTTATCTGTTATAAATGCCCAACCAGTCCCATCATTTATAATGTTGATATCTACCAAAAAATACTCCAAAAACCATGTCCATGTATCTTGGTTCTCTGCCTCTGTTATAGCAAATGCTATTGGAAACATGCCATTGTTGGCATCAATCCCAACAGCACTTAGAATTTGGCCTTTATATGCCCCTTTTAAAAAGCACCCATCAAGACCAACAACATGCCTACACCCTAATAAGAATCCTTCCCTAAGTGCTGCATAACAAATATACATCCTCTGGAAAATTGGATCTTCACCCCTCAGTTTTGTCTTGATTTTCACGGTGCTAGAAGGATTAAGCCTCTTCAGTTCTTCTCCATAACTCCTTAGTAGAGTATACTGTTCTTCTATACTACCTTGAATCCTTGAGGCAGCCTTCTGTTTTGCTTTGTAAATCTGGTTAACTGTAACAGAAATGCCATATTGATCCATAACCATAATAATGAAGTCAGATGGCTTCATTCTGGGGTTAGCTCTCAATGCATCATCATATCTAGCAGCAAGCCATGTAGAAGTCACATACTTCACTTTTTGTTCTCTGCCACATATGTGTTTTGGGTTAAAATTCTTAATCCTAACAGTAGGCCCACCCTTCACAATGGATGCATACAAGTAAAACGGACAAATCCCTCCTTCAGCCTTGCCCTTGCATCTAGCTGTAACCTTATCTGCATTATTCTTCTTCAACCAGACAGGCCTTGCAATAACAATAGCATACTCTCTGATTGCTTCCTTAATCTCATCCATACATGGAAATTCCATCCCTAACCTGAATTGTGGATCCCTCAAATCTATGTCCCTTCTATATTGTTTTAACTTTGGAGTTTTCCTCTGTCTACTTGGCCTTTTATTTCTTGCATCATCACTGTCAGTTGAAGACTCGAGGCTTCGTAGCTCATCACTGTCTGAATATTCCGAACATACTTCTTCAGGTTCTCTATGCAGCTCTGTTGCTATTTCATTCATAACCATGTTCATATAACGCTGGTTCATGTCTTCTCCATCACTTTGCTGATATTCCTCATCAACCAATTCAAAATCACCTTCTTCTTGAATTTCATCTCCCCCTTTTCTTTTATCTTCAGTATCAGAATTAGAGTCAATGTCTACTGCATCCCAATTTTCATTGTATTCCATGGAGTCACCACCACGTACTAAGATATCCACCACATTGCCATTATTAACCACTTCGTGATGAGGGACTACATCTTCATTAACAATATGCCTAAAATAAACTACTACAGTTTTTTGAGAAGATTGATTTTGAGCACATTGAAGGGCCATAAGGTCTGTAACCATCTCAACTAACCTATAATTGTTGTCAAAGAACCAAAATTCAGTGTTCACTATTTCATATCCTAGATGTCTAGCAGCTGCTTCAATATCCCACCTACTGAAGGTGTCAACATCGTACTCATTAGCCCAATGTACTGTACCACCTACATACAATCTATCTTGATTAAACACACCTCCATGCCTAATTTCTAGTGTGAACTTGTTTGGATTAGCTGCAAAATGAAATACACTGACTTAGAGGAGAGATGAGAGTGAATTTCTAGTGTGAACTAGTATGGATCAACCCCATCAAAATCGTCCAACAAAGCAAGACAAAATGAAATTCCGGTTGCACGGAATAGTCCCAATAAACGGTGGTCGTTCTAAACACTAATCGGAGAGCATACACAACTTTGAACAAATTAAAAGTTAATCTCTCCACAACCTAACAACCTAGGTTCAAACAATTGCACAAGCAATTCACAATTGACAATAAATATATATGAAACAAGCACAATCAATTGTACAACCTAGAATCCCAAAGTGAGCATCATCAATAGCTCACCACGGACTATATCTATCAATGTATGATCAAACATGCAACATGTTAATCAATTAAGCATAACAACACATAAATAAGCAATCATACAATATGCTAATTAATTAAGCATAATACAATAGATAAGCAATCACACAAATAACATACGATATGGTCACCCGGAAACCTCTACCTCTAGAGGGAAAACCGGAGGGGAGCCGTACCCCATACTCTACACTATCAACCCTATGACTAGTGGCAGCTTTAACCTTGTGTAGCCTCCAAATGCTTCTTCAAGTGCTCCCACCTCAAGCCGCTCCAATTGAAAGAACTTCACCGCGTGAATCCTCCAACCGCAAGCATCACCAACAATGCAAATGTGTGTGTGTATGAGTGAATGAAATGAATTCAATTCGTTTGATACAAACAAGTAAACAAGGAACACATGCTAGAATCAAACAAATCGAATTGACAAATCTTGAATATGATTCAAGGGTTGATTTAGTTATTCACAAGGAACAATAACTAAATCAACATATCAAAGATGTGAGGAGCCTATAACATGGATCTAGGGTCACTCAACTATACCAGAAAACTCTCTCAAAACGTTTTTAGCCAATATGGAAGAGTAGAAAGAGTTGTGATAAAAGAAACCGAAGGAATCTATTTATAGAGAACAAAACAGACGCTTGGCGATCGATCGCACTGTTCACGGGCGAGCGATCGCACTATTCATGAACAGTGGCACTGTTCATGAATAGTGTTACTGTAGCAACGGACATATTTTTGAATCGCAACGGTCAGATTCTCCAACGGTACTATTGACGATCGATCGCACTATTCACGATCGATCGTCACTGTTCACGTGAATAGTGGTACTGTAGCAAAAACATAAAAATATCTTTAAATTAAATGTTTGCTTAGCCAAAATAAAATTCAATTAATTTCTAGCAAACCTAAGATATTTGTGCTACTTCTTTAAGCATAAACAAAGTGTATGAAATGCATATGCATGATTCATACCTTGAGATGCTTGAACGAAACCTTCGATGAACAATAATCGAAGTCCGGAGAAAAGACCGGATAAGAAAGACGTCTTCACGAACCATCTCGAGCAAGAACAACCTAAGCCACTAATCATACTCCCTTAAATAACCTAGCATTGAATACAATAAAATGCTAATACAAGGGAAGAGGTTTTGTCAAATAGGAAATAGCCAACAGCAAATATTTTGCCCTTACACAAAAGAATATTTGAAATTGGACCACACAAACCTTTAACCCTACCATCAATTTTTTATTTTATTTTTACAATAACCCTACCATTAATCAAAGAAAAAATTGAAGAAGAATAAGACACTTACAACGACAAATTGGCACCAAGCAAGACCATGAAACACCAGTAAACAACTAATTTGTACTATATAAACCATTAAACCAAGGGAAACAGGATTTGTGAACTTACTGTAAGGTGGAGGGTTCCCGTTGTCTCTAAGATGGACAACATCATCCATCTTCAAATCGATTCCAAATAAGAAACTGCAGAAGTCTAGCCTTTGGATTCTCTCTTTGGCTATTTTTCTTTAGGTTATTCGTCTCGCTCGGTCTTCACAATTACTGAAGAAAACGACTAATAAACCCCAAGTCTGAATATCAGGGTATAAGTGTCATTTTGTATCGCACGTGATGGAAATCTGGACGAGAAACGTTAAAATTAACCAATAGGGTGCAAATTGGCAGTTTACGCAAGAACGGGGTGCAATTTTTATGAAATAAAAGAACGGGGTGCAAATTGACAGTTTCAGCCAAATACAGGGTGCAAAGTGGCCCTTAAGCCTAAATGTCTTCATATATTTTTAAGGGTTAATATCATAAATGAAACTTTAACTTATCCTCCATCTTATCGATAATACTTGAATTTCAATTTTGATCGCAATCGGTATCTGAAGTCTTTGATTTCGATCATCTCAAATGGTACTTATCACAAACTTTCATTAAGCTTCCATCCAAAACTGACATGTGCATAGCACATGACCCAATTTTCAATGATAATCTTGTAAAATCACTCATTCATTGTTATTAACACACCTAAAATTGTTAATAACATATATTTTTTTTATAAAGATAATCAGATTATATTAATCATTAATCATGGCCAAAAAATGGCACTATACAAAATGCATCAATCTCATAGGCCCGTACCTGGCCACAACTCTGAAGGCCAAGCAAGCTAGAAAACTAATTAAAAAGTACCGCTCATTATGTCTTGTTCGCTCGTTTATTTAAAACGAGCCTACAAGGATGAAATACATCAAGTAAAAACTACCCTAACTAGGAGAATCCAAACCGCCGAGCATGCAATTGTGGTACGTTAGAGACTCATAAACCAACGTTCCCGACGATGCACATCATCAATGTAGGCCAAACCCAAATTACTAAGTAATAGACGAGGGTGACAAAACACCCTCCCTTAGATCCCAAACCATCGTAAAAGTCCCACATCATATCAGATGTTTCTGCAAGGTTTGTCGGGACCTTATCAGAGGTACGAAGAATGTCATGCAAGGATAACAAGGGATGTATAGTGGTTCACCTCTCCTTGGGGAGAGGCTACGTCCACTTGGTGTAATTCACTAAGTGTAGAGAACTACAAGCCCATGAGATGGGGATATCAGCTCATCCTCAATTAAGAGGGAGAGAGCTTCCTTTTATAGATAAGGAAGCTCCTCTCTTGTTACAAGTTTCCGATGTGGGATGCAAGTCACATTTGCTTGTCACGAAGCCTTTTGGCGAGCATGGGAGGGACGCCTCCCGACGAGGTCTTGGTCGGCTTCCACCATGGCGAGGTAGCTCGGGTGTTGGGCTAGGTCCCGCATGTCGTGGCCGGGGTCCCACACGTCACGTGGGCCCACTAGGAGTATGTTGATTATGCTTGGCGGCATGTAATATATGTGGTACGAACAAGTCCCCCAAGTCACCGAGTAAGAGGGTCTTCTTGGTTGGGGAGTTGAAAAGCCGATGTCGTCAAGCATAAGTGACATACGGGCAATGTCCTACCCATACTAGTCCCCCAAGTCCTCAAGGAAGAAGAGTCGCGTCAAGGGTCGCCAAGTATGCATGTCGGTGCCAAAAGAGACAATAATGTTGCATAAGTTCCGTCAAGGAGAAAAAAGCATATGAAGCAAAAATAGATTGCACGGGGCAATGATATTGTGACGTACAAGTCAAGTGTACAAGAGTGTACAAGTAATATATCGTGGATATATGAAGTGTGTTGCATTATGATTGTATGCAAATAATGTGTATATGTATGTATGTGTGGGGACCGAAAGTCGCCCAAATATATGCAAGTAATTAATGGAAGGTGAAAAGAATTCAATTGTTCGAAGAACAATGGTTGAAAAAATTCAATTGTTCCATGAATACTAGTGAGTTAGGCGTAGCCTATTGTGCACAACGAGTACGAACAAGTCCCCCAGTCAAGGAGAGGTCGTTGTGTTTGTTTATGTAGTCGTGCAGTGCCCCACCATGGTTTGTGTTAGGCATGCGTTTGTTGTAAACGATTTAGATGTCGTTTTGGGGCCCAGCTGACCCCAAGGGAGTCCCCCAACTCCCTGTGTTTAGTGGCCACTTTGTTTGTACGGGGGTCATTACGTCCAAATGGTTGACGTAACGGGCACCAGGGAGCTAGCCTGGTTGGAGCCCTTGTTGCCGAGGGGGTCATGCCTGATCAACGGCAAATTGTGACCTGTCCCTGGATTGTAGCTGGTTTGATTCCCGTGGGGAATGCTTGACTGTAAGTGGTCGTAGACCGTGATTGCTCGAAAGCAATGATTGCTCGTAGAGCATGAGCTGCATGTTGGCAGTTTGATGTATCCGAGGGATACATGGGTATCGGGTGTCCATATCAATTTGTGAATATGGCCGAATAAGTAACAGTGTGCACGGGTGATGAGCATGCGTGCATGTAAGCATGTGTTTAACATGTAGTAGGAATGCTACTAAAAGTGTGACATGCGTAATATGTGTAATATGTCATGGTGCATGAACATATTGAAGCATGTATGAACACATGTTGTCGGCATGCTTAAAAGTATTGAAGCATGTTGTTAGCTCTAAGTAATAGAGCGTAAGTTAGAGCACTTATCGGGAGCCGATAGGAAGAGGCGTAAGTGTCATAATTGTATCGGAGATGTCCATGTGTGGGACTCCATTTTTGAAGATTGAAGTGTCGTAGTGATGCACCCGTAAGATGCTTAATGAGAAGTGACGACGCTCCGCAAAAATAAAGTAAATGATTAGTACATATGTATGTAAAAACCATTTAATTACTTTAGCTTGATAAACTAATAGTGTTAAGTTTTTGACATGCTCGGAAGCCATGTGAGCTTGTGACATGCGTTTATCATGCATGCTCTGTTTAAATAGTACTATGTGTAATTGCAAGCGTGTAGTGTCATGCTTGGAACATATGTAAGTATGCGCACGAGCACGTAGGTGATGACTTAACAAGTGAGGCTAAGCACACGATTAGATATTTATAATGTGAGCAATTGATAGACATGTTCATATTGGCATAGTCAGGGACGTATGAGAAGCATGCTATAACTCTAATTATTGTCAGATGCTATTATGGGTATGCTCGGGTGACAATAAATAGTATGTCGTGGGGAACATATTTAAGCATGTATTGTCGCATATAATAGCCATGCTCGAGTGACAATAAAAAGTATTGCAGTAGCCATGCTTGGTAATGACTAATGAGATAAGAAACTTATCTTGTAGTGTTGCACGAAGTTTGGAAGTCGATTGGGAGTTTGACTAGGTGTCCATAGCAATTTGTGTGTGGACAAAGCCCAAGACCGAGTACCCGTGGTGGTAAGCTGTGGCCGCTTGCAGGTGATTGGCTTTTTTTTTTTTTTTTTTTTTTTTTTGCAAACTCTCGGTCGAGTTTGTGTAGAGCGGGGCCGTTCCGTAGCCTCGATTTGCCAAAGAGAGCTCGAGCGACATCCCGTGTGCTCGGACCAAGCCGAGTGGTCGAGCGAAGGCCGACGGCGCGAGAGAGAGCCGGACTCGGGTCGAGAGGTCGATCGAAATCCGAGGATCGCTCGAGTAAGACATGTCGGCCGGGCGGTGATCGATCGAGGGGAGGCCGTGCTCGACCCGAGCGAGAGGTGGCCCGAGTCGACCGAAATCGAGAGATGTCGACGGAGAGGCGACCGTGGTCGAGTCGTGAGCCGGGCTCGAGTCGGGGACCGGCCGGGTGTTCGACCGAGAGGCGTCGATCGAGCGGTCGAGAGACGTCGATCAAGTGATCGATCCGAGACGTCGACCGAGACGTCGATCGAGTGTTGTTGATCCAGAGACAGCACCGATCGAAACGAAGGAAGTCGATCGAGGTATGGAACTCGGCCGGAGATGGTGGTGGTGCTCGTGGGCTCGGTGGGATCGAGTCGCCGAGAAGAAGAGAAGAAGAGATGAGCCCTCTCTCGGGCGAGTGCTGCTGGTAGCAAAAGATGAGCTCTGATTTTCTCCTTGTCTCGGGCGAGTCGAGTTTGTGATTGATCAGAGATGGCAATTCGGATCGAGTCATGGAGGCTGGGCTCGAATGGGAGGTCAATCAGTGAGGTCGGTCGGTGAGGGAGGTCGACGGTCGATCCAGAGATGTCGGGTCGAGAGCGACTGGTCGAGATTAACTCGAATCGATGAGGCCAATGGGTGCTCAGGAAGGAAGACTGCAAGCACTCCGAGATCAGTCTGGGTCGAGTGGCCTAGAAGCCGTGTGCGGGTGACCTGGGACTGAATTCTGGGAATTCGAGTCAGAGCAAGGCTGTGTTCAGGCCGGGTTGACTCGACTAGAGGTCTCGGGTTCAGATTGGGGGTCCAAGACTGCTCGAGAGGTTCGAGAGGTTCTGTGCCTTGAATTGTCTGAGTTGTGCACGACCGAGAGCTCTGCTCTGTTCCGAGATGGTGGTCTCGAGTAAGAGAGGTACCAGAGAAGGTGATGTTTGAACGAGGATGGTGATCGAGATGTTGGTGTTCTGATCGACCGAGACAAGCTCGATGGGACTGAGTTTTTTTTTTCGCTCGACTAGTGAGCTCGAGCAAGAGGTGAGTTGTGGAGGTTTCTAAGTCGAGAGAAACTGATTGACCGGCAGGGAGAGTTTTGCCGCTAGCGGCTTGTGCTTGGATTCATCTGGTGAGTGAGCTCGAGGGAGAGTGTATGTTGCTGCTCACGGGTGTAAAGAGTAAATCCATGGGTAATGAGCTTTGGATTTAACTAGTTGAAATGTTTGACCAAGGTACACGGGTTGACTAAGTATTGCACTAGGGTGATGAGTGAGCAAATGGGTTCTCCAAGCTTATGGTTGTCGAGGGGCCGAGAGATTGGTGTCAAGGGTTGTGTGTGTTTACTCGACTTGACTACTCGAGAGGATGCTTAATTACACAGGGTCTAGGGTTGCCTCTTTTTTTTGTGGGCCGAGAGGTTGGTCTCAAGGTGAGTGTGGAAGCAAGCTCTCGGGTGAGGAGAGTAATTGTGAATGGGTACTCTTTTTTTTTTCGAGCGAGGGTGGTACCCGACAAGGTATGCTCGAGAAGATGACCCGACAAGGTATGCTCGAGGAGGAGACCCAACAAGGTATGCTCGAGAAGATGACCCGACAAGGTACTCGAGGAGGAGACCCAACAAGTATGCTCGAGAAGATGACCCGACAAGGTATGCTTCGAGAAGATGACCCGACAAGGTACTCGAGGAGGAGACCCAACAAGGTATGCTCGAGAAGATGACCCGACAAGGTATGCTCGAGAAGATGACCCGACAAGGTACTCGAGGAGGAGACCCGACAAGGTTTTGTTTGAGCTTGGACAATGAATTTGACCAAAGAGAAGTGGGTCGACCAAGGGTGCTCGAGTTTGACCAAGAGTTGACCAACTCGAGTTAGCTTAGATGCTTGGGTAGGCGACATGGCTTGTTGTATCAATTCCCACAGACGGCGCCAAATGTTTCTGCAAGGTTTGTCGGGACCTTATCAGAGGTACGAAGAATGTCATGCAAGGATAACAAGGGATGTATAGTGGTTCACCTCTCCTTGGGGAGAGGCTACGTCCACTTGGTGTAATTCACTAAGTGTAGAGAACTACAAGCCCATGAGATGGGGATATCAGCTCATCCTCAATTAAGAGGGAGAGAGCTTCCTTTTATAGATAAGGAAGCTCCTCTCTTGTTACAAGTTTCCGATGTGGGATGCAAGTCACATTTGCTTGTCACGAAGCCTTTTGGCGAGCATGGGAGGGACGCCTCCCGACGAGGTCTTGGTCGGCTTCCACCATGGCGAGGTAGCTCGGGTGTTGGGCTAGGTCCCGCATGTCGTGGCCGGGGTCCCACACGTCACGTGGGCCCGCTAGGAGTATGTTGATTATGCTTGGCGGCATGTAATATATGTGGTACGAACATCAGACTCCCAATCAGGCCCAAAAGCCTCATCCAACTCCCAACAAGAGTAAGCCCACACCAATGACCCAAACATGAACAGTAGGAGCACCAACCGTGCGGATCAGAAAAATAGATCCGACGGTCTTTTTTGTATAAATAGTTCATAATACCCTGAGTGCAGTAATGGATTTAGGATATTATGGACAATTGGTATAATAAAGACAAACGAAAGGTGTGTTATTAACAATTTGAGGTGTGTTAGTTACAACACCCTTACTTAATTTAGGTACCATTTGTAATAAAACTCAAATATAACAAAAAATAATTAATAAACTATATTTTGATTTTAAAAATATGGGATTGTGAAAAAAAAAATTCAACTTCAATTACAAATAAAATTACTGGAAAAATAAATAAAATCAAGAAAATAAATGATTTGCAAACGAAAAAACCATTTAAACAAAAACCTTGACCAAACCTAGATTGATTATCCCACACCAAAAAAAAATCAAATCATGGTGGCAAGATCACATTTTTATTTATGTTTTTAATTGATTTATTTTATTAACAAATTTAGTTGTCAAAACATTATTTAGGATTTGTTTAATAGACAAAATTATTGAAAGGAACTATTTTGTCAAATTACCTTTGAAAATGGGGCATGTGCTATGCACATTCCAATGTTAGACAAATTATTAACAGAAGTTTGTGATAAGTACCATTTAAAATGAAATCTAAGAGTTCAGATACTGGTTGTGATCAAAATTGAAGTTCAGGTACCATCGATAAGATAAAGGATGAGTCAGGTAACATTTATGATAATAACCCTTAAAAATATACGAAGGCATTTAAGTTTTTTTTAAAAAATTAATTTGGACAATTTCTCGATTTATGCATGTCATCTTTACGCAGGGGTCTTGCCAATCTTCTCTGTATCTTTCCAATTTTATAGGATGTCCCTAAAGGAGCATGACATTTATGATATGAAAAAGTGATATATGATAGAATTATGCATTTTCATATATTACCTATTCCCCCAATGGAATGAGATAGGATTCGAAAGAAATGAGAACGAAAATGATTCTCCTTTCTCCCATTCTCATTCCATGTAAGTAATCACATATATGCTAGTGACAAGACCAATTTTAGGAATGGATGAGATGTTTTATACAACGGTTGTGTACAAGAATTTCTCATTGGGCGATTTGCCATCCTATTAACCCCTTGGGTGCTTTTGAGAATTATAACTACTAAACCTAATGTCATCGTCATCATGGATTTAAGTCTTTACTTGTAGTGCCATTTGCCAAACAATATTATCAGAGGCTTGATCGAGCTAATATGATTGTTAGGTTTTTTTTTTGAGGGAAATAGAAAATTTATTAAAGATGACACTTCGAGGGGGACATAGAACCAAAACCTCGATTAAGTTTACAAAGATCTTCAAAGAGAACGTCCTCAATAATAGAAGGTGTCTCATTTAACCAAAGGTCATCAACATAACTAACACTAGCAAGATGCACCAATCGATGGGCGACACCATTTGCTTGGGGTAAGATCAGAAAAACAATTAAGTACATGCAAATAATTAATTAGTTTAATTAATTAATATTTAGTTTTAATTACCTCATGGTGCTGTCTTGATGTTACTTTAATCTTCCATCCATGTTCCTCGTTACTAATTTTTTAAATCAACCACAATAACCACATGTTTCATTTTACACTAAAAAAACTTTTAAGAAAAGTTTATGATTTTCCTTAAGTATGATGTAGTAGTTGATCTTGAGTTCAGACTAACCAAGTGGAGTTTAAACCCAGCTGAATATAATTAATTAATTTTGAGCATGGAGTTAGCTACACATTGCTCTAAGCTCCATCCTAATTGAGGCAAAGGACAAATTCCATAAGAAACATTTTGATTGAGTGTGAAAGAAAGAAAGAAATTATGATCGAGCTGTAAGAATTAATATGAAATCGGATGATTCAAAAGCACCTCATTTTAATAAAGAAAAATACTACTAAATCAATATCTAGTTAGTTACAGGAGTGAAGCCAAAAACTCATATCAGGTGGGACGATCGAATTTTCAAAATTCTCAACTAGCCTCGATTTGTATTTCCAATTCAATAAGTACTGAAAGTTATATATAGTCGGTCACAATTCACAAATGAAATAATATATACATGTACATAAATAAAACTTGAACTATAAATTTGAGATGCAACTATGTGCATGTGTGGTTATGGTTGATTATTTAAGGAATGGAGCAATCAAGACCTGAAGGAGATCCAGATCTTTTATTTTTAAATAGTCTTGTTCCATTGACGAATTAAGATTATTTGAGAGAGTTCAAGTCTTCAAGACTAGAGCAATTGTTTATTGGGATCCCTTGTTTATTAGTTCATATTGAGAAAATCAAATCCTATTCATATTGAGAGGCCGGCTGTGAGGGTTGTAAGGTGAGACACTCACCCTTCGGCTGTCCAAAACTCGGAGACCTCTGATTTGTAATCATTCAACCATTAATTTGAAAATTCTCACAGAACTCTTATATAAAGTCTTTGATACTCTCCCAAAAAGTATATATATCATTGGCAACATTATTTATGAATCCCTTTTCTTGAGCGATTGTATTGTGTACTTCACATTTATATATTTTTATTTTGTAATAGACAACTCATGTAATAAACTAATAATTTTCTTCAAACCACGGCATCAACTATTTTGAATAAAAACAAACAAATAACTATCTTTCGGGTTTTACCTAATATATCGTTTTACTAACAGATAATGACACCACATCAGCATGACAACATAGTTTGACTCTGAGAATCTATTTTCTTTTTCTCTTAAAAAAAGAACAAGAAATATAATAATAGTCACCCCATTTTGTAACCAATCAAAACGGAATAAAATAGGCGGCATTGCTGTCTATAAACCCAAGTTGCAAACTCTCCTCGTCTTTAAAAGAACAGTAAATCAGAGGCATCTAGGTCAAATCGAACTCACGCTTCTTCACCACCCAAGACCCTACCCTTCTTTCTCAACGCGGCTTTGCTTTCAAGGTAATTCCTCTCTTTCTCTCTCGAATCTTGTATTTCATGTCTGGGTTCTTTTCTTCTCTTTCTGTTTTCCTCTGAATCGATTATCATCTTTTCAAATTCGTGCTAAATTTGACAACTTTGAATTCCCCCCCTTTTCTTTTTGTTGTGATTAATGGTTAAATTGAATTGTTTTGTTGGGAATGTTCAAAACGGAGACTTGGGTACTGAGTATTTTGGTTTCTTGTACTTGGTTGCATGCTTTTAACTTGAAGATCAAGTGTAGATATTGTTTTTCTTGAAGTAGTATATTGAAATCAATTGGGTTGTGAAGACCCAACAGAGAAGTATAGATTCAATTTGAGAGAATGGGTTTTGCCCTTTTTGTACATGCTCAAGTATAGGTTGTAGCTCTTATAGTTGCTGGTTGTACAAATAAATTTGAAAGGATCTTATAGTTTGAGGTTTGATATCTTAAACCATGAGGTATGACCTGATCATGGGAATATATTATGGAGTGTGCCTGATTGCAGTGTAAATAACTAGGGTGTTACTGTGATGCGTTGGCCATTGTTTGGCCAGACAATGGACATGTTAATTTGAGTGCTGTTATTTTAAAGTTCATGCCTGGATGGTGGTGGTGGTTGTGACAGGATGATGCTGCAGAAGTTGGGTTGTTGGTGGCCGAGACGAGGATAACATTATTTATCAATAATTTTGGCAGTGGGATGTTAGGCATTTTTCTTTTTCATTTTTATGATGTTTGATGATTGAGAGAACTATTACCAGAAGTTTAAGGGTTTTACAGGAATAATAATGCTGTTTATGAGTGGCCATAAAAAGGGATGCTGGTTATGACTTTGATGTAGGAGAAGACCTTGAGTAGTTCCGTACTGTTGAGTCTGTTGAATTTGAATTAGGTCTCATGTTTCATGTAGCTATTCCATGGCTCCATACCCTACCTATGAACCACCGAGTCTAGTAAAATCTTTTGAGTACCTTATACTTTAGGAAAAAACACTGATGGATGACCCTATGCATAACTCTAGTACCGATAGCTCAACTCTATTGGTTTCCTCTTTATTACTTAATCGGTTTAATGACATTGCCATCTACAAATTCTCTTATGGTTTAACTCTGTGTTTAGGTTCAACTTTGCTAGCTGTACTTCAGTTCAGTGTTCTTTCTTGATGTTATTTGGGGATGGACTGAATGGAAAACTTGAACTATGTTGAGTTATGCTAAACCATAAATACTATACATCTACATCTACTTGTGCAAGAAAGTTATGCTCATGCCATAAGATATTTCTCACCATTCCCCTAGTTTTATGCAAACAGAAATGATGCCGTTTATTCATGATTTTTCTTCCCTGTTTAAGTAAAATATTAGCTTCTTATTCTTATTAACTGTACTGATATTAAGGAGACATGTTTTGACTGAACTATCCTTGATGCAAGTGAATGAAACCTGAAATATCAAATCGTAGATTTCTGGTGGTGGAAGTGAGTTATTTGTGGTTTTGATCTCACATTTTGATTGACTTGTGTGGACCTTCTCCAATTTACATGCTTTGCTTCATTGCCCATTGCTCGTTGATGTTTTCCATTTCTTAGCCTCAACATATGGATCAATTCACTTTTGTTTTTGTTTGAGAGGATAGTTCTTTTCTTTTTGTTTTCCATTTCTTACCCTTCTTTTGTCGATCTTTTTTACATGTTTGTGTTACTTGATTTTTAAGCTCGGAAAATTTATTCTCTGTTTTTTGTGGCTTTGAAATCTATTGGAAGCATATGATTTCTTTTCTTTGAATTCCCTGACAATAAGGATGTCTTTATATGCCATCTAGTTTTAAATTGGTCAGGCTAGTCATAGTCTTTATATATAATATATATTTTTTAGCGTGCTTGATTTTTTCTTTTTAAGCCGTTACTTTGGTCTGCATCTTGTTAACAAGGTGCTACTGTTTTACTCTAGCAATGTCATCATCATCTTTCTTATTTTACTTTTAACTTTCTGGTTGCTTCTAGGATTCTTTGATGTATGAAAAATGTGGAGCTCAGTGAAATTCTACTGTACAAAGTTGTTCAATACATGTGTCCTGTGTTGATGTAATGGTCCTTTATCTATTATTTTTTCATCTCATGGAACTCTAATGACTACACTTGTGATTAACTATGATATCTTGCAGCCTGGATTACTAAAATTGTGCATGTCTTGACAAAACATGAACAGAAGAAAGTTCAAGCACTTGAACTTTCTTGGCCAATAACCTTCCAATAATGTGTTTCTTATCTTTATGAGTTGGTGTATTGGAATGTAATACAATTGCAAACTGAACTTCACAACTATATTTTGTCACTTGACATTGTTATGATTGTCATTTTAGCTGTATAAAGAATAAATCTAATTTTCCTCACTATTATCCTCTTCTGTCGAGTTAATGTATCATATGTTTGGATACATGCAGACTAAGCAGATCGACATTTTATGGATAAAGGAGGACCTGGAAAGGAGGCTCTGAACGAAGTGACCCGTGAGTCGCTTATTGCCATTTCTTACTCTGAACCAGATAAAACTCTCACTTCTGATAAGTTGAATGGTGAAACACTGGTTAAAGCAATAGATTCTGATGGAGAAGAGAAGTTCAGGTCTGAACTGATCTCTATTTCCTATACGCCGTCGTCAGAATTTGGAGGCTTACCTGTTGCCAATGGTGAACTCAAGGATTAGGCTGCAAGCAATCCATGTATTAATATAGCACGAAGTACTATTGTGTGCATGGACTTGTGTTCTATAGAATTTTCACATTCTGTAAAATAACCTTGGGAGTTGGGACAATGAATGGAAATGTATTTATGTGCATCTTTGCTATATCTTCATTCCACATTTATCATTTCTATGCTGAATTGTAAATGCTTTGCTGTGTTCTTTTGTTTGCGTGAAACAGATCCATTTACAAAGAAATCTAGACAACACACACGACAGAGACTAAACGAAAGCATCTCTTCCTTTACTGACCTTTTCGGTCACTTGAACTCCCTCATCTTGAACTTTTCGTCCTCCCAAGTCTCAAATGATTTTTCTCATTTTCAGTTGGGCTGTCTGTTTTTTGTGCCATTTTAGGAGTTGTTTCGCTTGTGTAACGAGTCCTAATTGCCAGCAGTCGACTCGTGCTCGTGCCTTAAAGCATGAAATATCACATTTTTGTTCTTTTTCAGTAACGAGTCCTAATTGCTAGCTAGAGTTTTGTTCTTCTTTTTCACATTTTTGTTCTTATTTTAGTTTCCTTTGGAGCTTCTCCTATAGAGTTTTGGTCTGAATTGGAAATATGGAGCTTGACTCCTCAGTTCCTTTTGACCTAAGAGGTTTTACTTATCATACCCACACCGTTGGTGAGTATTACTTCTCAAACTTTTCCCTTATTGAAATTGACAGTAAATGCCACTGTTTGCAACAAAAACAAAAAATAAAATAAAAACAAAACAAAACCGGCCTGCAATTGTAATTTGTATACCCACCAATAACATTTTTACGAATGCTCACAAATAGCAACTTGCATCATTATTTGGAGTATTCATTTACATTCTCATAGAAGCAAATTTCACATATGAATTGTCTAGTTCCAATGGAATACTCTCTCACTTCAAGCAATTATTGGATCGGAAGACTTTCTAGTGCAGCGACTCATGCAAATAATTTTGATCTACTCAACTTTTGTTGCTCTAGAGTCTTCTCTCTTTAATTTGTTGTAGTCTTTTTCAAATACAAAAAACACACACACACAACGCACAGACTCATCTTCTTCCACAAAAACTATACTGTACACTATTTTTTTATTACACATTGGTGCATACAAGTGTTTCCATTTTGGGTTTTTAATTAAACCACATTAAACTTTTGGGATTGTGCCAAATAACCAAAGGAAAAAAAATGTGTTAAACCCAGACAGCCAGACTCATCTACACCTACACTCCACTAATCATATCATCCACTCCTTAGCCCTATTTCATTACATTTCGGTGCACACAATTTTCCGGCATTTTGATTTTTGAATTACACTGCATTTATTTATGGGATTATGCCGAATTTGAGTTTCAAATAAAGTTGTGACGAATTTGGATTCAAAGTCGTACCAAATTACCAAATAAATTTTGTTTCAGGGTCTTCTATGCGAATGCATTCGGTGCCTTTTCAATGTAATAAACGTCTTAGTACCGCTGTTAAATAACAAAGGCATAGCTTAGTGATAATGATATGATAATCTAACTCAGGCTTAGTGATAATGATACGATAATCTTACTCGCTGTCATGTTTGTTTATCTTGGAGATTGACATCAACATATCTTTAAAAATTTTAAAAAAATATACACACCAAGATGCTATGGAAAATTATAGTATCTATTGAAAAATACATTTTTGGACGGCTTAAAAATGGAAAATGTTTCGATGGAGGTTTTTTGTTTCATTCATTTGTAAGCTTTTGAAGTTCATTGCTTGTTGACAGGTGACAGCTCTAGAATGTATAGGAACATTTACAATATCCAAAATAAATAAATGAAACGATTAAGGAATATTCAATTTTTCTTTGCTTCTGCCGATCTGGAATCTGGACAATGCATGCATGGTTAGATTCTATTGAAAAACCCAAACAAATCAAACACTTTTTTTTTTTTCGTTTAAAGACATTTACGTCAAAGAAAGTTGAAGGTTGAAACATGAACTCTTTGTTTTTCTATTGAGCTCCACTACTAGTGGGTATCACAATAGCAACGTTTAACCACTTATTAATCATCATAAATTAAAATATTTATAATTTTAAATAAATAATTAGTTTAACTAATGCACTAAAAGCCACTTTCGCGTTCCTTAGATTTTGGAGCTCTTACCGATTTCTCTATTTTGAGGGTGTAGTAGAGAACATGGTTGAAGCATTTGTTTTTAGCTTCTCCCTAAATTTTGTCTAATAAGCCCATTGGAGATACTCTTTAGAGCAACTGCCACGGTAAGGCAAATATGGCATCAGGTTTGGCTTATGAAAATGGAATATTCCATAGAATATTCTAACAATCATTCTTACCACTCACATCGTATGCTGATTTATACATATTTTATGTATAAAGAGCACTCCTAATCACTTGTTTTATGCTCCCTTAGCACCTAATAATGTCACTTACCCTCGTTTATCTCTTCTTATAGGTTCATACCGGGAGAAATGGAATTTGAAGAAAAGGATGCACTTTGGAAGCTTTTGAATGCGTTTCCGTGGAGCAACCAAAAAGTCAACCGTGACTTTGGAGCTCAAGATTTCAAGATTGAAGCCTTAGAAGTGGAGGACAACGATATCCCGGAGTTGAGACCAAGAAACCGAAAAGTCAACTTTCGGCCCGGAAGTCAACCGAAGTCAACGGGCCCACATGGTCAACCCCGAGGTCAACCCCGAAGACATCCCACAAAGACTCATGCAAGACTTTCCCACATCTACTAGGAGAGCTCATTTGATTGGTTGAGGCATATTGGTGGTGAGTAGGAATTCAAATTCAAAAAGGGGACAAAGCATTTAATGCTTATGCCATACTTTGTCCCCTAGCCTTTTCCCTTCACCTTTTGTCTCCCAATGGTCCCAAATCTGATTTGCCTATGCTATACACACATTCCCACTTTGCCCTTAATGTCCATACACTTCCCTAACTACCCCATGACATTTAGGTCTTTTTTAGGTGAGTTAGATCTATGTTTTTAACCTTAGGATCATTCCCCTTTGATCCTAACCCTTTATCCCCACATATATATTCTTAACCTTCCCATTTTCATAAAAGACCAACCCTAGACACCACAAATCCCCAAAAAATCCTCTCTAGTTTCCCTTTCCCTTTCCTTCATTTTGCCCATTTTCCCCATTTTTCTGGTACCGGACGACCGGTCGCCGAGCATCCACGACCGGTCGCCGATACGGCTATTTTGCCACTTCCTCCATTTTCCACCATTTCCTCACTTCATCTCTCATACCTTCCTTCATCAAACATCCTCTACACACCCTCCACAAAACACTTTTCCACACCATCTACTCACATCTACTCACCATTTCAAGGAATCACTCACTACATCTAGTTTGTGGAGGCTTGGAGCTTGAGGAAGCAAGGAGGAGATTAAAGGAGCACAAGGAGAGGCCTTCCATCACTTGGTGACAGCAAGGACCAGCTGGCCTTCACTATTGAGCCCCTCTTCACCTTTACTTACTCTCTATTTGTCTCTAGGCTTGTTAGATTTGATACTATGATGCATATTGAGATGTATTGTGAGTAGTCCTTGAAGATTGGGGGCTAGGGTTATGTGCCCTAGCCCAATGACAATGGATTGATTGATTTATATATCTATGCTTGAGATTTTGATATGGATATGTTCATTGCCTATCTTAAAAGTGTTGAATGCATGTTTAGGAAACTTACTACTTCAAAAGCATGTGTTTGGCCCATTTTGATTTGAATGCATAAGCTTAGTAACCTTGTGTGTCATAGGCATTTGACAATGAATGTGATGAGCTTGTCTTGTTTGAATCCCTAGGTCTTAGAGCCCATAGCCTTAGTTTAGCAATTTGAGAACCATAGCATGGCTTAAGTTGTTAGACTAAGAGACTTTGTGAACCATAGCATGGCATGAAGATGCATAAGAAAAGACCATGGCCCTAGAACCCTAGTACGGCTAGGGTACGGGATTTGATCCATTAATAAATCTCACTTGCATGTTTATTTGATGAAATCAACCATTGGATTTGGGCTTAGGTGACCCAAAACCCCCTTTCACTTAATCAACAAAGTTCAAAACCTAATTGTGTTCACTTTTATTTCTTGCGTGCACTTTAATTTTAATTGTGTTCCTTGATCACTTATCACTTCACAAACCAACAAATGTCCCCATCTACATGTCCACTATGCACATACCCCACATAGCTCATGCATAGCAATCCATTTCTTGCCCCCTCATTAGTGCTTGTCGACCTAACTACCCTAGTTGCCTAGGGATTGGCACCGCCAATTCCCGAACGACATTTCCCCCGGTCTTTACTTCCATATCCTATTTTGACGATACGTAGCTTGCGTGAAAGCGCTCCAAAAGCGTTAAAGTCAATGGCGCCGTTGCTTGCCGGGGATTGAGGTGGATCTTTGATCCCTTGGTAGCCGGTAGTGGTTACTTGCACTTTCTTGTCTAGTTTGTCATTGTTTTGTTGATAATTGTGTGTTTTCTCACTCATGGAACCATCTTGAATTGTTCATTGTTCATACCACTAGTTGTTTGGGAGAGATATTAGTACTATTGTGTTGATTTTGAACTAGGTTTGTTCCCTATTCCATCTTGGAAAAGTGGGGATTGTGTGGAAAAACAAAAGTTAAAAACGGACGACCGGTCGCCCCTGTCTGTCGACCGGTCGCCGAGGGGCAGGAAAAAGGAAAAAGTTTCGGTAGCTTCTCGACCGGTCGCCCCTGTTTGCCGACCGGTCGCCGGTGCCCTGTTTTGACTTTTTCTTGTGTTTTGAGATCCAATTGCTTTCTATTGTCATATACCTTTGATTTCTTGCCTTAATTGTGATATCTAATCAATCTTGTGGTATTTTAAAGGTGCATGAACCCTCCCCAATCGAATTACATTCGATTTGCATTAAGAAGCGGACGAGTTTTAGAAGAGATACCAAGAGGTAGACCGAAAAGGAGGAGAAGAAGAGTACTTCAAGTGACCGAAAGTGCTCCTCCGGTTATTCGCACTTCACCTCCTCCAAGGATCTCTACTTCACCACCAAGACAAGAGGTCCCAATGGGTGACCAAGCTCCACCACCACCGCCACCGGTGAGGAGAATGAGGGAGTACACCCTACCACAAATTGTGGGCAACCCCTCTTGCATTGTACTCCCTCCATGCGACCATCACTTCGAAATCAAGTCCTCCACTCTCAACATCTTGCCAAGCTTCAATGGGACCAATCAAAGTCCGTACGACCACTTGATGGAGTTTGAGCAAGCTTGCACCACCGTCAAACTAAATGGTCTCCCGGAAGAAAGTCTCAAGCTTCGGCTCTTCCCATTCACATTGAGAGATAATGCTAGGAGGTGGCTCACCAAGCTTCCCCCAAGCTCCATCACCTCTTGGGTCCAAATGCAAGAGACGTTTTTGGCTAAGTACTTTCCCCCAAGTAAAGCGGCGAAGGTTCGTGATGAATTAGTGAGCTTCAAACAACACTCTACGGACACCTTCCATGAGACTTGGGAGCGATTCAAGGATTTGGACTTGTCATGTCCTCATCATGGTTTGGAGAAGTGGCTATTGGTAGACCTATTCTATAGAGGGCTTGGACCGGACCAACGCCAAAGAGTTGACACTTTTAGTGGTGGCACCATAGCGAATAAGTCTCCCGATGAGGCTTGGAATACTTATGAAGAGTTGGCGGAAAATTCACTTCATTGGGATGATAGGGGAACAAGGAAGGTGACCAACCTCTCTATGCCATCAAGGGAGTTCTTAAAAGAAGAAAATGTGGTTGTCTCCGGGTCTATTAATGTGGCACAAGGATTCAAGAGATTGGAGAGCAAGCTTCAGAGTCTCATTGAGAGCAAACTTGGGCATTTGGTACATCAAGGAGCTCCCTCATCTTCACCAAGCTCCCATGAGAAAAGAGAAGCTACTATTTGCCTAATTTGTGATGCACATACACATGACACTCAAGATTGCCACCTTGCTTCTACATATCCGGAATTTGTACAAGAGTATGTGAACCAAGTGGGAGAGCCCAAGCAAACACATGTGAGTCCTAGAAATGATCCATACTCCTTCACTTACAATCCGGGATGGCGGAATCATCCTAATTTCACTTATGGGGGCAACCAAAGGGAGAACAACTTGCAAGGTAGAGGTGGTCATCACTCTTATGGTCAAGGAAGGAATCAAGGCTTTCATGATCGATCACAAGGATTCAATTCCTACCAAGGAGGAGCCACTCAAGCTCCCATTGCTCCTTCAAGCTCATCACAAGCACCCCCCGGATTCAATTCTCAAGGCGGTCCATCTTCTTATGGAGGACCAAAGCCCAATTTTGGAGTCTCATCAAGCCAACCACAAGTTTAAGAGCCAAAGAAACCAAGCTTGGAGGACCTTCTCTCGGCTTTTGTTCAAAAGACTGATATTAGCATTACAACCTTGAGTCAAGGACAACAAGCTCTTCAACAAAGTGTGGGTGCATTGACACAAGGACAACAAAATCTTCAACAAGGGCTACACAAGATGGAGTTGCAATTTGGTCAATTGGCCAAGGAAATGAGTGAGAGACCTAGAGGTTCACTTCCTTCTCAAGTGGAGCCTAATCCGAGGGCAAAGGCTCATGAGCAAGTCAATGCTATCTCCACTCTTCGTTCCGGTAAGCTCTATGACAATAAAGTACATTTTGACCCCCTTACATATTATAATGATCCCCCTTCTTCTACCCCTTCTCATTTGAATTTTGATAGTGATATTATCTATGAGGAGAATGGGACCGGAGGGGAAGAAAATGTACCCTCCGGTAATATGGAGTTGGGAGATGTTGTGACCTTGTCTAAACAAAGGAGAGAAAAAGGGGTGGATAAGGTAGCCGGTGGGGAAGAAAATGTACCCACCGGAGGAGCTTCTAGCCATATCAAGCATCCATCCAAGTTTCAAGCTCCTACATCAACCTCCTAAGTTCAAGCTTCTAATCCTTCATCATCCACTTCAAAGGGTCATGAGCAAGGAATTCCATTGTTGGGCAACCAATTTGGGCAACTAGCTCTCGACTATGATTTTGAGAAGGAAGACTATGCTCGGCGGAAGCACAACAAGGTTTCTATTGGTGACAATCAAGTAAGAGGAGATTCTAGTGAGCCTAGGGATGGGTCACGTTCGGGTGGAGAACCATTGGGAGAGGCCATGAAGGCTAGGGACCCCAATGCCCCCGAGAAGGACTCTAGGGACACTAGAGCTCCATCTTTTTCTAGTGAGCCAAGAAGAGGTCCAAGGTGTGTTCCACCTCTTGACATGAGTGATTACGAAGTCCCTTTGCCTTTTCCTCAAGTGAAGCGCAAAGAAGAAGTGAAGAAGCGTCAAGACAAGCATAAGAAGGAGTTTTATGAGATGTTCAAGAAAGTCAATTTGAATGTTCCTCTCTTGGATGCCATTAAGCAATTCCCGGCCTATGGAAAGTTCCTAAAGGAGTTGTGCACCAACAAGAGAAAGTTCAAGAAGGGTGAGCAAGTTATTCTAAGTGAAGAAGTATCGGCAATCCTTCAAGGGAAGCTCCCACCAAAACTTAAAGATCCCGGCTCATTCACCGTTCCATGCACCATTGAAAACAAGTTTCAAAGTCCTTGAAGTTGTCTTATAAAGCATTAGGAGCATTTGCATACTTCCATTCCCTTCATTTCATTTAGCCCCATACCATTGGCCCCATTACAACCGTGAAAAGTCCTTTTGATTTAAAGAACCGTAAATTGATTTGTGGAGAGTTGGTTTTTGAGCAAGCCTATGGGGACATTACTTGTGGAATTGTTTTGAGTGTAAACACTTTAACCTCTAAACACTTGAGCGGAAATAGTTAGTGAATCTTTGTGAGTTTAGCGGTTAACCTAGTTTGATTTTGCCTATTGGATTGCTTGAGATCGATTATGAATGTCATTCACACACTACCACTCAAGCATTAATTAAATGTTCATGTTAAGTACTTAGCAATTTTTCAAAGCCCATGCTTATGCTCTAATTGATTCTTGATTGTGACTCATGAAGCTCCCTGAGGGTAATGGTTGGACAAACCACTTGCTTGATTGACTACCTTTTGGCTTTTCTATTGTGGGTGTGATTATGCTTGAGGACAAGCATGACTTAAGTGTGGGGGTGTGATTTATACATATTTTATGTATAAAGAGCACTCCTAATCACTTGTTTTATGCTCCCTTAGCACCTAATAATGTCACTTACCCTCGTTTATCTCTTCTTATAGGTTCATACCGGGAGAAATGGAATTTGAAGAAAAGGATGCACTTTGGAAGCTTTTGAAGGCGTTTCCGTGGAGCAACCAAAAAGTCAACCGTGACTTTGGAGCTCAAGATTTCAAGATTGAAGCCTTAGAAGTGGAGGACAACGATATCCCGGAGTTGAGACCAAGAAACCGAAAAGTCAACTTTCGGCCCGGAAGTCAACCGAAGTCAACGGGCCCACATGGTCAACCCCGAGGTCAACCCCGAAGACATCCCACAAAGACTCATGCAAGACTTTCCCACATCTACTAGGAGAGCTCATTTGATTGGTTGAGGCATATTGGTGGTGAGTAGGAATTCAAATTCAAAAAGGGGACAAAGCATTTAATGCTTATGCCATACTTTGTCCCCTAGCCTTTTCCCTTCACCTTTTGTCTCCCAATGGTCCCAAATCTGATTTGCCTATGCTATACACACATTCCCACTTTGCCCTTAATGTCCATACACTTCCCTAACTACCCCATGGCATTTAGGTCTTTTTTAGGTGAGTTAGATCTATGTTTTTAACCTTAGGATCATTCCCCTTTGATCCTAACCCTTTATCCCCACATATATATTCTTAACCTTCCCATTTTCATAAAAGACCAACCCTAGACACCACAAATCCCCAAAAAATCCTCTCTAGTTTCCCTTTCCCTTTCCTTCATTTTGCCCATTTTCCCCATTTTTCTGGTACCGGACGACCGGTCGCCGAGCATCCACGACCGGTCGCCGATACGGCTATTTTGCCACTTCCTCCATTTTCCACCATTTCCTCACTTCATCTCTCATACCTTCCTTCATCAAACATCCTCTACACACCCTCCACAAAACACTTTTCCACACCATCTACTCACATCTACTCACCATTTCAAGGAATCACTCACTACATCTAGTTTGTGGAGGCTTGGAGCTTCGAGGAAGCAAGGAGGAGATTAAAGGAGCACAAGGAGAGGCCTTCCATCACTTGGTGACAGCAAGGACCAGCTGGCCTTCACTATTGAGCCCCTCTTCACCTTTACTTACTCTCTATTTGTCTCTAGGCTTGTTAGATTTGATACTATGATGCATATTGAGATGTATTGTGAGTAGTCCTTGAAGATTGGGGGCTAGGGTTATGTGCCCTAGCCCAATGACAATGGATTGATTGATTTATATATCTATGCTTGAGATTTTGATATGGATATGTTCATTGCCTATCTTAAAAGTGTTGAATGCATGTTTAGGAAACTTACTACTTCAAAAGCATGTGTTTGGCCCATTTTGATTTGAATGCATAAGCTTAGTAACCTTGTGTGTCATAGGCATTTGACAATGAATGTGATGAGCTTGTCTTGTTTGAATCCCTAGGTCTTAGAGCCCATAGCCTTAGTTTAGCAATTTGAGAACCATAGCATGGCTTAAGTTGTTAGACTAAGAGACTTTGTGAACCATAGCATGGCATGAAGATGCATAAGAAAAGACCATGGCCCTAGAACCCTAGTACGGCTAGGGTACGGGATTTGATCCATTAATAAATCTCACTTGCATGTTTATTTGATGAAATCAACCATTGGATTTGGGCTTAGGTGACCCAAAACCCCCTTTCACTTAATCAACAAAGTTCAAAACCTAATTGTGTTCACTTTTATTTCTTGCGTGCACTTTAATTTTAATTGTGTTCCTTGATCACTTATCACTTCACAAACCAACAAATGTCCCCATCTACATGTCCACTATGCACATACCCCACATAGCTCATGCATAGCAATCCATTTCTTGCCCCCTCATTAGTGTTTGTCGACCTAACTACCCTAGTTGCCTAGGGATTGGCACCGCCAATTCCCGAACGACATTTCCCCCGGTCTTTACTTCCATATCCTATTTTGACGATACGTAGCTTGCGTGAAAGCGCTCCAAAAGCGCTAAAGTCATATGCCATATATAAGTAAGCCATAATTTGAATTGAAAATTCTCAACAGCAAACTAACGGCTATATGTGAGGCCATTCTTTATTATAATAATTTTTTATAATTTAATAGATTATTATCTTTGATGAAAAGATAAGTCATAATTATGTATTAATTTTTTTTTGACCAAATATATTCAATATTAGACTCAAATGAAAGATCTCGTTGAGATCTTCATAACCATATAATTTTTATTATTAAAAAAATTTATAAGTATAAACTTTGATGAGAAAAAAGATTAGCAACTAAAAATAATTAAGGATACAAATGAAATTTGAATGAAGTTAGAAGGACAAAAAAGGAAATAAAATGAGATATGATAAACAAATCCTTGGATTTGGCTTATTGACACGCCCAAAAAGGGCATCAATTTAAAAAATCCCTATCGGTAGTATAGTGGTAAGTAGGGTATCGTTCACAACGGAGATCAAAGGGTGTACCTAACAAAAATTGTCACAAAGAATTAAATAAAATAAAGAATTATTATTAACATGTATAAAGTATAAATATATACATATGTACAAAGTAAGGGGGTTTAAGAGATAAATTGAATGAAATAAATTAATTAAACTACAAAGAATAAATTAAATGAGATGGGATGAAACACAAAGTATATAAAGTTCAGCCACATATACACAAGTTTATTAATCATTGGACCGAAAATTAACCAAGTTCCCTAGCCATGAAACCGAAATTAACATATGTAGAAAGTTAGAAGCTAACCATTCCCCAAATAAAACCTCTCTACAAAAATTAACCTAAGTGAAAGCACCTAGATTAACCAATTAAACATGCCATCTTAGTCTAGAAAGCTAGCTAGTCAAACCATGTTTAACGCATAGAAGAATAGTTGTTAATCAAAGTGCACGACCCATTATAGAAAAGTCCATATCTCCGCAATCCTTTTTATTAGACACCGACCTTTGTCCAAAGCCTTTACTACTCGTGAATTAGGTTTCCAAAACTATTAGGTGAATTGTAATCCCTAACTCTAGCTCCAATTATATGCAAATATTATAAGTTTCGAACCCTATAACATAAACACATAAAAGTTTTCTATAAAACAGAATCAAATAAACGGAGTCACATAAGCTACTAGAAGAACTAATTAATTAGGATCCAATAACTAAATAAACTCATATATATAGGCTGGAAATTATATAAATCATGTCATGTTAACTAATACAAAAGATAAACAAGCAACAAAGAGGAACTCAAAAAGAGTAATTAAAGATTAAGTTGAAGTACACCATATGGAATAGCATGAAGACTTGAAGACCACGAAACCTTGAATCCTTGAAAGCAAGTAATCCAAACCGTGTGCAGCAAGGTGGTGATGATGATGGACGAAATTGATGGTGATGATGGTGATGGTGCAGCCGCCTTTCCTCCTCCTTGAAGCCTTGAGAACCCTAAATACTAGAGAATGGAAAATATGATGGAGAAGAGAAAGAGGAGGGTTTGTCCCTCCCCATTGGGGTGTGAATTGGTGAGAAGAATGAGGCTGCTATTTATAGGAGAATGGAGAGGAAGAAGAAGACAATGAAAGAAATAAAGAAATAAAGGGAAGAGAAGTGGAATTTAAGTGGGAGATAAAGAAATGGTGAGTGGAATGGTGGAAATGTAGTCATATGGCAATTAACCATTTATTTTAATAAAAGAAATCAAACACTAATGGTGTGGGAAGAAAGCAACAAATATGGTGTGGTGATATGGGTGGAAATATGTGGGTGAGTGGAGCATTGAGAATAAAGGAAAATGAAAGAATTAGAAAGCAAGCAGCACTGAGCTATGCGCACTCAGAATGGAATATTGGACGTTTGGACGGTTGGATGATTCTGAAATTTGAATCCAGAATACCTAACACACACATGCAGAGTGTACCAAAATTACAGCTGGATCCAACGGTGCAATTGGGAAATATGGGCTTCGCAAGTTGACTAATCTGCACAGGCAGAATGTCCGAAAATCTGGGCTTGGGTCTTTCCTCATGCTTTGTGAACTTGGGCCTTCCATCTTGGTTTTGGGCCTCCTTCTTGGCCTGGGCCTTCATCTTGGACTTGGGCCTTCATCTTGGGCCCACGGCAGCGCACCTCTTAATGGGCCTCGAGAAAGCCCATTAGACTTCATAAATTTCCAACACTTTGCTTACTCTCCTCAACTTATCTTCTTTTCTCTTTATTTGCAATAGGAAACCTACAAACACAAAAACTAAATAAATAACAGAAATTTATGAGAAACTAACAATAAAAATGTAGAGAAATTGATATAAAAAGTTGTACAATTATGCACCTATCACTTATCACACTTGAAAGCCAAATATGGCTTACAAACTTGTTGAACGGCAAATATGATTGTGGGCCCTATCAACTATAGCATACGGTGGAAGTACTTATGATGCCATATTTGCTTTTTTGCCATACGATGGCAGATGCTCTTAGAGCACTTACAACATTCTCTATTTTGGCTCCTTAATTAGCTATTTTGGAATAACATATTAAAAAAAATCAATATCTAACAGGCTGTCTATTTAGTTTTAGCTATATATATATATATCTCCAAAATGTAAAGAGCAAGTGAGGCTTTCTACTATTTTTTCTAGCTTAAAATATTTATTTTTAGTTGTTTTGTGTCATTTTTAGATACACTTAAGGAATTTTTTTTCTTAATTCAAAAATTAATATAAGTCAAAAGTAGCTAAAGTATACAAAAGATGTTAGAGGACAAAAATTAGCTAGGTAAGGCTAATTTTTTTAGCCTTGGTTTTAATTTGCGTTCATTTCCAAGGCCGTAGAATAGAAGTAGCAAACATATTTAGAAGGCCAATGAGAGTTGGTTCAGTTGGAATGGACGAATTTGTGTTGGAGTCCCTATTCAAGTTCGATTCCGCTACCAACTATCTCTCTTTGGTGGGTATTATAGAAACCTGGACCTTCAGACCGTTGGGTGAGTGTGTGGTCTCCCTGGAGAATGTCTCTGGGCCTCCATGGAGGTAGAGTGTCACCTCTCAATAAACGTGGTGAAATTATCCCCAGTCGTGAATCCGAAACCTTCGAGTTTAGGTCGTAAGGTTTGCCCCGGCCGTGGTAGTGTAGGGAAGCCTCTCTTTTATCTGAAATTTTTTGCATAAAAAAACATATATAATTAGAAGACCTTTGAGCAATTGGAGGGAGGTTTGTGGATGGACAATGGGATCTAATGGGCGTGGCTTCGTTGAACCACATATATATATATATATATATATATATATATATATATATACCGTGGAGTTCTTCTTTACATATCTAGTGGCCACTATAACATCTTTATGAGAAAAGTTTTGAATTCCTACTTTTGAAACAAATGAACGACTATTTTAATTAAGAACTGTGGTGAAGTACATGGGGGGTGAGGGGGGGGACATAAAACCTGAACCCCTTCAAAATAAAAGATAACAACCCAATGAAAGGAGTCTCCGATACATCCACGTACACAAATGAGCACCTACCATGATGTAGAGCGCAATTGCCTACATCCACTGCTTCGAAAAAGCGGTCACTAACTGGAAAGACAAAGTCCGAAGAACGCATAGGGTCTTCGGTCGGTACGGGTTTAAAAACAGCTATTCCAGTATGTGGTCGCCCAGAATTAATACCGGCGACCCTATGTCTCATCCTCCCACTAGGAGGCAGCGTCCAATTCGCTATGACCCGCCGCCGCCCTAGGACAAGATCATCACCCTTAAAGAAAGGCTTAATGACCATACTTTTCATTTTCACACTCGGAGGCAACAACCATTTAATAATAGCATGCCACCTCACAATGGCAGATAGTGCACACGGGGTGCGATAACCGGGGAATAAAATACAACATATTAAAACTATGAAAATGTCAAAGTAAAATATGAAACTAAATCCACTGAGCTTAAACCCACGAGAGTGGTAAGCACCAATAGGGAATAAAAAGCAACTACAAATTAAAACAATGCAAAAGTAATAATAATGAAAGCAACTGACAGACATAGCAGACAAAAGCAAGAAAAGATTCCCACGCCTTCCCGCAGTCCCACCTCCACTCACCAGCAACACTACCATCGTCGGACCACCGTAGTCAGCAAAGACCCACACCAACTGGTCTATGCTCGAGGCCTGAAAGGAACAGCAAATCCAGCCATGGATTATTGACCGCAAACAATAACAATAATCAAAGACATAAACACCCAACCAAAACAGAGAACCCGTTGTTGGAGGAGCCAATAACGGGAGCTGGTTCACCACACCGATCCGGTAAAACACCATGCCGAAACCCCTCTCGACACCCCAAACGTCACCGAGGCCGGAAAATTGAGCGAGGGAAACAAAGGGAAACCGCCGGGAAACCATCGGCCCAAACCCGATTCGAACAGCCACCCCCCTTACCACCATCGCCGAGCCACGAGCTCGCAGAACCCGATCAGCACCACGTCGATCCACACTAACGTCAGCCCATTGAACGATCACCGCCCAAACTCGGCAGCTCCGTCAAGACCTTGGGACGCCAGCAAAGCCACAGTAGATCCGAACCGCGAGCCTCCCTCCAAAGCACTACCTCACTCGACTACTTGGTCGATGATCGAAACCGATCCCCGGATCCCCACCATCCGCACGTCGTTGCCGCCATACCCCCACCGAAGCACAGCGACAGGGAAGTCGAAGGCTCACGGCCGGGGGGGGGGGGGGGGGGGGCTAGAGCTCCTTGGGTTTTTAGGTGCGCGTGAGGTGCGTTCTAATTCTCACTCGATCTTATTCAAATAGTTGTGTTTTGAACTCCTAGTTATAAGTGGATATATATAGGTCTTGTTTTGTTACAACTGAAAAGCCAAAAACCTAATTTCCATTTGTGGTGGGAAAAAATGTATTAGGTACCCCTAAATTATTAGAATATTGCATTGATTTTAATCCTAGTTTCGCTCCTGGACATTGGGCACTTTGGCAGCTGTGGGTTTTTCAAAAAAATTTTTTTTTATGAAAATGCTTCATTAAAAAAAAAATTTGATGAACAGGTTAAGTTCATCCTCGATTTTAATTCTGGTTCCGCCTTTGGTCACTAGGCTCTTTGGCGACTGTGACTTTTTCAGCAATGCGCAAGAGTTTAGAGTGGTGGTGGCTTTTAGTCGGGGTAGAGCTAGCATTGTCTAGTGGGAGGGGCCAAGACATATAAAGTATTCAGGGGGGGGGGGGGGGGGGCGCCAAGACTCAAAGAATATAGGCAAAATTTTGCTGAGATAGGGAAAATATACATAGAATATGAATGCATAAAAAATTTCAGGGGGGGCCAAGGCCACCCTTGGTCTCCATGTAGCTACCCCCATGCTTTTAGTGGTTGTAGCACTACATGCGAGTTGAGAAGGATGGTTGCACTGGGTCCTCCAAATCACTATAGTTTGGTGCCCTCTTGATTTGGTCGTGGTTTGCCAGATTCTGGTGTAGGTTCTTGGCGATGACAACAGAGGAATGACTTACGACATGTCAATGGCTGTATTTTATTATTTGGTTAATTTGTTGGGCTTGGACCGTACTCATGTTGTTTTAGGTTTTGGGCCAGAAGATTGGGCTGCGTTGCTCGTTCTTTCTAGCTTCATAGGTTTTTCCTTATTGGCTTTGTTTTTGGGTTTATAGACTATGCTTTGGGCTTGAGCTTGCTTGTGCCCTTACTTTTATTAGGCTAATGGAGACTGAGGACCTCTCATGCTGAATCCAAGTTTGAAGTCTAGATTCGAGTTCTGATAGTACTTTTATATTATGCTTTTTTCTATGGCCATTTTTGTCTCTCCATGTATTAACCCAATTTTTTTGTTGTTATTTTCTCTCTCTCTCTCTCTCTCTCTTTTGAGAAATAGTGCACCGATATTGTCCCAACTTAACCACCTATTAGATTTTGAATTTTATCACAAAAGGCATCGATACAATTGGGAGTAACCACCCACTTATAAGTTATATTTTCTTTTATCACTTTTCTGATGTGGGATCTCCACTTTCCAACACGACATCTCACGTGCAACCAATTAACAAACCAATTTTCATATTAGAAATTGGGACAAATTTTTATACTGGGGTGATTTCGATTAATTCAACAACCCACTCTGGTCCAATGACAAATGGCGACGTGATTGGAGATGGACCCGCTCTGATACCATGTTAAACAACAGCAAGTGTGGCCCGTGGCCCGTGGCCCACTACTATACCGATATTGTCTCAACTTAACCACCTATTAGGTGTTGTGTTTTATCACAAAAGATTTCGGTATAATTAGGAGTAAGTGGTGCTTATAAGTTATTTTTTCTTTTGTCACTCTTTTGATGTGAGATCTCCACTCTCTAACATCTTCCTCCTTCTTGCTCCTTCTTTCTCCTTCTCTCCTTCTCCTTCTTCTCCTTTTTGGATGTGAGAGAGAGAGAGAGAGATAGAGCAAAACAAAAAGGTTAATACATAGAAAGAAGATAATTCTCATGGAAAAAACCACGTGGTCATGGGTTAAACAGAGTTATTGATGACCCACCAAAATTGGGTTGAGTTTGAAAGGTCAGATACTAAGAGCATCTTTAGTAATGCTAACTATTTTTAATTAAATTTTAGCTAAAGTAGCTAAAAAGCTATTTTAGTTAGCCAGTTTGAAAATACGTCTGCAACAATGATTTCTAGTTTAGGTAGTATTAAATTTAAATTATTTTTATAATGAATACAAAATAGTTTAAGTATATTTAATAATTACATAAAAAACTAAAAGGAATGTTTTAAATTAACAAAAATAATAAAAATCTTATTTCGCTCTATATATTTAGGAGTCATATAACTAAAAACTAAAATAAAGAGCCACTTAGGAGGTTGGTGTATAAGAATTGGACTTAGCATACTAAGCAATTACACATAATTACTTAAGAATGATATAATCGGAGATTGCATGTAGAATCTAGTTCTGTATTTGTAAGAATTTTGTATCTAGAGATTAATATAATTGGAGATTGCATGTAGAATCTAGTTCTGGGAACTTAATATACTTGTGAATCAAGTAAGTATATTGGTACATTATCTATAGAGATTATTATTTATGTGATTATGGTACTTTTATGGGAATGATCCTAAGTCACATCTTTTATATATATAGTTTAGGTCCATGTATTCTCTAAACACGAGTATTAAGTTACTTGCCCCATTGTGAGATACTCGGACATAGAGCTTTTGCAAAAGAATTAGACCTAGACTCTCAATCATGGCATTCGATTCCTATTCTGCTCCAAGTAAGTTCTATACTTGTTCTTATATTAGTTCTAGCATCCCTATCGTAAGTTGTGTTTATATGCTTGTGGTTGTGTTTATATTAGTAATCATTAAGTTATAGATTACATGGTGCAACTGCTAAAATAGCTGAAAATGTAAACATGCTCTCTAAAATAGCTAAGGAACAAAGATAGAGAGTCTGCTACATATGATAGTTTTTAAATGTCAGGTACCAAAGTGATGTACAACTCTTAGGTTGAATATTGTTCATGATAAAAGCCCATGTGCTTAATTGCTCAAAAATGTAAAGACAGGTAGTGACTATTTTTGTATGTAGTCTAACTAGTGTTGCTCTTGGATGGACTTCCATGTACAATTCTCACTAAATTAATGAATCGACCGTTATGGAGTTATGGAGGTCCTTATTTTATAAGGTGTAAAGCTTTGATCTCCGCCGTCATATTAGATCATTTAAACGGATATGACGACAAATATTAAAGTAAGAACCTCCGCATCTGGGAATCATTTAACAACAATTGCATCCATCGTTGCTGTTGAAAAATTCATAATATAGTTGTTCTTACCATTTTTGGGATTTATTAATTAATTCCACCTATATAGGCTGAAAAACTTTGTATATGTACTTGTTCTTACTATACACTACAAGAGAAATTAGCAAAAGCGAGGAATTTCATTACGACAACCCAAAATTCCTCGCAAAATCTAGGTATACGCGAGGAAATTTCATTTGTCGTACATGATCCCATTGGCGACAACCATTTCCTCGCATAAAGTACGGATATGCGAGGAATTGACGGTTGTCGCATATATGACATTATGCGACACCCAATTCCTCGTAAAAGACCAATTTGGCAACGACTTTAATGTGTTATCGCTTAAAGTTTAAGTAACAACTAGTATGTCCTCGCATAAGATCAAGTAGGCGACAACTCTTATGAGTATAAGAGTTGTCGCTTACTATTTTTGCAACTTCTGGAATTTTCTCGTATAAGAAGAAGTTGGCGATGACTTCTATATGTTGTCGCTTAATTTGAGGCATCAAGCACCGTCCCACGATTTGTAGGAAAGTGCGCCATCACAACCCGTACTCCCTTTATTTAAATTTGTTTAAAAAACAAAGAGTATAAAGATGAGAAAAAAGGGGACGAAATCAAAATATTTCTTAAAAAAAAAAATTAAATAGAATACAAAGCGAATATGACATGACAACAAAAATATAAAGGGAATACAAAATTAAGAACAAAATTTTTAATGCTTAGAGTTTAGAGCTTAGACTTTTAAATGAAAGCTACATAAGCAAAAAAAGAAAGAAAAAAAAGGTATTCTTAGAACTAAGAGTGTTTAGCTTTCAAATAAAAAACTTAGAGAGCATACATGGGAATGAATCTTAATCATCAGATTCATTGAATACTTCTTCTTGTTTTTTTTATTTTTATGAATACCTCTTCCATTAGGAAAGTATAAGGTTTCCCAGAAAAGGACAAACATCAATATTGATTAGTGATTACCCCTCACAACACACGCATAAGAAGCTTAGAGCAGCAAAAAAAAAAAAAAAAAAAGGCACCGAGAACCCAGAAACGAAAAGAAGAAGGGAAAAACTGGACTATAGCCATAAACGGCTCCGCCCCCACAGGCCAGCACCGCCGATTTTGTCCACCTCAGACAACAAGACCAGTCCCAAAATATTCGTCTCCGACTGGGATACCTATACATGCCATCCTTGAATTCTATAGTTCACCGTACTTGACGAATTGAAGGCGAGAAGATTCGAAATTTTCCGGCTTCTTTCGCCAATTCCGGCCAATACGTTGTTTTTCCGGCAAAAAGCCAAGGTAAGGAGTTTTTCTACTTCTTGTGGGCTTTCTTTTGAATACAATATTACATGTTTTCATTGAGTTTTGGAAATCTGCAAGCTTATTTTTGGTGAGATACGTGTTTAATTTTTTTTTCTTTTTGGTAATGTCTCTGAATTGTGTCAATTAACATATGATGTGCACTTGTTCCAACTCAATCTTCTGGTTATCATATATAATTATATGGCATACATATGTGCAGATCATGTATATAAACTTATAGTGCAGAGTCATATGTCATGCCAAGCCAATTGTTCTAAACCAATTGTTCCTTGATAAAAAAAAGAAACCAATTGTTCCAATTAAGGTTCCAAACCAATTCTTCAATTAATATGCCATATATATCGCCATATATGCAAACGTCAAGTTTACATATATATGTCAAGCCAAACCAATTGTTCCAATTAAGCCAAACTACTATATATAACTTTACACGTGTGTATTCTTCAATTAAGTTTACATGGGTCGCCATATATGCTAACTATATATAATTGTTGTTAGTAGCCAGGTCAAGTAAATACACTTGTGTGTATAATATTTGTTGTTTAGAGAATGATGATTTACCATTGTCTTAGTCTCAAAAGTCTTGAGAACTATTTCTTGTATAATAATTTTCTTTTGTTTTTTTTTGGCTTAAATCTTTTGCTTTTGTTTAATCCTATCAGTAAGTTTTTTACATTTATAGTTCCAATTAGCTAATATATTATCTTCATGTGCTACACTAGATTATATTAAGATGGACAGGGAGTGGATTCCATTGGGTTGTAGTTCAAAATATCGGTTTGCTGAACCGTTTAAAGAAGGGGTTAGATCCTTCATTGAAGTTGCACAACATCATGTGAATGAAAAGAATGAGATCTCATGTCCTTGCATGAACTGCAATAACGCATATTCACTCCCCACTAATGTAGTCAAGATCCATTTGTTGAAAAATGGCATGGTAACAACTTATAACCCATGGATATATCATGGAGAACACAATGATGTGCAGAGTCAAACTCCTCTGAGTAGCCCAATGGATGTAACTGAACCCAGTGGAGGTATATTTGATATGGTGAACGACCTATTTCCTATGGCTAATGCACATGTAATGGGGGATGAAGATGATATATTAGGGGAGGATGAAGATGAAGATATAGATGATACATCAGCGAATCAAGATACTCAGGGGCCTTACGATACCACCGATGTTCATAATGAAGATGTGGATAACTATGATAAATTATTGCAAGAAGCTCAACTAGAACTCTATCCCGGTTGTGTAGAATATTCAGTTCTGACATTTGTTGTGGAGTTAATTCACTGCAAAGTTGACAATCTTTGGACCAACAAGTCTGTTGATACCTTGTTAATAATGATGAGGAAGATGTGTCCAAAACCCAATAATATTCCTGAATCATATTATGCGTGCAAGAAGATCTTGAAAGGTATTGGCTTGGGGTATGAAACCATCCATGTTTGTAAATATGATTGTGTCTTGTTCTATAAAGAAAACGAAGGGAAAGACAGATGTCCGGTGTGTAATGAGCCTCGGTATAAGAACAGTGATCGTGAACAAAAAAAGAAGGTTCCCCAAAAAGTATTGAGATATTTTCCACTAAAACCGAGGTTACAAAGATTGTTTAGATCAAGACACACATCGAATGACATGAGGTGGCACAAGGATAAACGAGTTGATGTAGATGGTGAGATGAGGCATCCGGCAGACTCTATTGCTTGGAAAGAATTTGATAAGATGTACCCTGACTTTGCATAGGACCCACGAAATGTCAGATTAGGCCTTGCAACTGACGGCTTCAATCCTTTTGGGAATATGAGCACTTCTTACAGTATGTGGCCTGTGGTGGTGGTTCCATATAACCTACCCCCATGGAAATGCATGAAAAAACCATTCTCTATGTTGACATTATTAATTTCAGGACCTCAAGCACCGGGAAGAGACATTGATGTATTTCTACGTCCGTTGATTGATGAGCTGAAGGAGTTATGGGAGAAGGGTGTTGAAACCTATGACAAAATGACCGAATCTTATTTTACCATGCGTGCAGCTGTGTTGTGGACCATCAATGATTTTCCAGCCTATGCAAATTTATCTGGATGGAGCACTAAAGGTTTTTTGGCATGCCCAGTTTGTAATAGAGATGCATCATACGAGAAGTTGACGAATAAGATTGGCTATATTGGGCATCGACGCTTCTTACCTATGGATCATTCATGGCGCAAAGATACCAACAAAGATACTTTTGACGGAAAGAGAGAGAAGAGACCTCCCCCTAGAGAATTTTCTGGTGATGACATACTTCATCAGTGTAGCCAGGTTATCCCCGGAAAGCCTGGTAAACATCCAAATAATAAGGATAGGAAGAGGAAGAGGACTGATGCTGAACTAAATTGGACTAAACGAAGTATTTTCTTTGAGCTAGAGTACTGGTCTAAACTAAAAATCAGGCATAATTTAGATATTATGCACATTGAGAAGAATATATGTGATAGCGTGGTTGGGACATTATTGCATATGGAAGGAAAATCGAAAGACACATACAAGGCAAGGTTAGATTTGCAAAAAATGAATATTAAGAAAGATTTGTGGGTAGAGAAGGACGGAAATAAGGTTGGTTTTCCTCAGGCAGAATATGTATTTACACTCCTTCAACGTAGATTTATATGTGAATTCTTCAAATCAGTTAGATTTCCAGATGGTTATGCGGCAAATATATCAAGGAATGTGAACTTAGATGATGGGAAGATATCGGGTTTGAAAAGCCACGATTGTCATGTGTTATTGCAGCGAGTTCTTCCTGTAGGAATACGAAAACATTTGAAGAAAAAAATTTGTGCTCCACTTGTGGAACTATCTCATTTCTTCCAACAAATATGTGCAAAGACGCTCAAAATTGCAGATTTGGACAGGTTGGAAGTTGAGATTGTGCTGATATTATGCAAGCTAGAGAAAGTTTTTCCTCCAGCATTCTTTGACATCATGGTTCACTTAGCCGTGCACTTACCACGTGAGGCTAAACTTGCTGGTCCAGTAGGATACCGTTGGATGTATCCAATTGAGAGGTAATGAATATCCTTTTGTTTGAACTTATATATTTATATTGTGCAAGTTACTTAACTAAGCAATTGTTTTTAATTTGTAGGTTACTGGGAACATACAAAAGATATGTGCGTAACAAAGCAAGACCAGAAGGTTCTATTGCGGAGGCTCACATCTCGTATGAATCATTAACATTTTGTTCAATGTATCTCCATGATGTTGAGACGACTTTTAACAGACCAGAACGAAACCAGCAGGGGAGCGAACCCAATGCAAAGATTTCTGTTTTTTCTCAAAGAGTGCGTCCGACGACTGGAAAAGGGCTAATGGTTGAGTTGTCAAATAAAGAATTGGAATTAGCAAACTGGTTTATCTTCAATAACTGCGACGAGATTGAAGGCTTTAGAAAGTATGTGATTTCTACTCTACTTTATTTATTAGCATATCATGAAATAAATTAAATATTGACAATCACTTGTATATTGTAGCGAGCATGAAGAACTCCTAAAAGAAGAGAATACTGAAAATGTAGAGCAAAGACATAGGACAGAGTTTCCAGAATGGTTTAGAAATCGTGCTACAACATTATATGATCAGGGATTAATTTCTGAAGAAATTTATTCATTAGCACATGGTGCAGTCTCACGCACTGTCCAGTATACTGGGTGCATTGCAAATGATATTCGGTGGTCGAGCAAACAAATTGAGCGATACCGCACCACACAAGATAGTGGAGTTATGACAATTGGATCCCACAATGGTGAACCCTGTACCTTTTATGGTAGTTTACTTACTGTCATTCTCTTACATTTTCGGAGAGGGTATAGTACCTTTCTTTTTAATTGTGAATGGTACAATTCTGATCCTAAGAAGATGAAGTTTGACTATCACTTGACATCATTGAACGTCAATAACCAATGATACATCTATGATCCTTATGTGCTACCAAATCAGGCCCATAAGGTATTTTATCTTGATGACCCGAAATTGGGACATCCGTGGAAAGTTGTCCAGAAGATTCAATATAGACATGTGTGGGATGTTCCAGAAAGAGAAGAAGATGAAGATCATGTAAACCACGATGGCGACTATGATGACGATGATGGTGACACTAATGATGTATGGGAGGTTCAGGTAGAAGATGATGAAACTAATACATCATTGTGCAGACATGATGTGGAACCTGAAATTATTATTCTCACAAACACTGATAAGGAAAGAAGTGTAGAAAATGATGATAATTTTATTGATGATGATTCCACTGATGATGATCTCATGTTGGAGGATGACAGAGCTTCCAATGAAGAAGAATTACTTGTTGATAGTGACACAAATAGTGGTTAGAATTATTAGTGGGTTATTTGATTTTTTTTTAGGCTTTTGATATTACTCGATCTGATGAATTGTGCTATTTGATGTTTTTGATATGATCGTATAAAGTTATGGTTGCTGTTTTTTTAATGATCTTTTTGTGGCTGCTTTTTTTCTGCTGTGTTTTTTTTCCTCCTCTCTTATGACAGCAACTCTTAAAAGCTATGAGTTATTTAATTTTGTTGGTTATTTGTCTTTGGGTTTTGGAATCAAGGTGAGTAGTGAGGTTTGTTGCAGAGCAAAAGAAAGAAAACAGATCGAAGAGAAGAAAAAGAAGGAACAAATTAAGAAGAATGAGAGGGTGAAGAACTGAGAAAAAAAAAGAATCTGTGATCAAGTGTTTTCTTATAGAGTTTCCAGATTTCAACTTATTATGGTACTTTGCTTAATGTGATTTTTCATTGACTACTTGTGTCTATGTCCTTACCTTTTTAATTTGGGACTATTGAAGTGTTATTTTAGGTGCTGATCATTATTGACGGACTGGAACAATTAAACAATCATTCTTGGATTTATTTTCAGGCTTATGGTTTATAAGTATTGTGGTCAAGCCACTTTATCATTAGCTCTTAAGTTGCTACGATGTTGGTTTTTGTTTTTTGGGTATTTCTCGAAGAAAGGATCACTAGAATTAAAAAATATGTTTATTACACTAATGAACAGTAGTACAATTGGTTTGGTTTTTTTTTTAGTAGTGTCATAGAGTTGGTCTTGAGTTCAACTCTCAGTTTTGCTGTGTTTTTATTTTATTTTTTTTGCTGGCCCTAAAGGATAAAGTTTTTTTTTTCATGAGAATGCCCTAAAGGATAAAGTTAAATGTAAAACTTTTCTTTCGCGTTAATTAAATGAGTGGACTATATGCCTATAAAGATATAAAGAATAACACCGAAAATAACCACTTGAGATGTAAAAGTTCATACACTAAGCGCATTATCAATGCCACTATATATACGTATATTAACAAATCTTCCTATAATATATATTTAGTGTGTCCGCACCACATATCTATATATGTATATATATATATGTATTAGGGAAGATCACCTAATATATATTTGTATGTATATATAAGTTTCAAAATTGGAAGCTTCCATAAAAGGAAGATCTAATGTGTCCGCAGTTCCGCACCACCTGCACCATCTCACATCTCAAAGCTGGCCCTAAAAAGATCATATTACCACTTGAATACTTCGATGAGTTCCCACAATTCAATCAAACCTACTTGCATCCCAAATTTTGCAAATGGCTTTGAAACTTGACGGTTCCAATTTATTTTGAAATATTCCAATATTATAGTAATGTGAAGCCCTTTCAATGTATCAGAAATCCTTAACTTATAACTTGGGTAATGTGACAAATTGCATTACAATGTGCTTCAATGATTGATCTTAAGGCGTTCAGTCATTGGTCCTAAATAACCAACATACAATGTGCTTCAATGATGGATCTCAAGGCGTTCAATGATCCATCTTATATGCCTATAGTCATGTTGTGTGAGTTCAACATACATGCATTAATCATTCAACTTGTCTGCATAAGAGTTGTAATATATTATAGTAAAAGTTGCTATATTAGCCTATAGGAATGTTTTACTAGGAATATGTATATGAATGCTTTTTTTTTTTTTCGATGAAGGGAATATACTAATATAGGAATGTTGTCAAATTGGTACTATGCTTAAAGCTATTACGGTTCAAGAGTTATGAAACAATGGGTATATATAGAGTTTAGGGTATAGGGTATATGATTTAGGGTTTAGGCTTTAGGTTTTAGGGTTTAGGGTTTAGGGTTTAGGGTTAGGGTTTAGGGTTTAGGGTTGGGTTTGGGTTTGGGTTTAGAGTTTAAGTTTAGCTTTTTTCATATTATTTTATTTTTATTTTTTAAGAAATATTTACCGTATAAATATGGTCTGTTGGATATATCTAATCAATGGTTGACATTAAATTGACGTACTGAAGTCATTATCTCTTTATTTTTGGTACATCTGAAGTCATTATCCCTTTTTTGAAATCGTAAAAGTCATTATCTCTTTCTCTCTTCTAGCTCTTCCCGTTCTTCTTCTATCAGAGAGGCGCGCAAAAAAGAGGTTTTGCAAGAAAGAACTCAATTCCTTTCCGTTCTTCTCTCAAATAGGCGCGCAATGAAAAGAAAAAGAAGCGGGTTCTTGAAAGAAATTCTAGTTAGGACTCTTCTTAACCCCAGAGAGATGAACACTATAAAAATAGACACTGGCTGCTCTATCGATCATAGTATCAATCCATTGCTCTCTCTACTTTTTGCAGCGACGCTCCTTCCTATTCATAACGGTGGGTCTCTATGCCATGGTTCCAATTTTTTGATTTGTTTTCTTCTCTTGGAGTTTAACTGTTCGATTATAGGTTTTATTCAGATTTGGGGGTCTATTACGCCATAGAAATCTAATGAGTGTGATTTTTCATTTTTTGGAAGGTTGAATTGCAGATTGGGTTGATTATCAAGTCATTACTCTGTGCCCACTTCATCAGGTATACATTTGCTTTCTATTGAATTGCATATTGGGTTGATTATTTAGTGGTATTTATGTTTTCAATTTGTGGGTAATGCTAGAAAACGTATAAAGATATCAGATTTGGTTTATTTTAAGCTTCATATTGTATCTTTGATTTCTTATCAAAAGAATTACCATGAATTTTTATGTCTAGTATGTGATTTTCCCAGTTGATTTGACCAGTATATCTTAATAAACTACCTTTCCAAATTATTAGAAAATGGACCGAATTGGTTTTATTATAGCTAAACAATTGTATCCTCCCATATGGTTTATTGATAGCTTTCTCTCAATTGATTTTTCGATGTCTAGCTTATTAGATGAAAAGCTACCTTATTAGAGATGTGTCCAATTTTTATGTGCAGTATATGTTTCTATTATTTTTAATTGCCGGTTTCTTAAGTTTTTGCCATGTGTTTCTCTTAAAAGCATGTTATTATTATGCAGCTTTCTTGTTGCATTAACAGACTCAAATAATTCTAATTGTAGTTAGTATGTTTGTAATCTTTTGTCTTGGTAGAGGTTTTGGTTCTTTGCCCCCTCTTCTTTTTTGTACTCTTTTATATTTTTATTAATCAAAATTTCAGTAGGAAAAAAAAACAGTGATGTTATGGTCTGGTACTTTGTATTACAGATGGGTAAGATGTGGTTTGAATTTTTCTCCCTATGTTCTTAGTTTAATATTTTTGGACCTAATTCCTTTTATTTCGTAATGCAGATGGCATCTCAATCTCAACAAGCCTGCCGTGGGAAGAGGATCAACAAATCTGCTGCTACTGTAGCAGCAAAGCAACCTTCCCATGCAGCAAGAATAACTCCTAATGTAGCAACAAGACTCTCTAAGTCAGCTTCTCAGGTAGCCCCAAGAACAGCTCTAAATGCAGAGCAGACACCATCTCTAGTGGCACCAAGAGCAACTCGGATAGCCATAAGATCAAATCTTAATGCAGAGTCGACACCATCACCAATGGAACCAAGAGCAACTCGAGTAGCCACAAGATCAAATCTTAATGCAGAGCCGACACCATCACCAATGGCACCGAGAACAACTACTCAAGCAACACCAACAACAACTCAATTGCCAATTGAGGAGCCAACACTTGATCAGCAGCCCACATCTCATAGCTCAGGTAAAGATGTTGAATATATACAAAATCATAAATAGAATATATACACAATCATAAATAGAATATGCTACCCCTTAAGTCACTGACTTTATGGTTTGATAGTTTTTGGTTTTAGGTTGCCTTATAATGACTTGTTTTATCTGAGCATGCAGAGGCTTCCTCTACCCCTGCTGAATTGAAAAGGAAGCGTGGAAAAACAACCGCAAAGGGTCTGATTGAGATGATTGCTACTAATGGGAACAAGAAGGTGGAGATAATTTTTGACCGAGAGCATTGGGTCCCTAATACTGAATATAGTAATAAGAAGTTCACTACCTCTATAGGGATTGAGGTTCGAAGTCGAGCTCCAGTATGTTTCCGTGGGTGGAATAAGATTCCGGGAGATATTAAGAGGGACTTGAGAGAGGGATTGACGGTGAGTTTCATTCAAAGTGATTTAATGTATTGGCCAAATATTTTGTTTCTAACAGAGTAGATTGTTTTTTATTCTTAACTAGGTACATTTTGAGGTGGAAATAGACCATCCAAAAATTGTGTATTTCGTGAATGACAGAATGCGCTCAGCGTACACTCAATTCAAATGGAAGTTGCATGATCACTACCAAAAATGTGGCACACCTGCGCAGGGACGAGCCACACTACCTAGCCTCCTCCAAATCTATGGGGTACAAGACCTACTGAGGATTGGCATTGGCTGTGTGATCAACTTTACACTGATCCAAAGTATATTGTATGTATTCTCTACAACTTTTACTTAGATCATTGGACATAAGAATATTTTGACATAGCACTAGAGTTTTGTATTTTCCAAAAAAGAGTAAAACCAACATAAGATCAGTGTTATATAGTAATTGTTGTGTTTTTTTTTCCTAACCCTATAAACTCTATTGTTTTACCATCTGCTCTAGCTTTAACTACATAAATAACCTGACTGCTTGGATACTTGTCGTTTGTTCATTATTTAAAATTGAGTTAATTGCATGTATTAAAAATAACAGTACATACTTGAGCTCACATTATTTGATACAGGATAAATGCAAGAAGAATTCTGCCAACCGAAAGGAGCAACAAAATACTCATCGTGGTGGTGCTATGCCTTTCATACAACATGCTTTGAGGACTGCGAAGGTAAATTGAATGAGTTTCAAGTAAGGTTAATTTAAATATTCTTCCGAATGACTATTAATGTGTGATAATTTTTATAGGAGGGCAAGCCTTTGTCTTTTATAGACAATTGGGGAGCTATGTACCAAGATTCCAATCATAATTGGGTTAGTGATGCCGCACGAGACAGATTTGTAAGTTGTTTGTTACTGTTTTTGTTGAGATTGATGTGTTAGTTTTTGAAAGATAATTAATATTTGAATCAATGAGTGTTGGTGGATATATATAAAGACAATTACATGTTTTTTTTTTGTAGAACAAGTTGAAAAATAAGAGGGAAGAGATTAAGGAGAAACGAATCCTCGAGGCACCCGAAGGTACTTCACCTGAATCTATAGAAGTTACTGCAAGGGATGAGATCCCAATCATGGCTGAGGAGTGCGGAAGGAAGGGCAAAAGGGTTCGTGGTTTAGGTTCCTTTCCTTGCATGGAGATCCCTATCTCATATTCTTCTGTGCCTATGAATTCTGATATGACTGACATGCGAGAGAATATCAACAAACTTTCATCAAGTGTGGAGACTATGCAATCAGAGAATGCACAATTAATGGCGTTGTTGGTATCAGTTTTGAAGAAGTTCCCAAAGCAATATAGTGAGGCTGATGATATTTATAGTGACTTATTACCCGATGGTAATGAGGATGATGTGGACAATTATGTTCAGAGAAGTGGAGACGACCACGTCAGCAACTATGCAGAGAATCTTGAAGATGAGAACTACAATGAAGAAGAAGAGTTATGATTCAATAGAATGATTTAGGTATTTGTGGTTTAGTCTTGAATAAGTTTTTTTTTTAAAGTATTATAATTTTTCTTGTTGATTTTTTCTTAGTCTTGAAACCATGAATTACTTTGACATATGAATAAATTATCCATTTTAGTTTTCATTTTGATATCTTTTATTTTGAATATTGACAATCTTTTATATTTTTGTATAAAATAATAAAATTTAATGTTGACATTTCTATTGTAATAATTGATTGACGATGAGATGTCTAGCCTCAATTATCATTACATGTGACAAAAACCTTGGCCTTGGCTCTTTTATTTGCAACGAAAGATCCTTCATTTTCATATGTTGCAAACTATTATATATGACATTACACGAAATCTAGCACACTATTTTTTGCAACAAACATTAATTCTTGATTTTTTTTATTTACAACAAATATGTCAGACTTGCATATAAGAATACTCGAGAAACAAGTGGACTAGAATATTATTTTCTACAACGATTGTATAAGTATCGCAATCTCTTATATGCGACAAAGCCAAAGCCTTGCAATTATTATTTGTGACAATATGAAACCTCACATATAGTAGTTTGTATAAATGTACAGACCTTGTAAATTATTATATGCAATGTAAACGAACCCTCACATTTAGTAATTGCGACAAACATTCTGTCTCACATATAAGTTTTTGTAACAAAATTATATGTCTCGTAAATTATGATATGCAACATAATCAAATCCTCACATATCAGTAATTGCGACAAGAAATGAAGTCTCGCATATAGTCTTTTGTAACACAATTGCGTGTCTCTCAACATGTGATAAGCGAGGCATCAATTGTGTCGCAAATTGAATATGCGACAACCAAAAAATTTCGTCGCTTTTTGGAATCAGTAAAAGACTTTAAGCGACAACTGGTAGCAACAACTCAAATTCCTCACATTTTCGGTTAAGCGAGAATTTTGGACTTTTCGCGACAACTTTGAGTTGTCACATATGTCATTTCCTCTTGTAGTGATACATACATAAAAGTACTTGAATTCTCTTTTCCCTCTTGTCCTTATGCACGCTACTTAATCTCTTTCCAAAATTCACAATATTCATTGTACGTGGAACATTAAGTTCATGTTTGGTTCGCGAATTTTGGGCCATGGGAATGAAAACTTATTCACTCCTCCAACATTTATGCGTTTGAAAATGACAAGGAAGAGAAAGTGGATCCTGATGGAAGAAAAATTATGGTGGAAATTGCTTCCCTCCTCTCAAGCATGGATTCACTTTTCATCCCAAAATTTTGCATTTAATGTCATAATTTAGGATGAAATTATCCTTGCAAATAAATGCCATAATTTACAAGATTCAAACACTATAATGAAAATTAAATTATGGATACTGACTATATTCCTAATATTTTCAAACACTGGAAAGGAAAGGTAGTGAGAAATTTAATTTCCTTACCCATTAGGAAAGTGAAAATGATTCACTTTCCTTTTCTTTTCATTCTGCGAACCAAATTAAAACATTTGACAGGCAAAGGCAAAAGAAATGTGAAACATTGCATTAAGACAATTCAGACAATTAACAAGGCCACAGAAATGCAAATGTATTGAGAATAGATAAATTGCCAATCTACATGTACATTGGTGCATCCCATTATAGCACCCATTAATTTCCCTCTTTTCCTTTTTTTTTTTTTGACAGAAAATCTCAGCTGTTATATACTATTTCTAGTTTTCTCTATCTTTGCAGGACCCTATCGTAGGAGTACTATATATTCCTATCCCGATAAAGTTGCAAACTCATACATAGACTCATAGAGCCATAAAACCAGACAGAGGGAGAGATATCCAGGAGGAGTGTGAGTTTCTAATAATCTTTTTCAATTTTCTGAGTGATCACAAGGGAGTGAAGAACTATGGTGCTTTTGGGAGTGGGGTTAGTGTTGGGTAACTTGGGTTCTATGTGGACTGTAATTCTGGGCACTGCAAGCTTTCTGGGTGTTGCATTGGCCCTTAAATGGGTTTTGCAGAATGCAAATTGGTGGCTCTATGAAACAAAGTTGGGTGAGAAACAGTACTCTCTCCCACCTGGTGACTTGGGCTTGCCTTTCATTGGCAACATGTGGTCTTTCCTCATTGCCTTCAAGTCCTCTCACCCTGAAACTTTCATCGACTCCTTCGTTTCTAGGTAAATTACTATTCACTAATTATTATTTACCACCTCTCTGTAATCCTATCAAATATTTGAGCAAATGAGTATTTTGGTGATTTGGAGTTGTATGTGTGAAATTACTATTTGTCTTCACATGGGAAAAATTAACACAAAAAAGGTTTGGCGTTCTGCTGCGTCTGTCTCTGATGTTTATTAGTGAGACTACAGCATCAAACAGACGTTCATTATGGAGAGGCTGAGTTAGCCATTTTTGTCATTTTGACTGTCGCATTCATTAACCTCGTTTTGTCCGATGATTCTGATTAATATTTATATGTGCATGTTTGGTAGTTGTACACAAATCTCTCATGCAAAATACTCTTAATTTTTCACTATGCCTTTGTTTTTGGTGTCCTCTGCTATAAAGTGCACAAAAGCCTTGTTTTTAATGGGGTAATGATGCTATTTTCACTCTTCTTTGTCTGATATAAAATGATGCATTATTTATTTTGGAGCGTAGGCTGACATGTTGGGCGCGGGAATATTAAAAAAAGTTTTAGATTTTAGACATGATTAGACTTTGATGGGATGAGAATTGTCTCTTTATTTTTTCACGTACGTGTTTTTGATATTTTTAGGGTGTTAATGGCCTCCACCACAGAGCCTATACATTCCTCTGGAGGGTACTTACTTTCTTTGTCCTAAAAGTAGTTTGACATTTTCTTGCCAAAATGGAAAAAGGTTGAAGTCTTATGGTATGTTTCTCTTGGAATGGAAAAGTAAATGAATCGGAGTTCATTCCGAGAAGTTCTTCTAAAAAGAATAGTTTGACACTTTTTTAGTTACTTTTTCATGGGCCCCAATCATTCCGAATGGTAAAGAAAACTCGGTTGAAAAGTCGATCCTCATCCAAAGTAAGAAATGCCATTATAGTATAAAAGTTGATTCCTTGAGAATAAAGTCAAGGAACAGAGGAAAGTTGGCCCTTTTTGGGCCATTTTCAATTGGAGGTTCCAAAACAAGGTTTTATTTTGAAAAATGCAATAATACTAGTCACTATTCATTCAAAAGTCAGTTTTATAATTTGACTAGCTATCTCCAACCGAAAAGTTCCAAATTATAAATCTCAAAATATTTAATTATATTTATTATAATTTTGATATCAAAAATTCAAAATAGAATTTTACAATGTAAAATTATATCACATCTTCATACTTTAAAATTTTAAATATTAAACAAAAAAAATCTATTTCATAAAATTTAAAATTTAAAACATTTAATCAACAATTTATTTCATATTTCATTATAATTTTGATCCTAGTTTTTTTAGGGGAATGAATAAATTCATTGATTGGAAAATCATACGACAATACTAAGTCAATGCCAGAGTGACGTTAAAATTACTTTACCCTAGTTAAAACTAGAAGGAGTCACACATTATGGGTATGTATTTATTTTTAGAAGAACTCTCAGGAAAAACTGATTTTTTTATTATTTATTATATTGTGTGAAAGTTAAGAGTGTGAAAGTGGGTAATTATAGGTAATTTTTGAAAATATTTTAATTTATTTTTATTAATTATTGATTTTGCTTTATCCTTAATGATTAAAATAAATATATGATTATTTAATATTTAAAGGGTATCCTAAAGTAAAAAAATTCTGTTGGGATCTTGTCAAAACGTCTTCCTCCCCATGATCACCACAGAATGAAAATTACTTTACCCTAGTTAATATTGGCTTTGAAAAAAAAAACCATAATACCAATATTGACCAATGGGTGCGTTACATGTGGCACACTTCCTTCCTTTTTCACTTTGCAACGGTTGTATAAGAAGTTTCAAATATAGAACATTTAGTATTTTGCAACCCAAAAATGTGTCTCCAAGGTTCCATCCCACCAATTGGAGATGGTTTTTGACAAAAAAAAGTTCTAAATATTGATATATAACCTCAATTGGAGATGGCCTAATGAGGAAATGGAAGTCAAATTGCAACCTTGAGAATAAGTCTCCAACATGCTGAGTTCATTGCCTAACTGCTTTGATAGAAAGTTATTCTCTGTAGACTTTAGACTTTCTTTTAATATTTTTCCTTTATTTTTGTTTTCTATGCAAATGCAAAGAAGAACATATGGAAAAACTTATTAAATAAACATATCGGCTTGGCAGAAAATGGGTGATTGGTTTTGTGTCACACTCAATATTGGCCTGTTTTCTTTGTCTCACTTGTTTTTACCACTTTTGTCAATATTGATAATTTGAACTTGCATTATTGAAAGCAGATTGTTGTGTTGGTTCAATTTTAATCTAAATACATTGTCACATCAATGCAGATATGGTAAAACTGGAATCTACAAGGCCTTCATGTTTGGGTTTCCCAGTATCATTTGCACCGTGCCAGAAACTTGTAAAAGAGTTTTGACAGATGATGACGCATTTAAGCCCGGGTGGCCTGATTCCACTGTGGAACTGATGGGAAGGAAATCATTCGTTAGCATATCTTTCGAAGAGCACAAGCGTCTTAGAAAATTAACAGCAGCTCCAGTCAATGGTCATGAAGCATTGTCTGTGTACATGAAATATATCGAAGAGATTGTTATATCATCTTTGGAAAAATGGTCCACCATGGGAGACATAGAGTTTTTGACTCAAGTCAGAAAGCTTACTTTTAGGATTATTATGTACATCTTCCTCTCGTCAGAGAGCGACTCTGCGATGGAGGCTCTAGAGAAGGAATATACAGCACTTAACTATGGAGTTAGAGCCATGGCAATCAATATTCCCGGATTCGCGTACCATAAGGCACTTAAGGTGGGGGACTAATGATTTTAATTATTATTATATTACTAAGTCGCAAATGAATGATTGTATTTTTTTAACCTCATCATTAAATTTCAGGCTCGGAAAAATCTTGTTGCTATTTTTCAATCTATTGTGAATGAACGAAGAGCTCAAAAGAAGGCCGGGAATTTCTCGAAAAAGAAGAAAGATATGATGGATGCTCTTCTAGAGGTTGAGGATGAAGAAGGAAATAAACTTACTGATGAAGACATTATAGATATTCTGATAATGTACTTGAATGCCGGTCATGAATCTTCTGGCCATACCATAATGTGGGCTACCACTTATCTGCAAAAGCACCCGGAATATTTCCAGAAAGCTAAGGTACTTGAAATTACATTTCTTGAACATTCCTTTTTTATCAAGTTCTTTTCTTGTGCCTGTTTTGCACTTTTGTTTTCTTTCTTTTCCTGAGTGTTAATTGGGGGATCAATTTAATTATCTACCTTGGCCAGAGTAATGTTTCCCTTCATTAAATTCACACCATGTTGAACTTATTTTGCATCCCCACTGGATCCATTCAGTCCATATATGAGAAAATGTTGAGATTATTTGATGAGAACAAATAATACCCCGTTATATATATATATTCATGCATTCTCTGCTAAGGAAATTCTTACTTTTTATGCTATGGAATTTTGATCTTAGCCGTCAGATCAAATCATTTAAAACAAATCTGACGACTGAAATCAAAACTTCGCACCATAAAAAAGTAAGGATCTCCTTACATGAGAATTATTGTATATATATAAAATTATATATATATATATGTATATATGTATTTCATAATAATTGAGGCTTATATTTTGATTAATGAATGTATGTTACAGAAAATGTGGAATGAATGCAGTACAGATTAAATTGTTTCGATAATTAAATTCAGTGAAAATCGGATTTAGGCACTTTGAACTAGTGAGTTATGGTGTCAAAATTTTGCTTCATTGATCCTGAACTTTAAATTCCACTTCCTAATCATGCTTGGCCAACTGCAGGCAGAACAAGAAGCAATTTTGAAGAGGAGGCCACCAACGCAGAAGGGGATGACGCTTAAGGAATACCGAGAAATGGAATACCTTTCCAATGTACATAAAATTGACTTCCCTTTCACTTTCATTTAGCCTCTACCAAGTCATTTGAACTAATCCTTTTGAACTCTACAGGTGATTGATGAAACTCTTCGTGTGGTATCTTTCTCACTCATGGTTGTTTCGAGAGGCAAAGAAAGATGTCAATATCAACGGTCAGTTTAATATCTTCTTTCTTATACATGGTCTAGACTCCTGAGATGAATGGTCATATATGCATCCAATTAAGGATACATGTTTTCTTTCATGAACTACTGTACTATTGCACTTGAAAAATATATTTTCCAATCCTTCTATTAACCAATTTTTTTTTCTTAATGGCTTCAACTTCAGGGTATATCATTCCCAAGGGATGGAGAGTTTTGACCTGGTTCAGGAGCGTTCACTTGGATTCTGAAATATATGATAATCCATTGGAATTCAAGCCTGAAAGATGGGAAGTAAGTTGCTTTGTATTTACTGATAATATGATAACTAAAAGAAGTCATAGATGTCTAGCTTAGACCTGACATTTATTTTTGACTGCTTTTGCTGGCGTAGAATTATACACCGAAACCAGCAACTTTTCTTCCATTTGGAGCTGGAAGCAGGCTGTGCCCCGGAAATGATCTTGCTAAGCTGGAAATTGGAATTTTCCTTCATCATTTTCTCCTCAACTATAAGTGAGTCATCTTGTAACCAATTCCTCTCAATAATCAGTATCATAAATGTTTTCATTCTTTTCTAATCTTTCTTAATGAAATTGGTGCCTGCAGGCTCGAACGGCTTAATCCTGATTGCCCACTAAATCACTTGCCACATCCTAGGCCAAAGGACAATTGCTTGGCAAGAATCAGGAAAACTGCATGAAAAGGAAATTGGAGAGGCAAATACACATGCAGAAGGAAAGCTTTTGCTTTCCCATCAATGTTATTTTAGCTTAGGCACAGTCGCACATGTCACATGACATGTGATTTAATAAACCACAGTGTTTCTCCTTGCTTGGCAAGTTTCGAACTACATCAGGAGCCTATCTTGTCAGCAACAGTTTAAAAAAGTTTAAGCAGCTAGTTTTAGTACTTAAAAGACGTTATTGGTTTTAGCAGGAAAAGAGGCCTAGTAGGCAAACCCTGCTCTATAAGAGCTGGGGATAGATGTGCATCTGCAGGCATGTTATGTGCAGCCATGGTTAATGTTATCCCTCAATAAACCTGTCTGAAATTTGTTGATTTCAGCTTGTCTACTGTGGCCTTTTCTCTTACACAAAGCTGCGGCTTGTTTACTTCGATTTTCGACTGAAAAACTTCACCTTCATTTTCTCCAATATATGTTTCTTTATCTAATGGGTTTTGAAGCAGAAAATTGTTGCTCATGATACAAAGCTGAACTTAAGATATAGCAACTGCATGCTGCAAAGGGGTTGATTTATGATTGCAATGTCTAAATTGCACTCAAATTAAGCTGGTGTGGCTTGGCTTCTATTATTTAATGGATCATACATGCACTTAGTCACTTACTGCCCTTGTTCCCAAAGCAAAGAACTGTAAATCTGTTGAAAGATGACTTGTTACGTCTGTTACCTACCATTGTTACTGTTCTTTTTTCATTACTAGTCTGCGAAGTAGTTCAAATGTTCAATACAAGTATGTGCACACAGGTACTTAGGCTAATGCGGTTATAACTTATAATCACATCGCAACCAACAAGAATGAATGCACTCGAAAGAAAGTGAGGCTAGACATAAAGGAATATGAAGTTTGCGAAGCAAAAATACCAAAACTAACGGACATTCCATAGTTGCTTCACAGTGTTCCTTTACGTTGGACTTCGCTTTGCAGATAGTTCTTGAGACATTATGGAAGCTAATCTAGCTATTGTTGGGGTTGTAAATGGCTCATTACAAGACAAGAATGTGGGGAGGAAAAAGTCTTACATTGGAAATTGAGATGCAACAACTTTAACATATGAAATATAAGCGGTTGGATTATTAATTCCTAAAAGTATTGAGCTATGAAGCACAGAAACAGAAACATTTCCACTTTCGGTACGATACGATAGAGAAAACGACAAATTTTAAAAATTATAGAATACAATACGACAAAGAAATATGAATAAAATAATATATAATTATATATAAATAATTAAAAATAAAACATTAAACATCATAGCAATTAGCAAATAAAACATCCTTGAGCATAGGTATATGTCACATAATAAAAAGGATAAATAATGTTTAATTTTAATCGAAAATTGGTAAAAGCTTTCTACAAAAAGGATAAATAAAATTAGGAGAAATGAGAATCCTAAACATGTCGACAAGTCCTAGCAATGCAAGATAGTACACGTTACTATTTCCATACTGCAATTTTTTTCCCAAACACTCATCAGATCAGATAAAATAATTGAAATCTGTTTTGCCTCTCTAACAATCTGTTGAAATGAACAGCTATGACACTTACGTCGGCACGACTTCCTCGCCCCAATGCCGGGCAGCAGAGTATTGCAGCTGCACGGGTGGTATTAGAAGAGAAAAACAGATCATGTCAATGGACATAACGCTCATCTTGATTATTTCGCTTCTCTTCCTCTGTGATGGAAATATGAGTACGTGGTTCTATGTTATCACCTGTAATTTTGCAATCAGCAACTAAATTAGCATCAAGGAAATTAGATAAATTAACGGTGTAACCAACAAGCCAAATCACTGATGAAAAATATCTTACCAAAACTTGTCCAACAAGGTAACAGCAACATTCTGGTGCCAAAGTTGTTTATACATATGAGTATTAGAGTATATGACACATCTAAAAGCCACGAGTGATGAAATCCCATGCGAATCATCTCGCCAATGCACTGCAATCACCAATTGAAACTACCACTTTTAGTTTCAGCTGTTAAATTCAGTTAACAAGAGTTATCAAAAGTTCATAACTACTCTTTCATAAGACACAAAAACATTTTCTAGACAGTTTCTATCAGTCTATCATCAATAACTATTGTAACCAAATTTATATTATCGTCACTCACCCTCCAAATCGATCACCTTCTGTTTGTTTTGTCTTTATTTAAGGGAACAAAACTTGCCTTCAAACCTCAAGAAGCAAGCAAATCCTGAAACTCAGTAGTTATGATTGTTAAAGCAAGCACTAAGAAATTCAGCACCCAGAATGATTTCTTTGAGATATGTGAACATATATAGACCTCCCAGCCTTAAAAACCCACCCAAGCCAACACCGTGTGACAAAGAAAAGTTACCTATTAATGTAAATAATCTTATCCAAATGATCCACCTTATTGTAATACACTTGAGAAAGACCCAGCTATTGTGGCTTCTAGTCTAAAATCACATGCTCCCATTCCTATGGTGCAGTTTATGTGACATTGTGTCATTGTGATGACATTTTGTGTAAAAGCTTAGGCATAAATATTCATCTACTAAATATGCCATTAGTCATTCAGTCTTGATCTGTGCAACTTGAAATTCTAGAAACATATAGATTTCCTAAATTGCAATATCACTGGAGAAATGAGAATTGTTAAAGTACTCAGATTTCCACTACTGAGGCATATTCATGGTGGCATTTCAACAATCCTCATGACAGTAACAACAAGTTTAAGCCTGTAGTTATGCCCAAAAATAAATTTATGTATGGAAGAAATTATACAGCAGCAACAAGAACATATAAAGCAAAATTTGTCCAACAAGGAAACAACAGTATGGTGCCAAACTCGCATATGAGGATTCAAAAGAAAAGCTAAATACTGGCAAATTAAGTTTTTCATTGCAAGAACAGAAACTATTGAGTGTTAAAATATCAAATTTTTTATTTTTTATTAGTGTTTGGTGAATTGTGAGTTGTATAAATATAAAGATGAGTAGCAAGAATAATTACATGAGGGTCTCCGCAAGCATCAAGACGGCACAAAAATGAATAAGCTGTTCACTGCCATCTCTCCAACTAATCTTTATTCCTATCATGCGAGCCAAAGTCCACTGTTTTTTTTTTCTCTCTATCAACGCCTTAGTGCACTCGGCCAATAAAAGCAGCTGCATAGTGGCCTTCTTCCCACCGACAACTCCTCTTCCATCACAGAAACCCCCATGGACTCTTTCTCTTCTTTTCTCTCACTTGTGCCACTGGCACCGGCAAACCGCTGTGGCTGCCCAACTCCGATAACTCCCCATCCCCAGAGACTCTGGTGATTCTGTCTCCCTCTCTTTCTGTTTCTTTTTTTTCTCAAAGACATATTGCAGTTATTGCACCCAGACAACGACAAGCAGCTGCATACAGGTCTTAACAACCGGCAACCCTCCCCCTCCTCCAGATCCATCATCTCTATAATCTCTTTCTCTCCCTTTCTCTCTATCTGTTGTTCCGGAAACAGTTGCAGTGTGTGGCAGGTGTTTCTCCCTTCCTCTGTTTCTTTGTTTCTCATTTCACACAGGTCCATAATAGAAACTCCGGTCCGACAGCTGTTGCTTAGATTCCACATTTTATCGCGATCACAAAATATTTGTCCTTTGCAGCTAGGCAGCCTCTCTAGGTTTCTGCAATTGGCGATGTACAACTCAAGAAGCCCGGTAAGTTTATTAATTGATGAGGGCACTTCTTTAATTGCACACTGATTCAAAAAAAGATATTTTAGCTTCTCCATTTCTTCTGAAAACTTTGGACACATCTTAACACTTGAACAACCAGAAAGAATAAGGGTCTCTAGAGATTTCATATGAATGGTGCTAGGCAGCCTCTCTAGTTCTCTGCAATCTTCGAGGTCCAAATAACCAAGCCCTGTAAGTTTATTAATTGATGAGGGCACTTCTTTAATTGCACACTCATCTAACCAAAGATCTTCTAGCTTCTCCATTTCTTCTGAAAACTCTGGACACTTCTTAAGATTTGAACACCCACGAAGAGAGAGCTGTTGTAGAGATTTTATATAAATGGTACTAGGCAGCCTCTCTAGTTCTCTACAATTGGTGAGGTACAACTCACGAAGCCCGGTAAGTTTATTAATTGATGAGGGCACTTCTTTAATTGCAGTCTCATTCAAAAAGAGATCTTTTAGCTTCTCCATTTTTTCTGAAAACTCTGGACACTTCTTAAGATTTGAACACCCATGAAGAAATAGATGCTGTAGAGATTTTATATGAATGGTGCTAGGCAACCTCTCTAGTTCTCTGCAACCTCTGAGGTCCAAGTAACGAAGCCCTGTAAGTTTATTAATTGATGAGGGCACTTCTTTAATTGCACACTCATCTAACCAAAGAGCTTCTAGCTTCTCCATTTCTTCTGAAAACTCTGGACACTTCTTAAGATTTGAACACCCACGAAGAGAGAGCTGTTGTAGAGAATTCATATGAATGGTGCTACGCAGCCTTTCTAGTTCTCTGCAACCTTCGAGGACCAACTTAAGAAGCCCCGTAAGTTTATTAATTGATGAGGGCACTTCTTTAATTGCAGCTATTCAAAAGTTCACACTCATCTAACAAAGATATCTTCTACCTTCTCCATTTCTTCGAAATCTCTGGAAAATTGTAATTTTTGAACACCCAAGAAAAGGGAAGGAGGGATTTTTTTATTGGGGGGGGGGGGGCCCTTTTTTTTCCCAGGATTCACTGATGAGGGCACTTCTTAAGACTTTCAAAAAGATATATTTTAGCTTCTCCATTTCTTGAAATCTCCGGAAACTTGTCAATTTTTGAAGAAGAGAGGGTGGTAGAGATTTCATATGAATGGTGCTAGGCAAAGCCTCTCTAGTTCTTTGCAACCTTCGAGGTCCAAGTGACGAAGCCCCGTAAGTTTATTAATTGATGAGGGCACTTCTTTAATTGCAGTCTCATTCAAAAAGAGATCTTTTAGCTTCTCCATTTTTTTTCGAAAATCTCGGAAACTTCTTAAGTTTTGAACACCCACGAAGAGAGAGATGCTGTAGAGATTGATATGAGGTTTGAAAAAAAAGAGTGGAGAGATTTTATATGAATGGTGCTAGGCAACCTCTCTAGTTCTCTGCAACCGGTGAGGAACAAATTACGAAGCCCTGTAAGTTTATTAATTGATGAGGGCACTTCTTTTATTGCACACTCATATAACCAAAGAACTTCTAGCTTCTCCATTTCTTCTGAAAACTCTGGACACTTCTTAAGATTTGAACACCCACGAAGAGAGAGCTGTTGGAGAGATTTTATATGAATGGTACTAGGCAGCCTCTCTAGTTCTCTGCAACCTGTGAGGTGCAAATTACGAAGCCCTGTAAGTTTATTAATTGATGAGGGCACTTCTTTAATTGCACACTCATCTAACCAAAGAACTTCTAGCTTCTCCATTTCTTCTGAAAACTCTGGACACTTCTTAAGATTTGAACACCCACGAAGAGAGAGCTGTTGGAGAGATTTTATATGAATGGTACTAGGCAGCCTCTCTAGTTCTCTACAATTGGTGAGGTACAACTTACGAAGCCCTGTAAGTTTATTAATAGATGAGGGCACTTCTTTAATTGCAGTCTCATTTAAACGGAGATCATTTAACTTCACCATTTCTTCTGAAAACTCTGGACACTGCTTAAGATTTGAACAACCCCGAAGAGAGAGCCGCTGTAGAGATTTCATATGAGTGATGCTTGGGAGTATCTTAAGTTTTTTGCACCCTTTTAGAGACAATATGCGAAGTTTCTGAAGAGCTGAAATGGATGGATGAACCTCGATTAAACTTGAACAATTATCAAGAACTAGGCTCTCAAGAGTCGTCACCCCAGTCAAGTCAGGGGTTTTGTGAAGGTATTTACAGGAATCTAAGCCGATGACTTTCAACTTTTTCAGAGACTGCATTTTAAAACAATCAGGACCCCATGCGTTAAATAAAACAATAAATGAATGGTTGTACTGTAAGGCATCACAAATTTATAACTACCATTTAAAAAATTTGTGTAAATGATTGTACCTTGATTCCTTCCCAAAGTTGTTGAATGTGACTACCACGCATGTCAAGCTTCAAAAGATTCTCTGGGTTAAAGTTTGATGGCAAAGACTTTAGCGGGCATTCATGCCAGCAAAGAAACCTCAACTCATTTGAAAGAAACTCCAAGTCCTCTCTACAGCCATAATTTTCATCTTCATCTTCATCTTCATATCCATATTCATATTCATCTTCATCTTCATATCCATATTCATCTTCATCTTCATCTTCGGGAACAAGAAAGGGCAAGAATCCTTTTATCATAAGCAGTCTTAGGTTCTTCATTCCAATAAAGGCCCGAGTATCTCTCTGTAGGTCGATTTCTAATTTCCACAAGTTTAATATTATGCATTCAACTGCCTCCGTACCCTGGATAACCATTAGTGCAAATTAAGTGAGTGTGAGTGCAGATAGATATCCAGAACCTTATTTAAGAATATAAAGTAAATATATGATGATTCCCATGCATAAATCTGATATTAGGTAAATACGACATAAAAAAGATCTAGAGATCATGATCATATATCTCACCGTATTTTTTCTTAACACGTGATTGACATCTTTAAAATCCCACAACCTACTGCGTCTTCCGGGTTCTTTGCTACATTCTTGGTGTACGATGTCCCTACCCATTTCCTGTAGTAAATCATGCATGTCAATACGATCGTCATCCGAGATAGTTATGAGAGCTTTGTCAAGTAGAACCATTAATCCAGCATCGGGAAAGAAGCCGCGACCATCCAAAAATTCTGTTACTAAGCCCCGTTGCATTCCTTTAAAGAAACATGCAATATCTAGAAATATGTCCTTCTCTGAATCATCTAGTCCCTCCATGCTTGTCTTAAGCACATCCAGAATTTTCATGTTCGGGGTCTTCTCTAATTTATCTAACACATGTGTCCACTCATCTTCCTTTTTGTCACATAGAGAAGCTCCCAAGACTTTAAGTGCTAAAGGCAGACCTTTAGCATATTCTCTGGCACGCCATGAGAGGTGATTGTAGTCTTCTGTGGGTTGGTTTTTTCGGAAGGCATGCTTCATAAAGAGTTCATCAGCTTCTTCACCACTTAATTTCTCAGGCTTATATAACTCAGGAACTCCACTTAGTGATTGCTTATCTCTAGTTGTTATAATGATTCTACTTCCAACACCAAATGAATCTTGATTATTTCCAAGTATGTTTTCAATTTGGGTAGGATTTTCCACATCATCAAGAACAACCAAGACTTTTTTCTTACCTAGCTTTTGAATTATCAGATTCCGCCCTCTGCTCAGACATTCAATCTTCCCCTTATCCTTTAACAGTCCAGATAGAAGTTTTTCCTGCAGTTTTACTTCCCGCTTATTCACAAAATGGTAGTCGACATGATCAAGAAAGCAAACATGTTCAAATTGACAAGCGATTTCATCATAAACTGCTCTGGCGATGGTTGTTTTGCCTATACCACCCATACCCCATATTCCGACAGAGCGAACATCATCCTTCTCAAGACACAATCGTAACTTCATTTCCTTAATGTGGGAATCCATTCCAACCAGGCCGGTGTCTTTACTGGGCGGCGAGATGCGGATCCAATTTTCCAAAGTATCTTCTACAATTTCCTCAATAAGCTTGCCATCATCCCTGCAAAATTTGAAAACCGTCATACGGATACTAGGAAAAATGACTAGTTACAGTATTAAACTGAAACTAAATGTTACAAGACTAAAAATCAGGGTGCGATGCAGTTACTATATTAAACATTCTAGAGATAAGTTTTTTACTTTTTACTAGTTTACAACATGTCTGCTTTACTATTTCCCATATAATTAAAAAAAATTGAACTTGGTAGAGTGGAGTTGATTTAAAACTTTCGATCAGTTTGTGCTCAGGTTGTCCTCTAAAAACAAATAAGAACAAAAACTGCAGAAATTCTAAAGATTCCAACAAAAATCCCCATACAGGAACTAAAACAAACTGAGAGTTTAAACAAGAATTACTCATATTTGGTAGAAACCCAGCCAGATAGATCGGCGACTCTGGTTAGAGCGGACCTCCAGCTCTCCAACTCTTGCTTGTCGGCTCCCCCAAACTCTTTGTCAAAAGCTTCCCCAAACTTTCCGTCGAGATTACGAATATCATCGGGAGCTACTTCGTAGAAGATGGGCTTCACTATTTGGTTCTTGGTATCCATGCATTCCAAGATTTTGACCAGCTCTTCTAAGCACCATGATGACGAGGCATAGTTTTCAGATAGAACTACAATTGAAATCCTCGAGTCCTCAATAGCCTTCAGCAGCTCCGAAATCTTGTTGCCTTTACTAAGATCTTCAGAATCGATGAAGGCGTCGATTGCTTTCTGTTTCAGAGCTCTGTAAAGATGGCCAACGAAGATCTTGCGAGTATCTTTCCCACTAAAACTCAAGAAGACATCATGCTTACAGAGACCGCCGGATGATGAAGAAGAACCCGCCATTGATTTACAACAACAAGATCAAAGATGGGATTGCCTAGTCTCAGAAATGAAATAGTTCACGAGTTATACTCGATCGTAGGCGTGGACTTCTACAGTTCTACGAGTCGAGAGTCGCTCAAACCATGAGTACATCTGTACATGTTTTAAGGGGCATTGGAATTGGGGAGATGGGGCCCAGGAATCCCCTCTATTCTCATATTACCGTTGTAAATAAAAAAAAAAAGAAAAAGAAAAAAAAAACACGACTCGATAAAAGTAAACAAGATCGGCAAAGCGACAAAGTTTAGGCCTTCTCTATTCCCGCTCTCTCTCTATATGAAGGGGAGGGCAATGGACCGAAAGCTCGGTCCGAGCCGAACTCACCAACCACCAAGACGTGTTCGTTTACCTGACACTTCTGAGGTTCAGTTGCAGAGATAACCAAAACAGTGAGTTGTTGTTGCTCTAGATATTGAACAAGGATAGAAAATAGTTTAAGCTTTGCTGTTTGGTTTATGTTGTTTCTGTTTTGGTCATTACCCATTAAGCTTTAGTTGTGACTTTTCATGTCTCTGTGTTTGGGTGGGAATTTAGGTTTAATTTTCTTAGTGGGTGTTGGTTTTTGATAATGGGTGCGTTATGGTCCTGGAATTAACTTGCATATTATGGGGGTTTGGGTTTTGAGCAATTGGAGCCAATGATGATGATGGGTTTATATTCAGGTGCATCATATCATTGCTGATATGAGAGTAGTTGGAGAGATTGTAAGCACTTTCATTAGTTCTGTTTCTTTTCTGCCACAAATAATGCATTTTTAGCATATTCTTTGTAATTTCAGCAGTCTTATTACTTGAAAATTTCTGAAGTACCCCATCAAAAAACTGTGCAAGTGTTAGATTGGTAGACTCTCTATGTGTTATATCAAAAAATTTCTGATATCGTATAGTAAAGCCTTCCATAATACCTGTGTACAAATTGCCATACTGTCTTGGAATAGTGCTTCCAATGAACTAATAAGTTTCTGGTGTTAACTAGTGGAGGTCAAAATATGCCTATGTTTCAATTCCTTCAATATTTTGTAAGTTGGTCATAGACAACTCTTAATCCAGGCCTCGGACAGAGCAAAGATGCTGGTGAAATAAGATACTCGGCATTCATGAATGAAAAAACATTCTACATTGAGGAAGTGGTGATTTTTATATCTCCTTTTTCTCATGTTAGGTTACTCTTTTCTATAATCTCCCTTAGTTTTATAGTAGTACTTGTGGTGATTGTGAAAGCTTTAATTGTGAAGGGAAAAAAAAGTGTAGGCTGCTATACGCAAAATCATTCTCCACTTTTCTGCAGATGCTTATTATTGCTAGCTTCATTGGAATTAAAATAAATGTGAAAAGAATGGTCTGAATTAATGATCTATATCAGGTCCCAGATGATGGTGTACTATTAGGAGTTTGGAAACTGATTTCTACGCAAGGATTTAAGTTTATGACAAAGTTCAAGAGCATGGATTAGGTTCAGAATATAACTTCATGAATTTACTAGTAGGATAAACTATAAGAAACTCGCCAGATCCATCAACTGCTGTCCGTCTCTGGTTGAATTGCTATGACATTTGAATAGATTCCTTTCAATTTTCTCTTCCTTGTCATTTATCTTTCTTTAAAGAATTTTTGTGTGACAAATTGTGTATAGTACGTAGACCAATCTTATACATTTTATTTGTATTTCATCGCAGGCATTGAATGCTACAACGAGTTATCTCAAGCTTCAACAGAAGTATGGTGTTGTCAATCTTTGAAGTGCCAACTGGCCAACAACTAGTTACATACAAGGAAGAAGTTTGGTTTTTCTTTGGTTGCTTGTGCGTGCTGTTTGAGGTCATTCTCCTTCCCTTTTTGTTTAGACTACTGCTGCTGTGATATTTGTTTTGTTTTTGTTTCCTTTGCACGCAAATTGTATCTAGTAACACTCAAAAGTTTGTTTCAAATACATTCATCGATCTCATGTTGCTTAAAACTTACGGATTGTTCTATTGTTCTTGATTGTGTTATCAGTTATGGTCCTTGATAATCATGAATGGTGTGAACATGTATGGAAATAGAAGCATTGAAAAGAAAAATATAAGCGTTACATAGTAACATAGAACGCAGGTATGCTGTTGGAAGAAGTATGACTACCGTTTACATAATGTAAAAAGGTTATTCACGAAGTATGGCCAATGCATGCCTTAGTTGTTGACTCTTTTATGCCAGTAAATGGTCAAGTTTTTGTTATTAATTTTACAGCTTAAACCGATTATTAAAGTTTTATTCTTGTCAAGGTTTTCTTTAGCAAAGGGTCTTTTAGGAATTAAAAAAACTTACCAAACACTAAACTTATCTCATTTCATCATATATATAAAATGCAAGCATAGAGAGGTAGAGAACAGATGGGGCTATATGACCATGAGTGTATGTGTGACTGGCTTCTCTCTTTTTCTAGTTGAGTGATCACAAAGTGAAAGACTGACAAAGAGTTTGGGTCGTGGTGGTTGTACTGCTGCCCCTCTCTCTCTACTCACAGTGAAGGCATAGAATCACAACTGATGGTTTCGGGAGTGGGATCAATGGAGTTGGGTTCAATTTGGATGGTTGTTTTGTGCACTACTAGCTTTCTTGGTGTTTTTGTGACCCTGAAGTGGCTTCTGATGAATATAAACCGGTGGCTCTATGAAAGACCCTTGGGTGAAAAGCGGTTCTCTCTCCCACCTGGTGACTTGGGCTTGCCTTTCATTGGCAACATGTGGTTCTTCCTCAAAACCCACAAGTCCCCTAAACCTGAATCCTTCATTGACTCCTTCGTTTCCAGGTAAATTACCACCTTTTTCTCTCTTTAGTAGTGACTATTAACCTACATCAATTGCTAGAGTTTGAATCCCCCCCAATTTTTTTTCATCATGTATCTGACTGATGCAAACCAGGAATGTAGTAGGCGCTTTGGTAATTTCATGCAGAAATGACCGTTTTTGTCATTTTGCGTGTCATATTCACAGGTTATGACTTATTTATATGCATGGATGACACTTGTAGAGGACAGCCTACACAACATGGCTGTGTGTTTAGTGTTTAGCCTACACACACTTATTTAGCATAATTGCTGTTTTTGTCATTTTCCCTGTCACATCTAAACAATAACATACATACACTTATATGTATTCATGCTTGACACTTGTAGAGGAGAGTCTACACACACAATATGTGTTAGTGCCACCTCACAGTCTCATGCAAAACGTTATTTTGTGTCTTCTTCTATGAACTGCACAAAAGCTTTGTTTGCCGGTCAACTTGTATCTTCGATCAGTTGTTAGCTGTCCTGGTCCACCTTACTGAGTCATATACTCAGGAAGGCCCAAAGCTTGCATAGCTGGACTTATCACAAATAAAACCATTCATGTGGGAAGTATCTCAAAGGTTATATGAAATTTTCGGCTAACAACAAACTTCAAAAATAATGGTTTAGATGAAAACATTTATGATGCGGGTAACAGTCTTTATTTGTATACAAGTACTGAAGTACTTGGTAATGTTGTTGATATATAGACTTATAGAGATAGTCTCCACATGAAGGCAAGAGGGTTCATTGCCTCCGCACAAAGTCTCTTGCCTCCATGTGGGGAGTGAATGAGTGGTCTACCTTAATCTTTTTACTTGTTCACGTACTTTATGTTCCTGCCAAAAGTCATGAACTTGACACTTCACAGTTTATGTTACTGTTTATGAGTCAAGGACATGACCAAGGGTTTTTTTTTTGGACAAAGAAGGACATGACAAGGCTGAAATGTTCAACTGCAAAAGTTTATGTCCTTGTACTAGTTTCTAGTTCTAATTGGTGTAAATTGAGATCATTGAGCCCACATTGTTTGAGAATCTGAAACCAAGTACTTGACTTATTCATAGTGAAGAGATGGAAGTCAATTTGCAAAATTATGAATAAAGTCATATACGCCCAACATGTTGAGTTGTGGCTAACTGTTTTGACAGGAAGTATTCTCAATAAAATGGGTTTAATTATCTTCTTTGTTTTCCTATGCAAATACAAAGAAGAATGTACCAGGACACCATAATAGTTATATAGACTATCTCTATGCTAGAAGAAAGATATGATAAACAATTTTAGTAGATGGAATCTTAGTCAAATTCAATACTGATATGTTTTTTTGGTCCAAAACCTGATATGAATTCATTCAGAAACTTGACACTGTGTCGATAAAATTTGGCAATAAGGCTGTACTCAGTTTAATTACATTGTTGTATCAACGAATTATGCAGATTTGGGAAAATCGGAATCTACAAGGCCTTCATGTTTGGTAGTCCCAGTATCATTTGTACCGTGCCAGAAACATGTAAAAGAGTTTTGACAGATGATGATGCATTTAAGCCCGGTTGGCCTCTTGCCACTGTGGAACTCATCGGAAGGAAATCATTTGTTGCCATACCTTTTGAAGAGCACAAACGTCTGAGAAAGCTAACAGCAGCTCCAGTCAATGGTCATGAAGCATTGTCTCTGTACATACCATATATCGAGGAGATTGTTATATCATCTTTGGAAAAATTGGCCACCATGGGACAAATAGAGTTTTTGACTCAACTCAGAAAGATTACTTTTAGAATTATTATGTTGATCTTTCTTAGCACAGAGACTGAGTGCGTTATGGCGGCTCTAGAGAGAGAATATACAGAACTTAACTATGGAGTTAGAGCCATGGCAATCAATATTCCAGGATTTGCTTACCATAAGGCACTTAAGGTGAGGGACTGACAAGTTGAATTTTTTGATATCTTACATATTAATTATTGTATTGTGTGTCAACACTCACTTGAGTCATTTTAATTTCAGGCTCGGAGAAATCTTGTTGCGACTTTTCAATCTATTGTAGATGAGCGCAGAGGTCAAAAGAAGGCCGGCAATTTCTTGACAAAGAAGAAAGATATGATGGATGCTCTGCTAGATGTTGAAGACGAAGATGGAAGGAAACTTACAGATGAAGAAATCATAGATATTCTCTTAATGTACTTGAATGCTGGCCATGAATCTTCTGGCCATACTATGATGTGGGCGACCATTTTGATACAAGAACACCCAGAAGTTTTCCAGAAAGCCAAGGTACTTAGTTTACGAAGTTTTGAATAGTTGATCTAGGTCAAGTTCTTTTATTGCTTCTCTTATTATTTTGTGATTAGCTGGGGATTTATTCACCATAGTTTTGCATCCATACTTGATCCACGTGATTGATTCCATATTTGAGAAAACAACACTGAATTATACATCCTAATATGTGTGTCTTATACTAGAATAGTATTGATGTCTGTCTGTGTGTTTGTGTGCTTTGTGTGCATGGTGTGCTGGTTTGAAGTTCCATTTGGATTGAGTTCATCCTTTGCAATAAAGTCGGTGGAAATTGGTTGGCTATATCAACAACTGATTTGTGCTGTCAAAATTGTGTTTCTTTGATCTTGTTTAATGAACTATGATTTTGGTGTGTCCCTAAAAATTCAAATTGGACTTCATAATCATCATTGGTCAACTGCAGGCAGAGCAAGAAGAGATTTTGAAGAGGAGGCCACCAACACAGAAGGGGTTGACACTTAAGGAATATCGAGAAATGGAGTATCTTTCCAAGGTAACTTCAAAGTGACTTCACTTTCATTTATATTCAGCCTCTACCAAGTGGTTCCAACTAACAATTTCAAACTCCATAGGTGATCGATGAAACTCTTCGGGTGGTATCATTCTCTCTTATGGTGTTTCGAGAAGCGAAAAAAGATGTCAATATAAACGGTTAGTTAAGATTTTGTTTCTTATGTACCTCTCTATTGCACATGGGTCCCGACTCCTGAGAAGCATGGCACTTTTACTCTGCATCATCTTCACTAATTCTCCCTGTCATGCGCACACTCTTAAGGATACATTTTTTCATTCATGAACTACTAGTTCATTTTGAACAAAATATAATTGTGGCACCCCAGTGATACCGTAAAATTTAACTTGATGGCTTGAATTTCAGGTTATATCATTCCAAAGGGATGGAAAGCTTTGACCTGGTTTAGGAGCATTCACATGGATTCTGAAATATATCCAAATCCAAAGGAATTTAACCCTTCTAGATGGGATGTAAGTTACTTTTAACACTGATAGTTATGATAATTGTACAGTCATAGATGTCTTAGATCTGATGTATACGTTTAACCACTTTGGCTGGCACAGAATTATACACCGAAACCAGTAACGTTTCTTCCCTTCGGAGCTGGAAGCAGGCTGTGCCCAGGAAATGATCTTGCTAAGCTGGAAATTGCTATTTTCCTTCACCATTTTCTTCTTGGCTATGAGTAAGAGTCACCTTGCAACCATTTCTTCTCCACAGCCAAGATTGTAAATGTTTTCTTTATTTACTAATCTTTCTGTAATTAAAATGGTACTGTAGGGTGGAGCGGCTTAATCCTCAGTGCCCATTGATGCACTTGCCACATCCTAGGCCAAAAGATAATTGCTTGGCAAGAATCAAGAAATGTGCACGTTCAGGTGCATAAGGGGAAAAGAGAAGCCAATTCAATTCCAAAAGGTCGATCTTATAATACAGCGCTTTTGACTGCCTCCTATTAGATTCTCTATTTTTACTTCGCAAGCTTTGAACTTAGATGTCTGCCCATTTGTTAGCAAACCAGAAGCCATGTGCCAGTTATGCTTACGAAAGTATGGCAGTATGTTTGTATTAGCAGTTTAATTTTAGTGGTCAAGGGGTCGGTTTCCGGCAAGAAAACAGGCCGATCGAGGATTGATGCAAATCAAGCTAAAAGAGCTGGGAGTAGCGTATTGGCAAGAATGTTGTGTAGTCAAGATTGAAGACTTTTCTCTTAATAAATCTGTTGGAATTGCACTAACACCTAGCACTGACCATCCTTCATAGTTTTTTCAGTTGTCTTTTGTGCCCGTCTTTGAAGTGTTTTGGTGCATTACCTTCTTTGTTGATATTTTGTTTGCCATCACCATGTATGTCCTCATTTGCACCAATATCTCTGTGTGTGTGTGTGTTTTTTTTTTTTTTGGAAATACTTAAAGAGTGCTTGGTTGAATTACTGGGACTTGGTAGTTTCTACGTCTGGTATCTCAGTCACTTCAGAAACGGCAGACAAATGAGTTGGTAAATTTGACTGAAGGAGCAACTTTAAGCATTTGTGAACACAACGAAATTCACTCTCTTTCTTCAAAGCCGTGGAGGATTCAGATATTGGGAAGAACCAAGGAAAAATGGATTCTCACTCAAGTGCTTCTCTAATTCTCACACACACCCAAGATCAAGTGGTGAATTTTGAAAATCACAAATATTCACCCAGTCACTACTGACTTTGTCTTCCGCTTCCACACCCATCAAGATTCGAAGTGGATACATGTTGTGTACACAAAAAATGCTTTTGGTTACATTGTAGGGGATCAAACTTTTGACCTAACTTAATTTTAACTTAATTTTCCACCTTCCGCCGGGCAGCCACAAGACATGTTTTGTGTATAAACTACAAAGCAAATGAAAGTTATAGGAAAAAAATTATTTTTCAAAATTATTTTTCTTTAAAAAAAACAACAAAATTGAAAAAAGTTGGAAGTTGGTTTTGACTTTATGTTATAATTAAAGCCAAAGGCAAAAATTGGCCCAAAAAAAGTGGGGAAAAGAGCGCGTACTCTCTAGGCAAAATGGCAACGGCTACTTTAGCAAGACAAATAGGCAGTGCGATTATAAAAGCGACCAACAGCACAAGCTCGGGAGGTTGGTTTAGCCCTCACATGGCTGCTGCTTCTCGTGCCATCGCTGAACGGATCCCATTGGTTGATCTCGTTCTTGAAGTCAGAGACGCAAGGGTATTTTGCTACTTTCATTTTATTGGTAAAAGTCACGTATTTATTTATGCACTCCAGGTGTTTGATGAAATGCTTGGCTCATATTCGGTTGCTTTGTTCTCTCTCTTTCTTTTGTGAATATGAAAATTTTCAATTTTAAGTTCTGGGTTTGTGAGTTTAGGTTGTTAATTTGTAGAAAATGGGTGCAACATGGTATTCGGTTTTTGGGTTGGCTTAAGTTGGCTGAGAAGGATGTTTTATCTTAATAAGCCTGCCAATCTGTCTTTGGCATCCACTCGATCACAATGCTATCCCGTCAAAGTGACCTTTAGATCATGTTTCCCAATTCCCATAGTTTGTTTGATAGATTCACATGACAAGAACTTTGCTTGCTTGTAAAACCAACAGAAACTACTATGCCTTATACACAAACTGTTGGTGGTGATGGAAGTGAATTTACTTTGATTCCTGTAAAGCTGAGGAAGATATGGCTTTTATACTATGAAAGCTATGTGAAAATATCTTGTAATGCATTTTCATTTTGAAAGTAGTTTTCTAGCATTTAAGAAAAAACTTATACAACTATGCTCCAAAGGAAAAGCATTGCTTGAAATCTTTAATGCAAAATTTTAGGTGTGGTTTCAAACTATGTTCTGAAGGATCATTAATAATTTACGTAATACTACTTTCAGATTCCATTGTCATCAGCGTTTAAGCAATTGGAGAACTACACATCCTCTTCCAAGCGAATTATAGTAATGAACAAGGTGGACCTTGCTAGTCGTTCCGAGTTGAAGGTGTGCATTGTTCAGTGGTTTAATGTTCAAGCATGAAGTATTAAAAGTGTGATCAAAGTTCTGTGATCTAGCATTTGAATCCGTTTTACAGTGGGGAATGAGCTCATAGATGTACATATAATTGTGAAATATGTGATGCCTTTTCTTTTGTTTAACTTGAGATGTGGATAAATTACATGAACTCCCTATTATTGTGGGAAAATTACTTAGCCTTGGCCACCATTAAGATGATTTGGGTAGGGTGGGCTGATGGGAAGATCCTATGTATTTTTCCCCTTATAGGCAAAATAAACATGTGTACTTTAAGCATAGCGAAAACTTTAGCCATTTAGTATTTATGATGCAAATCACTCTCATTTTCCTTCTATAATATTTTCGTATTTCTTCCATATATAGGAATGGATGAAGTATTTTGAGCAAAATAATTGCATTTCGTATGGAGTCAATGCCCATAATAAAGAGAGTATTAAGCAGGTAACTGTATTGTTTGTTTTTGTTATTACCTTTGCTAAATGCATATCTTAGTCAGAAACAAAAGTAATGATACATAAATCTCACAGTTTGATTGCTCATGGCATAACTTATCTTCACGATTATAATAGTGTATGATAACTTTTAGCCCTATGTACAAGTCATGTATTTGGTATTTTCTCTCTCTCCGTATGCCTTGATATAGTTGTAAAATTATTAACGGTAAATTTCACAAATTCCCCTTAAAATTATTTTGGACTCAAAATTAATTTGGGCAATGTCTTGTTCTGTTCTTTTCACTGAAGAATGCATCTCGAGTGATTATAATATATCTCTGTTAATATGTCAACTCTTACCTATTTGTAAACTGCAAATTTTATAGGTTTTTCCATTTATACTAGATGAAATGCAGTATCTCTCATGTTCTTTTGGTTCTTTTTGAGTTTTGAGTTATTACTCTTTTAGTTTCATTCATTCAGAATGGTTTACTTCTTACAGTTTTTGAACTTTTTGCAAGCTCGTGTCAGAGCATTGAATAACGTTGATCATTCTAGTTATACTGCAACGATACTGCTACTTGGAATTCCTAACGTTGGTAAGTCAGCCCTTGCCAACTCCTTGCATCGAATTGGGAGGATTAGTGCAGCAGGTACCACTTTAAATCATATTTTATTCAACTTTTTATTATTGAGACTTGGATTGTGTAGGGGAATATTCTCCTCTATTATGTACTCTGAATATTGAGTAAATTCTAATACATTCCTGGAAATTGGTTCTTTAATAGAGAAGGGAAGGTTGAAGCATGCTACAGTGAGTCCACAGCCTGGTGAGACAAAAGATATAAGCAGTTTGAAGGTTTGTAGCCTTTGTCTTTTGACATCATATGTTGTTGGAAGTTTGTCACCTATATGTTAACAACCCAAGGGTGGATACAAGGGATATGTTAACATCCCAACGGTGGATACAAGGGATAACCCCAAAAGAGAGGGGTAGGTGCATCATATAGGCAACATATTGCAAAAATGTTTTGCTTCGAGATTTTCTGTAAACATACAAAAAAATATTTTGGTTTTATTATTAAGCTCAGATCTAAAGCATTATATTCAAGCTTTTTTCTCATTGAAAATTTTCATTTCCTGCAGACCCCATTGTTGAGTTGACAAGAATAAGTGAATAACACTTCCAAAAAGAAAAAGGAGAGAATTTTTAAATCCAGATCCCTGATATATGTTAGGGACTTAGATCTAGTTACATATGTTTATGATCATTTTGCAGATTGGAAGTCATCCCAATATATATGTTTTGGACACACCAGGTGTTTTGCCTCCGCAGATTCATGATGTAGAGGTCTGCACCAAATTAGCTTTGACAGGTACAATCATTATGGATGCTTTATGTCTGTTCCTTGGTCCAAATGTGTTATGTAGCTGGTCTGACTGAGTAGATCTGGCTTCCCAGAGCGAGCTACACACTGTTATATGTGGTATGAATGAGAGGAATGAAATTCTGAAACGGTTGATATATGATATGTTCATGTTTTCACTTCCAAATGCAGGAACCATTATAGATTGTTTTGCTGAGGAAAAAGAACTAGCTCAGTGTTTTCTGGCTATCTTGAACAGGAGCGATGAATACAAGAAATGGGCAAATTTGTCCAACAGTGAGAATGGTAGAACATTGATAGACCACAGTTTAGAATACTCAAATAGCTCTGAAGACATGAAACGGAAAAGACAATACTCTGCAGATCACACACAGGTTTTTGTGCTTTTGTTGTCAGAATCTAAGAATTATGATTTTCTATTCCCCTCTGAACTTGTTCTCATAATTGATTAATTAGTATTAATTTTTCTTTTCAAAGTCCAGTTGATTTGTAACTGATATTAGGGTATGAAGCATCTGATAACTTTGTGTAGGGCTGTGATTTGTTGATAGTGCATTAGTACCAACGGATGATGTGCAGTGAATTTAGTATGTATTTACGAATTTCTTGTGTTAACAAACAAATCTGTCTCCTTGCCAACACGGTGAAACAGATATCTTTTTAAGACTTTTCATTTGTTTTTATGCAAAAATGAAGACACCATTGTAAATTTGTAATAAATAGTCTAAATTGTTCTAACCTTTGTCAGAATTGCTTTTATTGCCCTTGGAAAACGGTCTTTTGTATCTTATAATACCTTAGGAGTAACACTGGTAATGACAAGGATAAAAATATGGCTATCAGTATTTTTCAACAATAATGTGACATTTGTTTGTCATGCAGGATTTCATAGTGCAAGATGTTCGTCAGACACTCTTCAAGGTGATATCATCTTTTGATGGGAACATGGAGGATGAAATGCTTATTGAGGAAGAGATCAAGGCCGTGCAACAAGCTTTTCAGGTTCCTATGGAATCCACAAAGAATACTCAACATAAAGTTGTAGTGAAGTTATTGAATCTTTTTCGGACTGGGAGGCTCGGACATTATACCTTAGATTCTATACCAAGAAAACTTTATTTAGTGTAAAACTTTGTTTTATGCTGTTGTTATTTGGAAAGTATACTTATTTTTTAAAGTGCAGAATTATCAAGTAGCAGAAGCAATACATTTTAGGGTTTCAAAATTTGTTTATTGAGCTTGCTTAGGATCTTAAACTTAGAGATATTTGGATCTGATTAGACTCATCTAATCACCAAAACTCACCACTCAAAATAGCCTCTAGTCGTGTATGGAAGTGATCAACTACTTGGCAATCAAATTGCATGTAAAAATTTGCACATATTAGACATGCATCGACTTCTTTTTGAACTTTTTGCCTACATGCATTGCTTCAAAATTCGATTGTTAGAATAACACATAAATTCTTTAGTTCATATGTGCATAGGACTACATTTAAACATGTGTATTGACTATTGAACTAGAAAACAATGACTAGAAATGAAAGAATACATGTAGAAGCCATAGGAGAAATGAGCAAAGGAAGGACTTCTCTCTTCTTTATCCTTGGTTCAAACTAGCAATAGGACTAGAAGAAAATGAATGTTTGTAGAGAGAGCAAGGACCCCCTCCTTTATAGTGATACATGACTAACTAAATCCCACCTATTAACAACAGCATTTCCAATTATTTTCATTTGCTAAAAAGAGAATACCGAAACAGAAAAAAAAAATAAACGTTGGATCATGGATTTTAGTTATTTGCATCCTTACAACCTTCTATTTGGAACCAAGTAGTTCCACTTAATTAGGATAAAGTGTTGACTACATATTAAGGACTCAATTTAGACTAGGTCATACATAAATATTTGCCAGATCTAATTAACCAAGTCCAAAAATCCAACATCGATGTGATCGGTCACTTTCATATACATGGTTTATGTGACAAATTTTTGCTAAAAATATATTTTTAAGGCTCTTTTCGCATGCAGAGAGACTATTTTAAGTGATGTAAGTCTTGTAGTTGTCTTGTAGTTGTTAGAGTGGCTGTCTTGCTTTCATTTTGTCTTTTGAGATTGTGGTCTTTAACATATTTGCTGTTTTATAGACGTCATTGTTGTAAAATTTCATTTATCTAATGAGAACAAAATATCAGCCCCAAGCAAAGACCCATAAAAAGGAACCCCCACGTCGAGACCCAAATATTAGATCCAAAAGAGAATGAACTAAAGTATATGTCAATATATGGTGTCTGATATATATTTATGTTTTCATTCTCTTTTAGACATAAATGTCTAGATTGTTGATGAGAGAAAAATCTAGCATTTATGTTTTCATTTCACAAGCTTCATATTTTGTTCATGTTTAGATGATTTTTCTTACATTTTCTTTTTGTTAAAACGGCTTCTTTAATTTCATAGCATAAGAGACACACCTTTTCTCATTTTCTGTGAGAGTGAAATTGCATTGATGAGAAGGATCTTTTTATAAATTTGTTGAGAATTTTTTTTTGTTTTTTTCTCAAATAGCAAGGCAATTGAAGATAAATATGGAGGGGTGCAATGGATTAGATTTTGAAATTGTTCACGTTCCTTTTTCTTTGTGCTTTCTATTTCTCTATATGAATTTACCGTTTTATTTTCTATTTATTATATTTTCTATTCTTAAAATTTTAATTAACCAAGGTTATTTGAGGGTTGACGAAAATTTAATCTTTGAACCCTTATTTGCTTCTCAAAGTGTAAGGATGGTACTGAATGTTAGTGATCAAAGTGATATTTTTAAAAATTTAGTGAATTAAGTATCGAATAAATCAAAATTCAATGACTCTCTGTGATTTTTGCCTAAAATGAAATATAAAATCTTTAGTGGGATACATTACCATGTAATATTTCACAAGTATCGGAATTGAGCAATGCTGCTTGAAGTAGTCCGTATCATGAGTACTTTAAACACTTCGTATACACGAAGTCTACGTCCATTCAATTCATCATTCCATGCAGTGCGAGCATAGCTACTGCCACAGCCTATTGTAGCAAAAGTGTCAGTAACCTCCTTCAAATCTTTTTTCACACCTTTTTAATTCTTTGTCATATGCATTAAATATTAATAGTTGAATTATTAAATTATAAAAATTTAGAGAACAATTGATCGATTACCTTAAGAAATAAATACTTACATCATTCTCAAGCCCAGCAACAAAACATTCACATGAGATAACATCATCTTCTTACAAAACACGATTTGACATATTGCTACCAATTGTGGATATGGCAGAAATCATTTTGGTCACATCTCCTTGCAAAACGTGATTCGAAATATGTTTCCATCTATGTAGCACGGAAACGGAAACGTGTTTCCGTTTCCGAAACGTTTGGAAACGCGGAAACGGAAAATTTTGAAAATTCAATAGGAAACGTAGATAAGGAAACATAAATAAAATATTATATAATTATATACAATTAATTGAGAAATTAAATATTATAATTAATCAAAAAATAAATTTGAAACCGCTAATGATAAGATTTGATTATAAATAATTTTAAGTCGATTTGATCCTATGTCATTCATCTTTTTTTTTTGTTACAATATCATTCATCTTATTTGTTATTAAATGAATTTTTTTTTTGGTGCACATGAATCTTTTTCTTCTTTACCCACCTCACCACACATTTTTTATTTTATTTTTTGTTCTTTCTTTCTTCTTCTTCGGTGACTTTGTTTCTTTCCTCATTTTTCTTATTGTTTTCTTTGACTCCCTCCCCTGATTCAGTCATTCTTCTCTCTCTCTCTCTCTCTCTCTCTCTCTCTCTCATCGGAGAAGAAGGCAGTAGATTCACGCTCATGTCGCACTCGTGGCACTAGAACGTCTGCTGCTCAATCTCCATCTCCATTGGGAATTTGTGAGATTGAGTCCTCTCTCTCGCCCACTAGTCTCTCACCAGAACCAGTGAGATTAGATGAGATTGAGGATGATGCGGTAATTATGGATTTTTAATCTCTCTGCTCCAGTATTTGGTGAATCTGAATTGTAAATGCCACAACCCACTTTCTGACTTCTCTCTCTCCCCTGCCTAGTTCATGCTTCAATCCCCAGCTATACCAAACTCACAACCCAAAATTGGAAACTCTGCGTTTCCAATTTTGGAAACCCACGTTTCCTTCCCGTTTCCAGCAGGTAGTCCATGGATACGCGTTTCTATCGCGTTTCCCTGGCGTTTCCGTTTCCGGTACGGTACGAAACGGGGAAACGGTGGATTTTGACGTTTCCATGCTACATAGGTTTCCATATCTTTTCACATCTGCTTGCGCACTTCCCACATTCGTGGTTATTGTATTTGGAGTTACGCGTTCAAAATTTTTTGGTACATTTGTTTCTAAAAAATATAAAATATGGAAGATTGAGAAAATACAAAATTCTAAAAAAGAAATAAGGAACTTATATTCACTGTTTTCCTTCTTCAAAAAATTACTCACACTCCCTAAAAATAAAATCTTAAATAAAAATATAACAACAATTACATTGGTGGTATCAATGATTATGCTTATCACATCGAAAAAAAAATTATGCTTATCAATAGTTCAATATAAAACATGCTTATCATAATTGGCCAAAACATCCCAAATCGACCCAAATCCCTAAGCAGCAAAGGAAACTAAAACAGATCTAAAACTCGATTTTAACCATTCAAGTATCAAATAGGAAAACTGAAACTCTCAAGTCTCAAGCATTCAAGCTTAGAATCAAACAAATAGTTCAGGTACCTTGCTGAAGTTTCAAGGTATTAATTATTAAAGATCAAACTCATCAAAATCCCTGATTTCCTGATGATCAAGTAGCATATCACAATCATTAATCAACTAACATGCCTTGAAGAACTTCCCCATAACCTCAATGTCACCATGTTCAGTGTGACACACTCTTCGATGGAAACTTGCATAGTGACTCTTGATTACCCCCCTAGTTTGAATTACATTTCCTCTTCAGAATGGAAACAAGCATACATGACATGATAAGCTACACCTTTGTGCATCTTCATGAATTTCTCATCTTCAAATGTCATCGGGCATTTTGTACATGCCACCATGTCCATCATGTCAATAAAGCGATTCATTACATTATATAAACACATACACACAGTATATTGACCCTCATTTAGGCTTTCCCAGAAACAATAACCTACTATCTGTCACCATAACAACAAAAAGCTCAATAGAAACCTAGACTTTTTCTCACTCTGCCATAACCATACCCCAGCAACCAAACATTAAGTAAAATTTTTGTGGCACCAGATGAACCAAACTAGAAAGAGTCAACACCATATTGGAAGGGTCGAATTTTGAGGGACAAAATCGACCTAGAGTGTTAGTGAGGATTGTCCTCTTTCTCGGGATGAGCCAAAATCGAGGCATTGCGATTTGCGGCTGAGAGACAAAGGTCTTTTAGTTTTTGGCCTTTTAAGTCCTAATTAACCTAACAATTAATCGTTTGTGTTTCAATTTCCTTAAAAAATGGAATAAACATGTACTTGAGCTAATGTGTTTCTTGAGCACTCAGGCCTCAAAATTCATAAACATATTAATGGTCAGATTTTGATCTGAATATAATTCAACTTTAATAAATAAAAAATTGCGAATAAATTGTGTTTCACTTAGTTTAGTGATACCGTACATCTTTTAGCAAAATATCATAGAGGTCACAAGTTCGAAATTTTTTTAATTGGTATCTCATTTTGAATTTGATCATCCGTTAACTTAGTGAAAAATATTAATTTTAATATTTAACAATTTGATATTTGATATGATATGATTTGGTTTTTTTTTAAGAAAGATACTATGTGTAAACGTAATTTGAGTTACAACATCTATTCATCTAATAAAGAGTTATAACATCTATAGGCATTAGTATATATTGTATTATATAGAGTCTTATTTACCTAAGAGACATACAAAAACATATAAATAGATAATTGCATTATATTTATATGCATCTGTAGATGGACATATATTTTTTTTTTGGTTCAACAAGAAAACGAAATTTTAATCAAATCAGTAATCCAAATGTATTAGGAACGTACTATATACCTAATCCTCATCGATTACAAAGAAATTTTAATAAAATCAATAATCTAAATGTATTATGGCTATCGATGTCGAGGAGGGTTCGAAATGGACATGAATGCTGGAAATGCTTCTAAATGTTGTTGTTGTTGTTGTTGTTGTTGTTGTTGTTGTTGTTGTTTTTAAATGAAGCTTTATTTGTATAGTATATATTCGGTGACAAATAAAGCTCCACTTTTAATTAACTAGCAGACAAACAAAATCAAAAAGGGAAAAAAAAAACTTGACCAAGCCCTACAATTAATTTGGCTACTGTATTATAAGTAATATAAGCAAAATAATATGACCATATATCATAAAGAGATATAAAAATAATAATTTTCATCTAAAGCTCAACATAAGCAAAATAAGAAAAGTTATTCAATGATAGTTTAAACTAAAATACTCAAAACAACTCAATAAATCAAATGTATTGCAGATTCCCAACCAAAATAATATCACATAAGACATTCATAACCTATTAAGTCACCACATGACTCAAATAATTATAGTCCTCGATCTTGTGGAATATCCAATTTGATCGTTCTTTAGGTAACATTTTCAATAACATATTTTTTTTTTCTTTGGTATTAAGCAACTCAACTACCTTGAAACAAATATTTTCTTCCAAGTTTGGGGTATCCTTGTAGCATCCCAAATTGATTATAATGTAGATGTGCGGTGATTGCACTAGTTATGTGTTCTTAGCGTGTTATTGTTTACGTGCCTAATAATCCAAAACTTGGTAGCAATATAACAAGTTTAGAACCATCATCACCACTAAGGGCTAGTTTGGTACAGCTTCGCTTTTTAAAAAATCAGTTTTTTCGTACAATTTAAGGTCTTAAAATGTTTGGTAAATTAGTAAAAAGCAACTTTAATTAAAAATTACGGGTCAGTGGAAGCAGATTATAGAAGCAACCCAAAAGTTACTTCTAAAAGCTGCTTTAATTCACAGTTGACTTTTTTAAAAGCGATTTTTTTTTAAGTCAAATCAATCCCAAACTAGCCCTAAATGGATGGCCAGGCGTATTATCTGCGGTGACCTTCAAAAGACACCTAAAAACCTCCTCATTGTTAGGAGCGAACCTAGAACTAAAGAAAAGTGGAGTTTCTGATCAAATTAATTATTATCCACCACTTGAGTCATTTTCTTATCTCGCTCCACCAACGCTTTAGTTGCTCTCTTGCAGTGATAATCGGTATATGAAAATATATAAGAGTGCCCCAGTTTCTTGAAGCATACGTGTATCTTTTTTATAGCAATCTGCCAAAGCTTTGTGTATTTGAGCCTCATAATCTTGCTTTAATATGGCGCATCCGATAAAACGAGGAGAGATTAGATTTGAGCCCAAGGAGGATGGGATTAAGTAATTTCTTCTCGTAGGAAAAAAAAAAAAGGGGGAGAATTTGCTTATGTGTTATTGAAAATGTGTTATTACTTAACAAAACTTTGGATATATTGATGGAGAAATTGAATTGATAAGGAAGACAATTTTTTTTTTGTTTATGTGTTGGCCATATAATTTAAATGTTATAAGATTCTTTGTCAGCCAAATCAATTGTTGTACTTTATTTAACGTTGTGTTTTTTATCTCGGGTTCTATATACTAGGGTTTGACATTGCAAGCACAGACGGCGGCATTGTATGGAGTTTCGCGAGCAACTCTGGTTTCTCCCTATGATCTTTCCCTCCTCTCATTTGGGGATTTCTCTGGTTTGGTGATGCATGCCCGGCCTTTCGAGGACTTTTCTGGGGTTGTTATCAATCCCTTCAGGTCTCTTGATAGGACACCCCCAAAATTCCTTCCAGGAATCTGAGGTGATCTTGTAGGTTCCATCATAAAATAAATTCTACCGAAAATTCAACATAATCTCCATAAAAATACATGACCCAAACCTATATATATATATATTTATATATATATATATATACAGTCCTCTTCACATGCGCACGTCCGCACGTAAAGTAAAATGCGAACATCCTCATACCGAGGCTAATTGACAATATAACTCAATCTATCGGATTTTAGTTTAGATTCATCCTTCAAGGATTATCCTGTAAAAAAAAAATCAGCCGAATTGGAGATTGTTTGGTTAGCCATGTTCATTAGCACAGTTCATCGTTACAACCATACAGTCCGTCGTATAAGGTTGAAACGATGAATGTGGTAATCAAATGGCTAAATAATCTCCAATTCGGCTGAAATTTTTTTTTATGAAAATGATCTTTGAAGGATGAACCTAAAATATAGACGGTTTTGATCATTGAGTTATGTTGTCAATTACTCGCAATGAGGATGTTCGCATTTTACTTTACGTGCGGACGTGCGCATGTGATTGTTATATATATATATATATAATATATATAATTCCAAAACACGAACACAAACATTCAGCTAACACTTCTAAAATCTTAATAAACCATCTCAACAAGGTAGGACAGTAGAACCGTAGGACCTTCTGTCTACACCAATCACGACCTCCACCAACAAACAACAAGGGTCTGCATACAATATGACTGCATTACAGGTAAAACTTATGATGTACAACTAAATTGATATGCACCTTCATAATTCGAAAAGTCACCTTTCTGGGTTTGAAGTAGTGATTTTTATACATTTTCAGAAAATAAAATATGACTGCGCGCGCCATTCTCTAGCTAAAAGCAGTATTAATCAAGAACATGGAGTCATTTCCTTTGATTCTCCCCCTCCACAAGTCTACTAATGCTTTCCTAGATGACCTCTGTGAAGTAGCTAGTTTTCTCTTTTTGCTATTTCAGACTTTCAGGCCTCCATAATAGCCATATATAAGATAACTAAAAAGGTTGTGATATATAAATTACCATTAAATTTCAGATTTCATTTGAAATCTGAAAGTGAGTCAACTATATGGAATGTAATATATTCATTAATTCCACTTATCTTATTCATTTTCCCTTAAAATTCGAATCTTTGTGTTTTCCATGGACTAATAGCAACACCATTGTTGGCTGAAAAAACGTTAGTCATTGGTCGAAGAGATTTACCATTTCCTAAATTTGGTCGACATTGTGAGAATGTGAAGTATTGTCCCACATTGGAGAAAATGGATCTTGCAAATGTATATATAAGGAATTGGGCCTCTCCAATTATTGTCAATTGGGTTTGGTTGTGATGCCCAAATTATTTCATCATGGAGAATGTGAAGTGTTATCCCACATTAGAGAAAATGGACATAAATTGAAAATGTGTTTATAAGGATTTGAGCCTCTCCAACAGTTGTCAATTGGTTTTGGTTGTAACGCCCAAATTACTTTATCAGACATTTGTAGTATAACTATATATTTAGACCGAATGAGCTAGCTAGATTGAACTGTAAAATTTGGAAAAGTTTTCTTCCCCTTTCAACTTTTTCGATCTCCAAGAAAAACCCTTTTGGTAAGCTTTCTAATGTCATTCTCAGGAAGAGTCGTTTCCATATTTTTGAAGAAAAAAAATATTAAGTCAACTTATTAATGCATGATAAAGGACATTTTTTTTCTTTTTCTTTTCAATCTAGTACGTGTTCATCTTGAGTTTACTTTTATAAGAACAAAGGGAGATAAGAATTCAGAAATATTTAAAAAGAAGACGAAAAAAAGAAACTGGTACATGACACATTGCGGTTAATTTCTTTCTCTCAAAATTTCTGAAGTTTTTACATGACAGATTGACATTGTATGTACTGAAAAGACATATAGATAGAGATGAACAGGAAAGTAACCAGCTTAAACCCACAGAATTAAACTCAGCAAAGTTAATCTTCTTCTTTGGGATGCCATGCAAGGACTTCTTGTATATGGAAAGTAGTATTAAATGTCAATTTTTCCTCTGGATATTTTTCCATTAGCCACTAAAAAGTTAGGTGGTTTCGCGGTTTCGCGGTTTCGCCATTTCTGATGGCTTTCATAATGCATCTGCTCTTTTGCCACTATATATACACGGTTAAACCTGTTTAGAAATGGATAAACACACTCTCTGGCTTTCTCTCTCACTAGTCTTTCTTTCTTCGATCTGTACCAGCTCGCAAAAACCACCTATAAGACTCAATCAAGGTTTGCTAACCATGTCTGATAACATGGTTTTGCATGGACAATCTGATCCGGTCAAACTTCGTGTACTTGTTATAGGTTATGACCCTGCATTTCTTGCCAGCGTTTCAGAATTTCTTCACCTGTTGAAACATCAAGGTACATAACCATAACCAAGTTAAAGTTTGCAAATTCCTGTGTAGATGATTATAATCTGATTAACTAGCTTGGCTTGCAATTTTTATATCCCATTCTTTCATATCAAGTTTGCTAATTTCTTCAGTGTTCTAGATTGATTTCAATATATAGAATCTTCATTTTCATTAGTGGATAGCATTTTAGTTTCTTTCCTGTTAAGGTCGATCTTTTTTTTTTCCTTCCTTTCTTTTCCCATTCATTCACATTATCAAAGTCAGATATTCCTTGGATTGTTGAGCAGCTTTAGCTCACGCATTGATCTGATCTCTCTATCCCTCTCGCTTATAATTTATAAAAATTGATTTTCATTGTCCTAATTAAAGAGTATATGTTTTGTTATGATCAAATGATCATCCCTAACTTATCAAATGACAGCATAAGGTTTATTGATCGACGAATCGATGGGTATGAAATTATTTCATGTTACTAGCAAAATATTTGCTACATGTAGTGAAATATTTACTATGTATATATATGGTTACCGATATATGATTGACACGTAGGTACTACATGACACTCAACGGCCGGTATGTGCATTTCGTTTCATAAATGCAATGTCACACATATACTTCAATGTATACGTACATATTGTAGAACTTCCCTTGTTAATTTGTTGATATTCTTGAGGAATGATAATAATTCTGTCGTACTATTTTGTTTCAGTTTGGACATATTCAAACCCATTCGTTGCTTTCTCTGCTCTTCGGGTTAGGAGAAATTTTTATGACCTTATTATGACGGACCTTTATCTAGCTGATATGGATGGATTTGAAGTACAGAAAAGGGTTCGAGATGAATTTAAGCTGCCGTTAATTAGTGAGTTAATTTTATTAAAGTTATACATATTTGTGTGCACGCGCATGTATTTGTGCATATGAAATACGTTGTCTCTCTTTTATGAACATTTTTCAGCTTCAAACTCTAAAATCCTTTTTCACGACTCATTACGTGTTTAACTTCCATTGGTATGGTTGTTTTCTCACTGTTGGTTCTTTACGTTTATAAGTATTTGATCAAGTGAGTTTGTATGTTGTAATTAGGGTTTCGCACAGATTGGGGATAGGGTTTTTGCCTTCAGGTTACTTTAGTTCAACTTCTGGACTCAGCTTCTCTAACATCAACCTTTTGTAGCTCTCTTTCTTTCATCCTTGTTATGATATTATGTTTTTTTGAAAAATTAGATATCATAAAGACACTTGGCGTAGAGGGAAGATTCGGAATATCGGATAGATATATAATATATTGAGAAATTAATAGAACAAAAATCATAAATCCTAACTATATGCATTGTAATTTTCCTTTTATATATTCAAATCCACAATTATCGTACTAATTAATATGCTATATATACATGTGTTTGGGTGTATACGTATGGTGATCGTACCTCTAATCGGATTCATTTTCGAACATGCAGTTGTTTCGTCCGACGATAGAGAGCATGTCATATTAAAGGCTCTCAAGCTTGGTGCTGTACATTATATAGTAAAACCAGTTTGCTTTAATGATATGAAAAACCTATGGAAATTTGTTGTCAATTATTCCGATAAATCACGAAAAGAAATTTCTTTAGGTGAGGAAATAGAAAGTGGTGGCGAACAATCAAGTGAGACAATATCGGACGAGGATAAAAATGCTGATCCTGAGAAAAAGAATTCCAAGAGAAAAAGATCAACAAAGGAAGGCAATGCTCCAAAAAAGTCCAAGGTAGTATGGACGCAAGAGCTTCAGGCTCGGTTTCTGGATTCTGTTCATTTCATTGGCCTAGAAAGTACGTACGCAAGACTTTGGCCATTTACTGATTCATTTCTTAATTACTAATTAGTTATTTAATTACGTTTCTGTTTCGGTTTACCAGTACTTACTAATTAATTAACGTTTAGAGCACGTACGTTTTTGTTTTGTTCATTTTCAAATTGGTTAGGAGCTGTTCCGAAAACAATACTTGAGGTCATGAACGTTGAAGGCCTAACCAGAGAAAACGTGGCCAGCCATTTGCAGGTTTGTTGAAATATATATCCAACCCAAATTAGAGCTCAAGTCTTCCTATCATTAAAATTCTAGTGTGTCCTTGGAAAAGAATTGGGTTTATGTTATTGTAAACGTATAGTGTTTATTATGGTATATAACAGGACATAGTTTTTCTTTTGATAATTTTGGTTTTTTCAGAAGTATAGACAGTTTCTAAGAAAAGTTGCGGCAAGGATTTCAGTAAGTAAATCGGATATTGTTGACAAGTCCCAGATGTCAAGATCTACATTCGGGAAAAGCCGAACTTCCATGTTCCAGCAGCAGCCCATTTGTGGACAGAATCTCTCCATGAATCTTTATGCTTCAAACCTTGGCCGTCCCATTTCTGGTGCCAGTGATCACTACTCATCTACTACTTCCGTGACTCCATTCGGAGACAGATCACACGCATATCAACCGAATTTTCGATCACATTTTCAGACGCCACCGAAACCTGCTTTCATGGGGTTTCGATTTCAGGCAGACAATGTTCAAAGCAATTGGTCAAGTACTAATGGAGTTCAAACTCAAGCAAGTCCATTCACCAACCACCTATATGGTAATTACAATAACTGTGGCATAAGTGCAGGGTTTCAGTACGACAATAATTTCAATAATGGTTCATGGAATGGCACTATGGGATCTCTGAATGATATTTCTAATAGTCTCAGCACCAACAACAACTATTATGATGGACTCCCAATGAGTAGTGCTGCTTCTGCAGGGTTAGCTGGAATTAACTCGAATCCAAACCCTATTCTGATGGTGGCGAACGACAACTGGGCTTCATCAACTAGTGGACTCAATACTAATTTTGTTGGATTGGTTCTGAATGATATTGATCAAAATGAGCATCATCAAGACATGAATAATGCTTCACCAATGGGTAATTTGATGTTCAGTTACAATGATTTTTCGGGCGGTGAGGATGCTTCATCTGTTGGCTTTGGTGGCATCAGAACTGTGGAAGCTGCAGCCTCTAGCTCTAATATTGTTGTAGACGCATCACGAAATCAGAATCAAACCGACCAGGACTTTGAAGATCTTCATGATATCTTGTTCAGCGATACCAATTTGGAATCTGTCAATCAGGTATGTATGGACGTACATGCATGCTTAAGCTTCATAGAGCTCAGAACATTAAGGAAATATATATGCTTTCATTTTGACTTGATACTTTTTTGTTTTGAAGGAAGAAGGAAAACAAGTTTTCAATTATGAGACTAGTGCAAGTGTGGTTCAAGAAAATGCTTCCTTGCTCAAAGAATCCATTGGCGCCCAGGCATGGATCTTTCACCTCATGAACTATTAATTACTTGATGCATGTTATGACTTATTTTTAGTTTCTGCTAATATATTTCTAATATTTTGTACGTATCATATACTGATATATTCACTTTAAATTAAGAAGCCGAATGTGATGTTGTAGCAGAATTTCAATAGAGAACTCATAGAAGAACTCGAATTCGACTGGTTGGATTTATTGGATGCCACAGCAATTCTAGAAAATATCTCTTTAGATGAGGTATGCATGTTCATGTATTATTTCAGTTTAATTAAATCTAAATTATGTATTGTGCCTTCAGCACTATATATATGATAACTTAACATTCGGTTTTGCTTCTTGCTGACAGGACTGGAAGAAGTTTACGGACTCATTCCTCAACTAGTGAAGATTTCATATGTAGTCATCGATCGAGAAGGATAGTCCTGCATAATTCCTGTGAAGTTAATGTGATCCAAAGCTTGATGGAATTAATCAATTAGATCGAACTCGTAGAATGAACAAATGGATCGCTAGCTAGTTTGAAGTTAACTCTCCATTGATCCTAAATCTAGCTAGTTCAATTTGAATTTTGAACTGCTTTAATTTCATTTTCTAGGACGAAGTTAATAGCCAAGCTAGACTTCATACTTGCAAGCTATATGTATGAATATATGTATAGTTCTCTAACTAATGAGCTAATTAATAGGATATACGGTCTTGTGGGTTAGCAATTGCATGTACGTTCTCAACAAAACTAATTAATTCATGGTTATACATGCATTATTGTTTTTAAGCTATTTAATTTTGTTAGAATTGGAGTTCTGATACTATTTTTAAGTATTTTAGAGGGATTAGTAGGTGAGTGTTAGTGTTTAGGACAAGAGTATTATCGGAAAGGGAGTTTAGGCCTTGGTACTAATTACTTACATGAATACATACACACATTTATAGAAGTTATTAATCGCCTCACTTAATCAAGCACCACCGACCTTGTGGTTAATTATCAACCACATGTTGATCCACACTTTCTAGATTACTCCTCACTAGACCTTACTACACTTTCTATGAAAATTCGGGAACATACAATTCTAGCTTAGTCTAGGTAATTTAGAATGTAATTAAGTGTAATTTAGAAGGTAATCAAGTGTAATTTAGAATTAATTTTCAATGTGCATTAGGTTTTAACAAATTTCTTGCCCGCTATATTTACCCATAAGGATTTATACAGTAATTACTAGCGTCTTACATACGAAGTCACTCAAATCATTAATTTTACCTTATGTTTTTTTTTCCTTTCTTTTTCTCAAAGGAGTTTTGGCTTCATGCCTCCCCCTTAATTGTTTTCCTTTCGTTTAATTAAAATTTTAGCCAAAAAATAAAAAAAGTCCTCATCTAATTATCCACCCTCTCTCGATTGATCACCACTTGGACTAACCCCTAATGCTTAATTACTTGGTTCATTTTAGTACATAGAATACTTCTCTTTGAGCTATAAGTCTAGAACAATACAACAAGTGAACTGTGTTATATATGACGTTAGGCTAAATTTCTATATCAGTTGGACACCATCATATCGTCGCCAAAAATCATTCACCGTGAAATATCCCACACAATCTCACACTCATTAATGCTCTATATATAATTATATATCCCTCTCATATATATGTTCCTGCCATAGGAGTCTCCACTACACTTGCTTGCAAGAGCAAGGCACCAAGAAAAGACTATCAACTGACCAGTTCGAGCCGGGACAATCGAGAAGGACCCAGCAACACCGTAGTATCCCCGATCGACCTGAAACCCAATTCTACACTAATTATCTGATGAGAACACTTTCTTCTAAGCTCGATAGTGTAAGGTCGGTCATCATATGCTTTTGTATGCTTTCTAGAATCGGTTATTGAAGCAAACAGTCTTTTTGTTTTTGGTTGTTAAAGATTCAAACATTAATTACAAGTAAAACAACAAATTAATATTGACATTGATGAAAAATTCAAAATTAAACCATACTAGCTTACATCTCCCACGGATAGAAAACAACTTAAAAAGCCAAAGAAATCCCAACTAAAAATAACCAATGAATCCGGCCTCAAGCGAAAAGCGCTTAATTTTATTACCACCAAGAAACTCTTTATGAGTAGCCAAATCCATGTTGAGGAGATGAAGCTTTCCAAGCATCAATACTGATTCCATCCCAATGAGTGAATATCGGATTGGAAGGGGTTATGATAGAATACATACCATTCCAACCTTTTGAATCAGCAATCTTCGAAAAAAAAACAAAGAACATAGGAATGATGATTAAGTTACCAACATTGATATATAGTTATTTCAAGAACCCTCTTCCCATTAATACCAACAATTTGGACACGGTCACGACACCTATGGAAGTACGTAAGTCACCCACCATGAAATCATAAGAAAATCCAGGGGAGCACATATCACTTCCATCAAACCGAGATCGGCACCGAGCCCAACCTTGTAAGGACAATATATAAGATTATAAGGTAATCACAGACCAATTCGATTAAGGCCAGGAAAATAGGAGCTGAGTAAGGAATGCCAGGTGGCACACCGTCATTGGCTCATTATGTAATCTGTTAGAGGTTGTTACAGTTTGTTAAGTGTGTTTGCGTGGTGATCAAGCTTAGAGCTAATCAGCTCCTCATATATAACCCGTGATGATGTACGAACTGTAATAAGCCTTCATTTGATAATACACAATACATTATCTCCTTCCTCGATCTCCAAGATATATCTCTCTCTATTCTGTTGTCATCTCTCTTCAATTCCAGAAACCCTAGAACTTCAGCATGGTATCAAGAGCCTAGGACTTCAATTCTTGGTCCTCTTCTTCAATTTCGCTTTCTTGCTTCCTCATTCTCGATTCTTCTTTCTCAATTCTCTCAATTTCAGAATTCAAGAACTCCAGAAAAGCTTCATCTTCTTCTTCTTCTATTCTCTGCAATTCCTCTTCTTTAAGTCTTTACAACAATGGGTGGCTTCTTCAGCTTCCCTTCTCTCTGGTGTCTGCAACTTTGTTAACACCAAGCTTGACGACAACAACTATCCCACGTGGCACTTTCAAGGAGCAAGTAAACTAAATCACTCTTAAATAGAATTAGCAAAAGTTTAGTTTCCCCCAATATCTCATTCTATAATTCTAATTAAACAATAGATCGATCATAAGCAATCCAGCTCTCTCTCTTTCTTTTATTTTGTTCTACAATTTTCTTCCTTTTAGATTATCATTTATTGAGGGAAGAGTCCAATTTAGTATAATTGCATGGTGTTCTTGTTTAACATAGGTGCCAGTCACGCAAATTATTCTAAAAGGAAAATATCAATCTCGTGAACTGTACACAACGTATCGATGATACCATACCAGCCACCGTAACAAAAAATATTCTGAATTACCGTAATTGGTATTTTAAGACCATGTCTTTCTTATATTGGCGTCTTTGATTGATCTACTTTGAACAAAAAAAAAATTAATCCAACTTAATGTAATTTGACTAGCAAGTACAATATTCCTCATGTCCACGACAATTTGGTTTAATTAGTTGTATAAGTCTCCCCTTTATAATTGTAATGTTCTAAGTTCGAGTCAAAAATGACCAGTACGTTGTTGTAGCTTACTGCAATACATCGTTTAAAAGCTAAATAGGAGCGATTGCATTTCTCCCTTACAATTTGTTAGAGTGGTACGGATTGTATCTACCAAGAAACCATGAAACACGTGGTTTGCATTTCGATCACATAGGCCAGAAACCATGAGTGGAATACATCCTTCAAAAGCTAAATAGGAGAGATTGTGTTTCTCTCTTACACTTATTAGAGTGGTACGTATATATTCTATGTACCCAGAACCCATGAAACACTCAAAAGACCTTCACACAATTAGAAGTATGCCACTTATATTTGGGCTAATTTCAGTTTATTACCCTATATTTTACACTCAAAATCAGTTCAGTCCTTATACTTTCAATTTCATCAGTTATACCTTTACACTCTATAAATTTGATCAATGTCATCCAACCCTCAGATTTTGGATTTTTGTGGAGGGTATTTTAGTCCTTTCATATTTATTATTAGTAGATATAATTAAATAATTTATTAATAGTAGAAATAATTAAATAATTTATTAATAGTAGAAATAAAATAAAATAATTTATTACTAATGGAAATAAAATGAAATAATTTATTATATTGTAAGTTAGCATTGAAAAAAATAAAATAATTTATTATTATTAGTAGAAATAAAATAAAATAATCTATTAGTATAAATAAAATAAAATAATTTCATATATGTTCGTAGAGTATACTGTTTTCTTACCTAGTAATCCAAATCTTGTTAGTGATATAACAAGTTTGGAACCGTCATTAGCACTAAATTGTTTGCCAGGCGTTTCTCTACGGTGACCTTTAAAGGGTACCTAAGAACATCCTCGTTATTAGAAGCACACCTAGCACCAAACAATAGTGGAGTTTCAGAATTTATATCCATCGCTAGAACCATTTCCTTATCTCGGTCCACCAAAGCTTGAGATGCTCTTTCGGTTCCAGCCTTGGCCACATAGTAAATTGGGATGCGACCGAATTCATCACGTTCTTTAAGTCTGTCTTCATCCCTTATTTTGCTTGCCAATTGAATAACAAATTCTGATTGTCCATATATGCATTGCAGCAACGTGGAGCGTGGTCCAAGAATGGGTTGTGATTTGTTCATATAGGGAATCGGGGCGGAGGTTAAAAGCAACTAAGGCGGTTTCCCAGTCACCATCGATGGCAGCTTGAAGCAAAACTGGGTGATGAGCACGGTTGAGCCTTAAAAAGAAAAAAAAGCCAAAGTTGGTAAGAGAGAAAGGGAAGAATCAACATTAATCATTAATGTGCATTGCTTCAATTCCTAAGTTATCACCAATTTAATAAGATCAACTTGTCAACCACAAGGAATATTTCTAATTCTCAACTATATATAGAATTAGCAAAAGTTCAATTTTCCCCAATATCTCATTCTAATTAAAAGATAAATCATAAGCAATCCAGCTCTCTCTCTCTCTTCTCTCTCATTTTGTTCTACAATTTTCTTCGTTTTAGATTGTCATTTATTGAGGGAAGAGTCCAATTTAGTATAATTTCATGGCTTTCTTGTTTAACATAAGTACCAATTATGCAAATTATTCTAAAAGGAAAATATCAATCTCGTGACTGTACACAATGTATTGATGATATCATACCAGCCACCGTAACAAAAAATATTCCGGATTACCGTAATTGGTAATTTAAGACCATATCTTTCTTATATTGGCGTCTTTGATTGATCTACTTTGAACAAAAAAAAATTAATCCAACTTAATGTAATTTGACTAGCACCAAACAATAGTGGAGTTTCAGAATTTATATCCATCGCTAGAACCATTTCCTTATCTCGGCCCACCAAAGCTTGAGCTACTTTGAACAAAAAAAAATTAATCCAACTTTATGTAATTTGACTAGCACCAAACAATAGTGGAGTTTCAGAATTTATATCCATCGCTAGAACCATTTCCTTATCTCGGCCCACCAAAGCTTGAGCTGCTCTTTCGGTTCCAGCCTTGGCCACGTAGTGAAGTGGGATGCGACCGAATTCATCACGTTCTTTAAGTCTATTTTCATCCCTTATTTTGCTTGCCAATTGAATACCAAATTCTGATTGTCCATGCATTGCAGCAATGTGGAGTGTGGTCCAAGAATGGGTTGTGATTTGTTCATATAGGGAATCGGGGAGGAGGTTAAAAGCAACTAAGGGCGCGCGCGCTTTCCCAGTCACCATCGATGGCAGCTTGAAGCAAAACTGGGTGATGAGCACGGTTGAGCCTTAAAAAGAAAAGAAAAAAAGCCAAAGTTGGTAAGAGAGAAAGGGAAGAATCAACATTAATCATTAATATGCATTGCTCCAATTCCTAAGTTATCACCAATTTAATAAGATCAACTTGTCAACCACAAGGAATATTTCTAATTCTCAACTATATATAGAATTAACAAAAGTTCAGTTTTCCCCAATATCTCATTCTAATTAAAAGATAAATCATAAGCAATCCAGCTCTCTCTCCTCTCTCTCTCTCTCTCACTCTCTCTCTCTCTCTCATTTTGTTCTACAATTTTCTTCGTTTTAGATTGTCATTTATTGAGGGAAGAGTCTAATTTAGTATAATTTCATGACTTTCTTGTTTAACATAAGTGCCAATCATGCAAATTATTCTAAAAGGAAAATATCAATCTCGTGAACTGTACACAATGTATTGATGATATCATACCTGCCACCGTAACAAAAAATATTCCGGATTACCGTAATTGGTAATTTAAGACCATGTCTTTCTTATATTGGCGTCTTTGAATGATCTACTTTGAACAAAAAAAAATTAATCCAACTTAATATAATTTGACTAGCACCAAACAATAGTGGAGTTTCAGAATTTATATCCATCGCTAGAACCATTTCCTTATCTCGGTCCACAAAAGCTTGAGCTGCTCTTTAGGTTCCAGCCTTGGCCACATAGTGAAGTGGGATGCGACCGAATTCATCACGTTCTTTAAGTCTGTCTTCATCCCTTATTTTGCTTGCCAATTGAATACCAAATTCTGATTATCCATGCATTGTAGCAACGTGGAGTGTGGTCCAAGAATGGGTTGTGATTTGTTCATATAGGGAATCGGGGCGGAGGTTAAAAGCAACTAAGGCGGTTTTCCAGTCACCATCGATGGCAGCTTGAAGCAAAACTGGGTGATGAGCACGGTTGAGCCTTAAAAAGAAAAAAAAAACCAAAGTTGGTAAGAGAGAAAGGGAAGAATCAACATTAATCATTAATGTGCATTGCTCCAATTCCTAAGTTATCACCAATTTAATAAGATCAACTTGTCAACCACAAGGACTATTTCTAATTCTCAACTATATATAGAATTAGCAAAAGTTCAGTTTCCCCAAATATCTCATTCCGATTAAAAGATAAATCATAAGCAATCCAGCTCTCTCTCTCTCTTATTTTGTTCTACAATTTTCTTCGTTTTAGATTGTCATTTATTGAGGGAAGAGTCTAATTTAGTATAATTTCATGGCTTTCTTGTTTAACATAAGTGCCAATAATGCAAATTATTCTAAAAGGAAAATATCAATCTCGTGAATTGTACACAATGTATTGATGATATCATACTAGCTACCGTAAAATATTCCGGATTACCGTAATTGGTAATTTAAGGCCTATGTCTTCCTTGTATTGGCAAGTGCAATATTTCTCATGTCCACGATAATTTTCTTTAATTGGTTTTATAAGTCTCTCCTTTATAATTGTAATGTTCTAAGTTTGAGTCAAAAATGATCTACGTTGTTGCATCTTACTGCAATACATCATTGTAAAGCTAAATGGGAGCGATTGCATTTCTCCCTTACAATTTGTTAGAGTGGTACGGATTGTATCTACCAAGAAATCATGAAACACTTGGTTTGTATTTCGATCACATAGGCCAGAAACCATGAGTTGAATGCATCGTTCAAAAGCTAAATAGGAGAGAGATAGCGTTTCTCTCTTACACTTATTAGAGTAGTACGGATATATCGTATGTACCCAGAAACCGTGAAACACTCAAAAGACCTCTATGCAATTAGAAGTAAGTCACTCACTTATAAGTTATATTGAGTTTCTTTTATCACTTTTCGAATTTGAGATTTTTTCACTCTCCAACAGTGTTTGCCCAAAGCTATTCAACCTTGAAACTCAGAAGAGCCTAGCTCGAATTGTACATGTGGTATATTATTCCTTCGTGGGGTGTTTTTTCTTATAAGAGAATTATTATCATGCCGGTGACATATTTGTTTTTTGTTTTTTGTTTTTTGTATGCAAAGGAAGAAAACGGCTAGAGTGAAATGCATATATACATCCTTTTAAAGCAGCTTTTTTTTTTTTTTGGACACGGTCACTGCACCTATCAAAGTACATTAGTTACCCACCATGAAAACATAAGAAAATCCAGGGCACCAAGCCCAACCTCACCAACCAAAAACATTATTTTTGTTGAAGACAACAACTCTTCCACCATCCGAGCTTGATATCAAGGAGCCAGTAACATAACATAAATCACGACATATAGAATTAGCAAAAGTTCAGTTTCCCCCAATATCTCATTCTATAATTAATTCTAATTAAAAGATAAATCATAAGCAATCCAGCCTCTCTCTCTCTCTCTCTCTCTCTCTCTCTCTCTCTCTCTCTCTCTCTCTCTCTCTCTCTCTCTCTCTCTCTCTCTCTCTCTCTCTCTCTCTCTCTCTCTCTCTCTCTCTCTCTCTCTCTCTCTCTCTCTCTCTCTCTCTCTCTCTCTCTCTCTCTCTCTCTCTCTCTCATTTTGTTTTACAATTTTCTTCGTTTTAGATTGTCATTTATTGAGGGAAGAGTGAAGAGTCCAATTTAGTATAATTTCATGGCTTTCTTGTTTAACATAAGTGCCAATCATGCAAATTATTCTAAAAGGAAAATATCAATCTCGTGAATTGTACACAATGTATTGATGATATCATACTAGCTACCATGAAATATTCCGGATTACCGTAATTGGTAATTTAAGGCCTATGTCTTCCTTGTATTGGCAAGTGCAATATTTCTCATGTCCACGATAATTTTCTTTAATTGGTTTTATAAGTACTCCTTTTATAATTGTAATGTTCTAAGTTTGAGTCAAAAATGATCTACGTTGTTGTATCTTACTGCAATACATCGTTGTAAAGCTAAATAGGAGCGATTGTATTTCTCCCTTACAATTTGTTAGAGTGGTATGGATTGTATCTACCAAGAAACCATGAAACATGTGGTTTGCATTTCGATCACATAGGCCAGAAACCATGAGTGGAATGCATCGTTCAAAAGCTAAATAGGAGAGATAGCGTTTCTCTCTTACACTTATTAGAGTGGTACGAATATATTGTATGTTCCTAGAAACTATGAAACACTCAAAAGACTTCTATGCAATTAGAAGTAAGTCACTCTTATATATAAGTTATATTAATTTTCTTTTATCACTTTTCGGATTTGAAATTTTTTCACTCTCCAACAGCATTTGCCCAAAGCTATTCAACCTTGAAACTCGAAAGAGCCTCGATTTGTACATGTGGTTTAGATTTCCTTCGTGCATGGGTGTATCAATTTCTGCTTCTCTAAATTGTGAGAGAAATGATAGTGTTGTAGATGTTTTGGTTAACCATGGTACATGCTGATCATGGCTCTTCATCTTAGTACGTGGGTCTCTCTTAATAAACCTGGCTCTGTTACCATGATGAAGTAATATGGGCATCACAACCAAAACCAATTGGCAATAGTTAGAGATGCCCAAATTCGTATAAACACATTTGCAAGGTCTATTTTCTCCAATGTATGACAACACTCTACATTCTCACATTTCTATCGTCATTGTCGCAGAAGCATATAGGTTTTAATAATCGATCCGTTGTCTCCTTTTAGATCAGTATAATGCTCCTATGCATAACCTTCTAGTATGTATATATATATATATATAGGATTATAACTAACATATATATATATATATATATATTGTTTATAAAAATATTATTACTATGCAAATGACACCTTAATCACATAATTGTTTATTGTTTTTTGTTGCCATTGTAAGCAAAGGAAGAAAACGGCTAGAGTGAAATGCATACATCCTTTTAAAGCAGCTTAGTAAACACAATGCCTTTCAGTGTATGTTCCACGCATCTACACACTTTACATTTATTATTTCTATATTGTTTTAGTTTCGGTTTCACAATAATTTAAATTTTTCTCTTGGTAATTTTTCCTTATGGTAAAGTTTTTTAGGAGTTTTTTAATAGTATTCTCAGGAAGACTCGTTGCCACATTTGTCCTTAGTGGTAGATACTCTTTGAAGCCAACTTGTGTATATGTAATAAATATATTTTCCTTTTGAGACGTTCATTTTGAATTTGCACATGAAGAATCAAAGAAGATAAGATTTGAGACATTTCCAGATAAGGTTAATTGTATACAAGACATATTACTTTTTTTTTCAATAAAAGAGACAGGGATTCGAACTTGAAACCTCTATCAAAATTTGGAGAGAAATGCGTGCCTTTCTCTTTTATGTACATACAGTTATGTAGAATATATACATTATATCTACCGATCGAACAAATACAAAATTTGTAAGGATATATATATATACACACGCACACGTTGTGCATCGCTCAATATTTAGAAATTTTAATAGTTTCAAGTACGCGCGTATACTTGTTATACTTATCGGAATAGCATCAATGCATGGGCGGACAAGAAGGGAGCTTATAGAGTAGGCTTACGACCTAATTGAAGTTTGCAAGGAGACTCGCCCGTCGTCTCATAATAGTATGTAGGAGAGCCGACGCCATAATTTCTTACCATCCTTAGTATGTGAGAGTATTAGCCCTATTCCATGTGCATTGGCCGGCCATTTAGTGATTTAGTTCCACCTTTGCGAAACACATTTATGTGATCGATTTTCATAAGAAAAATAAAAAAGATGGAATAGATGTTTTTGAACCCAGAACTTAAACATTGCAAAGATTTCTTATTTTGGAGAGTATGTAAAGGATTTTATTTTCTTTCTTATGGAAAATTGCATTAAATGTCAAATTTTTTTCTCTGGATATTTTTTCGTTAATCACTAAGATGGGTTGGCATAGCCATTTTTCATAATACATGTGTTGTACGTTTACACGGCTAACCTTGCCTAGAAATGAATAAATCTAATTGGCACAAAAACTCATCTGTATCTCTCTCTCTCACTCATCTCTTGTCTCTCCTCTCTTTCTGACTCTCTCTAGTCTCTACCTGCTTGCAGTAACCATTGACAGATCTCATGGCCGCAACCAACTCTCCCTTCAAACTTCGCATCCTTGTTATAGATAATGATCCTACTTTTCTTGCTTGTTTTTCAGAATCTCTCCAACTTCTGAAACATGAAGGTACCTAATTTCTCTAGGGCACATGCATCTTTGTTTTCCAATTTTTACAGAAGTCAGAAGAGAAAAAAATAAAGGATTTTTGTTACTTGTTTTTTTCTGAAAGGTATCCCTTGGGTTTAGCTCAAGTGGTAAGTGAGGGTGGTGAATTGGGTTAAGTCTAGACTAGGTCAGAGATTCGATCTCCTTCTATATGTGTAACCAATTCTTTTTCTTTTTTTGTTTTAAGCTATTTTATGGAGAGAAGATTTTCTCATGATATATCTCACAGAACTAGAGGTATATAGTATTTTGCTGTTCTTGATTTCGTTAACTACAAAGTTCAAGTTTTTCATCTCTCATAAAAGAAAAGGACTTCAAGATTTTGATATTCTTTTCTACACGAATGCATGATAGATCTGAGATCTATATATCGAATTATTTTATTTTTAAGTTTATCAGAATTATTCATTTCTAGAATTCTTAGTTTCATTTTTCGATATGACCTTTTACACTTTGTTAATGTAATCATACCATTTGATTTAGTCTCTTGAAGTCGATCAGAACGCCGGATTTAGATTGTTGAGTCCTAAAAATTAAATCTTAAATAGTCTTTACTTGCATATATATGGTTTTTTTTTTCTAACTATTTTATCAAATCAGCCCTAACTAATAAAGTAAATGTTAATGTTTACATTGGTGTTGCTTCCCCAAACAATTCTATGAGGGATTCGTATTTACCAGTTTTCAGTGATGATATTTCATCCATAAATCACTATGCTCTAAATTGTAGTAGTGTTTCTTGTTGGGAAGATGTAGCACCTCCTTGGCTAGAGGTTCATCCTCAAAATGATCCTGAAACTCCTCTTTAAGCTTCAATTAACTTGGTTTGCCTATCAAAAATTTATGAACTTAAGTTCACTCGTGTTTTACTACATATCTATATGTACGTACTATTGCATGATGGTCAATAATTGATGTGCATATACGTACTATTGCATGATGGTCAACAATACGTGATTTACGGTTATTAATTTTCTCTTCATTAATGCACGTACAATCGATTTAATTTAGCAAATTTAATGTGTATTGAAAAACAATAATCATATTTATTCATTACATTACTGCTCGATCGCCGGCCTCTTTTCATTCAGATGAAAACTCTCTTTTATTTTATTGTACGTGTTTATTAAAAAAAAAACTCTTTTATTTTTTTCACTAAAGTTCTTGCACACGACAATTTGGTCTTATAGCATAAGCCTTCTATTTGTAACCGGTATATCCTGAATTGATTCAAGGACGACCAATTGTACAATTAACAAAAAAAAATGTTAAATACTTAAATGATATGTTGTTGATGATAAGATAATAATTGTTTTATGCTATATATATGTTTCAGTTTTGACCTGTAGGAATCCAATTCGTGGTTTATCAACTCTTCGGGTTCGCAAAAATTACTATGACCTCGTTATGACAAACATTCACCTGCCTCATATGGATGGATTTGAAGTAATAAAAAGAGTTCGAGAAGAATTTAAGCTGCCACTAATCGGTGAGTAAATTCTTAGTCATTCATATATGTCAGGAGTACAAGTCCTGAAACCAAACTGTTTATATTACTTCTGCTGCATTCATTTTTCTTCTAATGATGTATTATTCAGTTAATTGATCTATACAGATTTGAATGCAGTGGTTTCAGGTGACGACAGATTGGACGTGGCACGAAAGGCTTTACAGCTTGGGGCTGCACATTATTTAGTGAAACCAGTTCGCTTTAATAATCTGAATAACCTATTGCAATTTGTTAACCAAGGAGATAAAGGAAAAGAAACTTCTTTTCTTGGGGAAAAGGGAAGTGCATCAGCTCAGGAAGCGAACAAAGCTCCAGGAAAAAAGAACATCGCATGGACATCACAAATACATGCTCAGTTCCTCGAAGCTATTCGTTGTATCGGCGCAGAAAGTAAGTAAGAGTTCATTTTGGTCATAGCTAGGTTTAGTTTCTTACTAGTAGTTTTTTTTAATGACAATTATCACTAAAGCAATTACGTGCTATATAATTTGTTTAGCTTAATTAGTTCGTTTGGCTTTTTACTAGCTTACGTACTATAATTTACCAACATCGATCTAGCAGCTTCTTTTCATGATTTTCAATTTGTGCACTTACAGATGCTACTCCGAAAAGTATTCTAGAATTCATGAATGTGGAAGGACTAAGTACAGAAACTGTGGCAGTGCAATTGCAGGTTTGTTCCAACCGGAAAGCTTCAGCATTACTTATATTAATTAGTCTCATATATAACTAGTTCCAGATGACATGATATTTATATGGACCTGATTTTTTTCTTCACCTTTTATTTCTCAGAAGTATCTATTCTTTGTAAGGAGAGTAGTTGCGGCCAATAATCTTTCAATCAGGGAGAGAACTAATTTGAACAATCTTAAGGTTCCGGCCAACAGTCTTTCAATCGGGCAAAGAACTAATTTGATCGATCTTAACGTTGCGGCCAACAATCTTTCAATCGAGAAAAAAAGTAAGATCGATCTTAACATTGAGGTCGACAATCTTTCAATCGATCTTAACTTGAGTCCTACAAATGATAACCAAACTTCAGGGAGCACCTACAATCCTCAACTGATGATTGATCTTAATCAAATGCCGCCTTCAGATGGTAATCCCATGTCTCAACTATTCAGTTTGTAGATTCACACTGAATGATAGTGATTAAAATGATGCCAATTACCACAAATAATGTTTTGCAATTGGAAATTGCATTAATTATTGGTTACTATAATGTTTCAGGAAATGAGTATTCATTGGTTGGCCTTGGTGGCTGTGTACCATTTTATCCTGTGCAACAGAAGCAAAAATATGTTAAAGTTGAGGAATCTTCAAATAGCAGAAGCAACATCACTGCAGTGGACTTTGATGACGTAGAGTCGTATCTGGATCAATCTGATGAAGACATTGATGAGGTATATATATGTGAAACACACACAAACAAATACATATATATATATATATATATATGGGTGTGTCTATAGTAGTGTCATATTTGGCATACTACATTTTACATCTAATTGAACCAAAATTACAACTAATTAAACTAAAGTTATCACACTGACAATAAAGTTACTACAATGACAACAAAGTTACTATATTTATTTTACACTATTTACATATATATAATTGAACTACAAGTACAACATTAACAACATTTTTGTAACATGGTCGTAGGTGAAGTTATTATCTTTAATAAAATCAAAATTACCAAAAAAAAAACTCGAATGGCAACAAATTTGTTGTCATATGTGTAAGTGCATCGATTTATGACAAACATCACAGATTCACAGTGTATTGTAAAATTTTCCCAAATATATATGCTTCGATATAGACTAGCTTGCTAGCTTTTAAACTTATAGCTAGCAATTGATACTTCATTTTTATCTTCTTGTTCTACGCGCAACAGAAAGAAAATCAAGTGCTGAATTCTGGAACTAATTTGAGTCTGGTCCAACAAAGCATAGAACCCATTCTGAAAAAAAAATGTACACTCATCCTCATATGGCAACCATGTAATACATGCAATACGTAATTAGAAAATTCATTCTTTTTGCCAAAAGAGAAAGTCATATCGAGAATTGTTTGGGCATTTGATAGAACTAAGCGAAATATAGTCAAATGCCTAAATTATTTTTATCTTTACTGATTAACTTTTTGATCCCTGAAGAACTTATCAGAATGATGGTGATACATTGGACTGTAGGTCTGTAGTTAGGTTAACTGCACTTCTTTTTTTTTTTTTTTTTTTTTTTTTGGTTAACTGCACTTTCTTCATTTGAGTGGTTAACCATAATTTCTAAATCTTGTATGTGTCATTGTAGAATTGTTTATAGCTGAAAACCCCCAAATAGGGTTTGTCAACTTTGATTTGTTGCCTAACTAGTCCAGAACTCCAAATTCATAACCAAATATGGAGACTTTTAAAATTTACAAATACGTACACACCTTGATGATTTATATTATTATGAAGTTTCCAGCTAGTAGCTTACTATACCAAATGCAATCAAGTATGTCATATAATAAGTACTGTGCATCATTTCTTATTAAGTCCTCCTAGGTTTATTCAATAATTTGACAGAACTAAGAGTCTACGACATTTTAATTCATTCAACCCTATATGTGAAGCAGGAACACAAAGGAGATTTTGCAGACCTTGAGTTCGATTGGGTCGATGCAAGAGAAGCGTTCAAGAATCTCTGCCTTGAGGATGTATGTATGTTCAAGTATGTCAGTTAGCTTAATTTTGTACTTAATTAGAAGTATTGCTGCTTACTTCTCTTTCAATTTATTTTTGCTGACAGGAATTGAGCAGCTCATGGGTTAAAGTCTTGCGAGACAACTGAAGCACTCTCATCAGATCGATCGAGAGCGATATTAAATTTGATCGTACTGTTGAAATAAAGTTCATTTTCTAGCTGGCAGCACCTAGACAGGACTTGGTATTTGCAAGCTTTACTATTTCCGGATGTTAAATAACTTTCAAATTTGGCAGACATTTATTTGGCCAAATAAATTTCAAATATTGTTCCGTATTTTTCTTAATTATTTGCTGTTTTGTTTACTTGATTAATTATTTGATTTTAAAGATTAACCCAAGATAACTAAATCTGTGTTTTCACAACTGATAATTCTTAATGCATGACTGTCCTATTAATTAAATCTTCTAATTACATTGTAAGAACTTGTTTTATTTTCTTGTCGTCCTTTACTCCCTTTCGCTTAGAAGCAAAACCAGCATATATCAACTCACATCACAATTTTTGGTTTTTCTAGTTTTACTAATTACGAGGACTGTGGGTAACTGTAGGGCGCGCTAAATTTTGGGGGGCCAATTTTTTTTTTATAATTATATAAAATTAATTTAAAAAAAAAATTATAATTAATTATTAAATAAATTGGGGACCCCAAAATAAAAAAAAAAAAAAGGAGGGGGTGGGGGTTCCAAGAGGTGTGGGGGCGCCTTTTAGTTTTGGTTGGTTTTATAAAAAAAAAGTAATTTTTTTGTTTTTTTCCATTGGAAGCCCCAAATTTTACTTGTAAATGAATTTGTCCTCTTTTCTTTATTGGGCTATCAGTCGTTTTATCGCACGCTTGGAGTTGGTTATTCTTCGAGATTAGAAAATAAAATGAGTGTTTATTTTCTTTGTAATTGTTAATTTTGTTTAATATATTATTAGTATTTGTTATTGTTATATGTTATGTTTGAGTAATTGTTAATTGTTTTTTTTTTGAATTTTGTCTGTTATGTGTGATGTAGTTGTCCAAAGAGCGAGTAGATTTAAGTGTATTTGAAATTCTATTATTGTTTATATAAATATTTAATGATTATTTTGTTGTTGTTGAATTGAATTTATATATAGTATGGAAAATAAAAAATTAAAAAAGAAAATCTCAGGTCCGGCACTGATCAACTCACATCACAATTTTTGGTTTTTCTAGTTTTACTAATTACGAGGACTGTGGGTAACTGTAGTTTGGCCTAGCTAGCTTGGTTTCTTTGATAGTCCATCTTTGCAGCTTACTCTTAAATACATGTAATATATTGACTTACTCTTACATACTTGATACTTGTAATACATCAATTTGCTCACACCAAGAGAAGCAGATATATATATATAGACAAAGAATCGATCTGTTCTATGGAAAAGTTATAAACAATTATTGGAAGTCTCTCGGCATCCTCTCTGCTAGGATTTTCTAAGGCCGGTTTAGGGTTTCTTAGTTTCTTAGCATCCTCTTTCTACCTTGAGAATGGTCGATGAGACTTTGTCGATCCATGAGAAGGGAGAATGTTTGGTTCGTATTTCAATCTGACCCGAAATACGTAGAGAAATCTGGTAGAATAATCTGTAAATATATTGACTATAACAATGCAGTCAATGCTACTGAAAAGTCCCTCTGTTGCTTGTAATCATCTAATTATAGGTTGGTAGTAATTAGTAAATTGAGTAAAACAAATTAAAAGAGAAACAAAAATAGCTGATCATGACGCTCATGAATGAGTAGTGCACGTTATAATTGAATATTAAATTTTGGAGCCTCCAAATATACAATCTTAGTTAGCTCCACCCTTGCAAAACAATTAATAAGAATAACGTGTAGGAGACTAGGAACAAAATGCAAAACAATAAGAATAATTTGCAGGAGAAAAATTTAGGTGTTACAGTTCTAACTAAAATGAATTACAACACAAAATAACAGAGAAAGAATTCAAGGAGGAATCAAATTCAAATGACTTCACTGGATATCACTATCTCAAACGAGTACGAACGCCTTCTGTGTGTCGCAACTTCTGATTTGGCTTCGATTTTTATGATTTAGTTTGGTTTTGCTTGTTTCATTTCTCTATGTGAGTTTTGGTCCCCCCCCCCCCCCCCCCCCCTCCCCCATTATTTGTACTCTTTTTCTATCAATAAATTCTTTTTAGCGAGAAAAAACAAACAAAAACAGAGAAAGGTTCAACTTAATTATCTTGATGAAAAACCCAGCAAAGACTGGAAATAAATAAGTAAGACTGTAGACAATCAGGCATCTTATCTATCTCCTTCCCTTCGACTTCTGACCTTATTCTATTTCCCCATGTATAACATACTTGCACTATTATTTATAAAATAAAAAAAAATTGTTCTATATATTGACTGGTGATTAACACGATGCCTGTAATGCCTTAAAAAAATTATAATTCTATAAATTAACACGTATGAATATGATAATTAACCTATATGTCCAATCATGATAATTTAACCATATCATATATGATCTCACATATGTACACTACCTTAATTGGTACTACTTTGCCCAATCATTTTTGCCACCTTACATAATAGCGTGACATACTTGCTAGACTTTAATTAGTTAAATCTCATAAACGTAGACTTTTGCTTATAATTTTATTCTTATTTGGTAGTAATGTAAACCTAAATTTATACTTTTCAAATAAGCTTAATTATTAACAAAGACAACCGATGAAATATGCATGACCAGTTTAAATGCCAGCGATTGGATCGAGTTTGATCCACCTCTTGATGATCAATGCATGGTGACCAAGTGATCAAACTAAATGTTTGTATTATATAATGTTTCATAAAACCATATATGGGTCTCCCATGTAATTGATCTATTGTAGACACTTTCTCTGAGTGTCTACACTTGGATAACTAAGGGAGTTTGAATATTTTTTTTTTCATTAGAAAGAACCAAGGCAGTTCACACCCAAGCTCGTCAACTCCAGACTCCATCTCTTTTTATATCTAGGATTACATAATTTGTTATCTAAACTTATGAAGGAAAATCACACAAATTAACACCTATATATACATAACTCATGAGCAAAGTGACTTTCTAAAAATAAAAAATAATAATTCTTGAGATTAGCCCAAGTGGAGGGGGATTGTGCGAAGTAACTTGGTTTTATTGTTAAATATATTAGAGATTCGATCACCTCCAATATAACGGAAAGAAAATGACAATTTTGAAACATAACAATAGAAAATACGTTTTGCATGGCTTGTAAAAGTACCTAACTACTTAATGTACGAATTCCATAACAACATTTCACTAAAATGTCCTAATTTTTCATACATGCACGCTAAGTTTTTTTTTTAACACACCCACACCCCCCGTCTTGGTATTCTAGAAGAGTCAAACCCAAAATCTCTTTTGAAATAACTTTGATGCCAAACTATTACATCAACCACCTTGCAAACCAAAAGTACCATTTTGGTAGTTATGTTTAAAATTAAAAGTGTTACTACATCGGTTTCCGTCCATTTAGAAACATTTGCTAGTAAACATCCCGAACAAAATCAAGATATACATAAAAGAACATACTAAACTTACACCACTATGTATCATCTCTCTATTGAGTTTCTAGGTTTTTTAAATGTTAGACACTTTCTTTGATGGCTTATGGCTTAGATTAAAGAGATAATTACGAGTTTAGCTTCCAAACAAGAGCTTGCAAACTCCACGGTAGTGGATCAGGTGATCCCTAGAGAGGAGTTGATTTCCTGTAATACTTTTTACCTTCTTAATGTGTTGCGTTCTTGCTCATGCAGGAAAACTTAAACTGTTGGCTTTCATGGATCGACCACATAAGAAAACTTTAGGCAACGAGTGGTGGTATGATGATTTGGAAATGAGATGGGAGGCATAACCTGGCGAGCTCGCTTTGCTTCGTGCAAAACAAAGGATAGGGTTTTGGGAGTGGCCCTTGTATTTTTGACAAGGCCATGGTTATAGTGGCGGGTTAGTATATATGATGGGGTAATGGATCTTAACGAGCTAGGTATCGCTTTCATCTATTCGTGTATGGGTATAGCTGAGCAACCTTCACTGGTTCTCTATTAAAAAAGGATAGGCAGTACTATAGTGGGTGCTACGCTTGGTAGGGTTTGTGAGAATGTGGAATGTTGTCTCATATTGGAGAATAGAGACCTTGCAAATGTGTGCATAAGGATTTGAGCATCTTCAACCATTGCCAATTGATTTTGACTGTAATACCCAAATTACAGGGTTATGAGTAGACCGTTTTAATGTTCGAGCCATGTCTGAGGTGGTCCGCATCTGGGTAGTGCATGAGTTACATCAATGGTTTGGCATTCACGATCCTATATATTGCTTCTCGACTGATGTGGAGCTGGATGTAGAGGTATTCTTCGTGTAAGAAAATATGATGGGTGCCTAGTGACGGTGTGTTTTACTTGAATACCAACCAGAGGGTTAATTTCTTGGATGTACAAGGGAATTTCCGGTTACTCAACCAAGGGCCCAGCCATTTTCTACACTAGTTTGAACCCTAATCGGCAGTGATGGCTTCAAACTCTTCTAGACTGTTAGTCTCTCGACTACCGGTTTTTTTATTTTTTTTTAGAAAAATCGACAAACTTTATTCAATGAAAATTAAAGTTACAAAGAATAAATGTACCAAGGCATCGATTAAGAAAATAATAAACATAATAAGATGCACAAGTACATCTGTTAAGGAAAATAACTAGAACATAACTAGATACAAGATGTCATCGAAACGATACATTGTGTCCTTCAATATGGCAGTGACAATGTTAACAAGGTGGCCCATAGTAGTATAGAATATCCCACCCATAGAGTAGCATCACATACGTGCTCTACTTGACTAGCACTAAGTATCCGAATCTCGACACCAATAATAGCCATGAACTAGTATCAAGATTCCAAGTAGACTTGACTTCAAAATCCAATAGTATGTGTGACCCGAATCCCATATCTGGATCAAACATCCACCCATATCCCAAACTTAGAAACCACATCAACCAACAACACCCAATGCAAACGAAAGCAGCCACAATGACCACAACCTAATCACATCACCAATCCCTAGCACATGCCACAACAAAGACCTAACCCACTTTCGGCAGAGAAAACCTCGTTGGAAGCAACATACTTGATCCCTAGACTGCCATACGGGACCATGATCCGCCCGAACTACTACAGAACAAGACCCGATCGGAGAGAGGAGGCTCGAACTACAGCTATCGGCCACTAGAAAGTTGAGGACAATCGGATCTGGACATTTCCAAACCCGAATCTGGCCACCACGATCCCAATCACCGAACAAACCCATCACCGCCAATGACCCCAAGCCCCCGACATGCCAACACAACAACCTTGTCGCAGCAAAAAACATTGCAAGCCCCCGAGCCACTACGATCCCTGTCGCAGCAAAAAACACCGCTTCAACGTGACTCGCCCAAATCCCTAAACGGCCACCTTGAATCAACCAACCCAAGAACTAAATTAGCACAGTCAGCCCCAAACCGATCAAAGATGAGTGGAGCTGAAGAAACGAAGGAGGAGAGAAAAGAGCAACAACCAACAGGTTAAAATAGGAGATCCACGAGCTCAAAAGGCTCGGCTGCCAGGCACCACGAACAACCTTGTCACAGGCCAATATACTCGGTCGAGTGAACCCTAGGGTTTGCCGCCACAGGACGAGAGACAGAAGAGTTGTCGCCATCCTTATGTTCTCCTAAAACTCCTAATTTATGCTTATTATGAATATGGAAAGAGGTTGTGGCTTATCCTATAAATCCACACTACTAGCATATCCCCCAAAAGTCACCCTCCAATTAGATACACTTAAGTAACAGTATCTATTAATATAACAAATGACACTATTTTCTCTTATTGTATATCATTTGATTTAAGAATACGAAAAATCATGACAAAATATGAATTAATTGATAAACATGTTTAATATATCATCACCTATATATATTAATATTGTTGTAGAATAACGGGAAAAGTAAAGAGACAAGATAAATGCATAGGAATCATAACTTCTTTATTGATGAATAGGTGCCTCTTTATATAGAGGAATACAAGATACAATTCATATGGTAATATGATTCCTATTCAATTACATTCCTTATACAATCCTAACTAGATACTCCTAGGTTGACAAGCACACACAAAACGGGTATCCTTAAACACTCCCCCTTGTGCGGTCAACACTAGGTGGTGCTCCTCACGTTGCCTCATTAAAAACCTTGCCAAGTAACAAAAACCCAGTGGGACAAAAATAACCTTGGTCGAAGGGAAAAAGAGTGCAACACACCACTTCACATTTGGCATAGCAAGACATCAGACTCCCCCTCAAGTCTGCGTCTCCCCCTGATTCTGCAATCATGGGAGGTCAAATAAATTAAGCAAACTAATGCTCTTGACATGCTTCTCAAATGTGGATTTAGATAGCGACTTACTAAACAAGTCTACTACATTGTCCTCAGAACGGACTTGATTCATTTGAATCATGAGGAATTTTATGTTATAGCTGATATGCTTGGTATTGTCGTCTTTGATGAAACCTTGCCTCATTTGCAAGTAGCATTATCCTCATAAATGCATATATGTTCATCAGTGGTTGACCTCAAACCACATGTACTTCTTAAATGTGTAACTATGAACCTCAACCATGTACACTAACGAACAACATCATGGAGATAATCTCAACATGGTTCGAAGAAGTAGCGACAAGAGTCTGTTTCATAGACTACCAAGATAACAAGGTGTTTCCCATGGTAAAGCTAGACATAACCCATATTGAAACAACCTTAATGAGGGCCAGAGAGATACCCAATATCAGCAAAACCCACCAAAACATCACTAGGATTTTGGGAATATGGTGTAATCGAGATACTACCGGTGATACGTTTGGACGCTGGCCGTCTGTCGACCGGTCGATCACCGTACTCGACAATATCCACGAAAGGCTCGGGTTTCACACCCATTTTACCATACTTTCGTGTCTCTCTGTAGGGATAGAACAAACCCATATCAATCGTACCCTTGAGGTATCGAAAGATCGTCTTTATGCCAGTCCAATGGCATTGCGTGGGCGCAAAGATAACTAACAAGTTCACATCAAAGGAGATATCGGGTCTTGTGCATTAAGCTAAGTCAATAATGTGCTTATTGCACTCAGGTATAACACCTCAGCCTCTAGAACGTTTTCGTCATCATCCCTTGGACAAAACGGATCTTTCCTTTGATCTAGGCTGCGACCAATCATGGGAGTGCTATCAGGATGGACCCTATCCATATTAATGTCTGAGCATATTTTGGGTTTCCCAAGATCATTCATCTCAAACTTGGATTGCAATGCAAATCCGGAACTTGTGCTCTCAACACGCAGTGGGCATAATTTAATTGTTCACATTCCCTCTTCCAATCAAGTAGTCACTTAGACGGGTATACCACGTCCGTCCGGATTAATTCAATCCATTTAGTGAGCGTTGCAACCTTAGCAAACGTGCTCCGTGGTCGGGAGCCACTTGACTTGGGTAAATCTCCATATCTAGATCCCCATAGAGATATGATGTGACCACATCTATAAGCTGCATAATCAGTTCTTCAGAAACTACCAAACTGATAAGGTAGTGGAGCGTAGTAGCATCCATTACGAGAGATGTCTCATCGTAGTCGATTTCAGGGCGTTTGTGAGAAGCCTTGAGCCAGAAGGCGAGCTTTATCTCGTTCTCTCACTACGCACTCTAACAAAGACCTATTTATCCAACAGGTTTTATTCTAGAAGGATCGGCACACCGGGCTCGAACACCATTCTCTTTGTTAGTGAGTAGTCTAACTCAACCTGAATCGCATCTTTCCATTTAGGCCAATATACTCTACGTTGGCATTCCTCAACGGAGCGGGGTTCAATATCATCATTCTCAATGAACTCTCTTGCACAAGCATAAGCGAATACATCGTTGACTACGATGGAGTTGCTATCCCACGGCCCATGTACACTAGTGTAATGAATCGAGATCTCTACATTCCCACGGATAGGTTCTATCGATGGAGCGTCCTCCAGAGATGTCACTTGGACATAACCGTAATCCGGAATGTTCTCATGGGTCGGATTTTGAGTATCAATGATGAGAGGATTATGTGCCTTCGCAGCCCGCTTCCTAGAGCGCGAATTCCTCAAACCCGGTGGCATCCCACGCTTCCTCAGCGGAACCACGGCCTAAGCCACATCATCACCAACAATGGTGATGGCGCCAGCGGTGCTCTGCCCATCCTGTTGGCATCCCACGATACCACCAGGGGCGGCATTCACTGCGTCTTTGAGTCTGAAGTCCTTTTCAGGTACTTCCTTCCTTGCAGGTTTGTAGCAGGTATATATGATCTAGTCACTCAAGATCTGAGAAAGCGTCCGGAAGAGAATCAGCGACTTTCTAGAGATTGATAAGTCTACGCACTACGATGTCACGTGTGCAGTAGGGGGATCGTTATGAGACAGAGTGGGGACAGGCCACGACATTCTCGTCGTTCCTGCTGAACGTAAACATTCTTATCTCCCCCTAACGACTGGAAGACTGTCTCATCGATGTGACAAAATAGATCGCCTGAAAAGGGTTCTACATAGCGGATTTTGGTTGGAGACTCAAATCCAACATAAATACTCATTCGTCATTGAGGACCCATTTGAATACGCTGTGGCGGCGTAGTAGGCACATAAGTAGCACACCCAAGACGCGTAAGTACGAGATGCTTGCCTCGTACCCAGTCACTAGCTGTTGCGTAGAAAAGGATTGGGTGGCGATGAGCCTCAGACGAATAAGCATAGCTGCATGCAATACCGCGTGCACCCAGGAAGAGGGAGGAAGATTGGTGCGCATTACCAATGTCCTAATAACCATCTGCAAGACCATTCTGGGTATGCACATGCAGTAGTCATCGAAAGCCTTCGATGTAAACTCACCAGCATTATCAAGCTTGATTTAATGGGATGATCCGGGTAGTGAACTCGCAAGCGAATTATATGTGCTAGGAGTTTAGCATAAGCAGCATAAGAGATGACCATAGCGTGGCATGTGACCAGCAAAATCGACGCATCAAATTTTTTTTTTTTAATAAAAATAAAAAAAATGATTTGAAAAATATAAAGTGTGAGCAAGGTGGTGTGTGTGAAATTGATGGTGTGTGTGTGTTTTCTTAAGTTGGATAAATATAAGAATGAAAATATATGGAGGAAAGAGGGGTTTTCTTGGGGTGTGAATTGGGGAAGAATGGGGATTTTGAGAATGGGGGGGGAAAGAATAAAAAAAAAGGGGGTGAGTGGGGAAAAAGAAATGGTAAGTGGAATGGTGGAAATGTATTATGTATGAATTTATTTAGGTAAAAGATAAAATATATTGTGGGAAAAGAAGGGAAAGAATATAGGGGTGGTGGGATGAAAATAAAAGAGGGAAGAAAAAAAAGGATGTTAAGATAATGTAGTTGGATGATTCTGAAATTTTATTTGGGGTTATAATGAGTCTATAAAATTAATAGATCTGGGAATTGAGAGATATGGGTGAAGTGTGATTGAGGATTAAAATTGTTTTTTTGAATTTATGGATTTGGTTATGGGTCTGTCATTCTTATGAAATTAGGTTTGATTTTATAATATTTGATAAATATGAAATAAAAAAAATTAAAAATATAAAAAAAAAAAAAAACAGTGACCAGATGTCGACGCATCAACCAACACCATAAAACACTTAAATGGCCCGCTAGTTGGTTGAATAGGTCTACGGATATCCCCTTAGGAGTCTCTCGTAAGAATGAGAGAAGTACTTTAGAATCCTTTGCATAGGACGGTCTCGGTCCTAAGTTCCCTAAGGAACATGGCTTTGCAAAACGAGCGAGAGGCCCTAGAGGCATCTGAAGCATAAGAGGATGTGAGCATTGGAGAGAGGGATCGAAGGTCATTGGGTGTCGACCGGTCGACGGGGGGGGTCGAACGGTCGGCGATCCTCTCTCGGACGAGGTCGACCGGTCGGCAATATCTTCGAACGGTCGACAATGCTCCCCGGATCGGGTCGACCGTTCGGCATTTTCATCGAACGGTCGACGACGCGTACGAGATCGAGATGATGCTCTCTGTACATTGGTCGACCGGTCGGCAAGGTTACCTCGACCGGTCGACGGGCGTCGGACAGCAGAAAAATTGCCCCTTTTCGTGGCTGTCTCATCCTCTTGAATCGCCTTTCGATTCATGCTTTGATTAGCTCGAAAGAATGGATGTCCGTGTGAGATTTTGAGTACACGGATCATCATATTATGACAGGAATGTATGCATCTGTCTTGCCAAAGCCATTATGTGTCTGAATCCAAGAAGTCATCTGAATGACATTGTTTGGTTCAATAGCTCGTATAGTGATTGAGTACAATCTACTAGAGATACACATAATCTTCTCTAAGATGCGCATTCTTTCGCAGTCATTAGAGGTAATGCAAAGGAATTCTATCACATTCTCATCATGCATTTCCGCATGGTATCCATTGGCGTTTATATATATCTTTAAAGCTCGATAGAGTTCTATTCCCTTTAGGAGCGTAGAGAGCATGTGATACATCAATTCACAAAGGAAGATGAGCTCATCATTAAAGTCGAGGCTATGAAAGCATCTCGGATTTTGTTAAAGATATATGCCAAGGCTTTACATTCAAAGTTGCATCTTGATCTTAAACTCAAGACTAGAATCCATTGTCTTGGCAATCTTGCCGTAAGACATAAACTTGGAAAACATAAAGACTCAAGCAAATTAGCTTCCAAAGTCTTTAACCCTTAAACTCGATGTCATGATCATTGCAATTACATACTCATATGTATTGCAAACTATAGCTCATTGATCAGACGCTCCATAATATAGACATCATGAAGAGGATTCTCCAGTGATTGAGGTATAAGGCGCGGTACACACAATCCATAGGATGGTGACAGCTTGCCTTGGCCGGTGGCGGTGCCATCGCAACTAGTGGCGGCACAATGCAAATCGGCGATGACCGGTGTCGTCTCTCCCATGGAGACGATGGTCATCTCTCACTCTTTCGCGGCCTTATTCACGCGTGATCGCTTAGTCTTATGGCGATTACCTTCTTGAGCAAATAAATCTTACGGATCAATGTCCGGATTAGTCCCTAAAAGCTTAGGGTTTTGCTCGTGGCGTCTTCCCATAGGGGCACAATCATCGTCATGCCTTACATCAAGGCAGAGATGGAGAAGGTGGTGAGAGTTCCCTCAATCAATTACTCATCTGTGATGATTTACACAGAGATGCATCAAGTCTTTGACGCGGAGAATGTCCGAATTATATCCATGACTTTAGTAAAGTCAGAGAAGCGGAGATTAATCCATTATGCTTCTAAATTCGGAATGGAGGTACGAATGTTGCCATAACATTCATGGAGCGCTTCTAGCGCTAACCTCTTTCATGAACTCAAACTGGAGTGCCATATCATGTGGCATTTCATCAGGAAAAAATAACCTGGCATTGTCATCACAGTTTGAGGGTCTAGAGCGGTTAATTCAAAACAACGCTCATGGATTCGAGCTAGAAGCTCTTTGTGCGGAAGGTTCCATCGCAGAATCCAATGGAGTAAATCGAGTTAATTCATGTTCGAAATCCATAAATATGGAGAACAAGAATATGGTACCTTTAGTGACGAACCTTTCGTTGGTAAAGGATTTTCTCCCCCTATGGCGACGAATCGTTCGTCGGTAATAGGTAGCTAGGTTTCGAAGTTGATACTCCCACGAAACGATAGGGGGTATGTTTCGGAGTTAATACTCCCACGGAACAATTATGGTTTCTGAGCTATGCTCTAAGAAACGTTTCCAAGGATCGGATTTAGCCGAAAACTTTAACGGGAAAAGTAAAGAGACAAGATAAATGCACAAGAATCATAACTTCTTTATTGATGAATAGGTGCCTCTTTATATAGAGGAATACAAGATACAATTCATATGGTAATATGATTCCTATTCAATTACATTCCTTATACAATCCTAACTAGATACTCCTAGGTTGACAAGCACACACAAAACGGGTATCCTTAAACAAATATGATGGTTTAAAATACATTATCTTACATGTACAAATGCAATTGACATCTTTTATTAATATGATGGTATATTAATTTATATTAAATATATACATATACATCAATTATGATGATATATAAACTCATTTCTGGCCGGCATCTAATGTGGGTAAGAAGAAGAAAAAGTTGGACTCGCTAGTTCAGGATTTTGTGTCCATGTAGTGAAAGTGTTACACTGAATCATAAATTATGAGTCCATTCTTGTATTTTATTAGTTCCAAGATTCATACTCTAGCTGTTATTGTCTTGCATAAGGGAGATCAAACTTAGGGCCTCATCCTTTATTGTAGAGAGAAATACCACTAAATCGAGAATCTCAATTAAATTATCTACTGATATGTACTATTCTGTTTCTAAATTTGTTAAAACCGGTAGTCAAATGTGAAGTTAGTAAGGTAGTAGATCTTCTTGTTGTAGCCTATGATAATTAGAGTTATTCAATATAATTTTGCTACAAATCTTGAAATTAGCAATAGCGATATGGCGATATGCGTAGCACTAAAAGTGTGACAAGGTGAATGGTCGACCATTAGACTAGGATTAATCTTAAACAATATTTCAATGAGCATCACTATGAGCATCACTTTTCTTTTTAACTATTCGAACTATCTATTTTGTCAAACCACCATGATCATCAAACCCTATTTTTATAATTCATCCAATAATTAATATTATATATATTCAGTCTGAAACTGTCATGATCATCTCTAATTAGTTAATATTTTAAAACGAGAATTTCACCTGGAAAGAGTAGATGGTCAGCAAGGCAGCTCAACAGTAGCTGTTTTGTTTTTGGTCAAATCCAGTAGCTGTTTGAATCCCTAATTAATTAAACTAATTAACAACGATCTAATTGAGAAGAACATGTTAGTGCCTCGCAGTCCTCGCCGTGTGTTTTGTAAGTATGAATTAATATGAATTCATATATATTCAAATATAGTTCTCACAATTAATAAATATTTATGCATATATAGTTGAAATTTGAAAATGCCAATTCTTTATTAGCAAACTTATTTTTTAAGAAAATAAAAACAAAAACGAAGATCAATCAAGCTAGTCATGCACGTCTTACGCAGGTTGAGATGTCATACAAAGTCAACTCACCTGAATGGTCAGCTTTTTTTTTTTGGCAAAACCTGAATGGTCAGCTAATTTGTATATTTTTGAAATCTTATCTTCATATTTAGTCTAGCTAGTTCGATCATTTTTCTTCCCCATGATTCACAAATCACAATAATGTCTCATTCAGTATAACGTACTTCGAAACATGGACGACTAACTATTAGTACCTATATAGAAAAGTACGTGGCGTGAAATAAGTTAAAGTTTAAACATACTAATTAAACAAAATGAATAAGGAAGCAAATAAATTATGACCGTTTGGGCCTATCGTTTGTTTAAACCTATCGTTGAGCAAATAATTAAACAAAAAAAAAAAGATAAGGAAGCCCCATCATCCAACGAGTCATCTAACCAAAGGTAAAATGGTAGCTAGGTAGGATGAGATCGACGAGATGTAAGTTCAACGTTTTTGGTCTTCACCCCAACTCATCGTGAAGCGAATGAACCAAAATGGATAATGAGTTAATTCCTATTACCTAATGAATTATTGTAACGCTGGCACAACGTTAACCATTGAAATTAAGGACTACTAAATGATGATTACATTATTCAACTACCAAGAATGAGCCAATTTTATGCTATATATTTTAACGCTGAATTTTCTCATGCTGTCAATGGATTGGCTCCTTAGTACATAGCTTTTAACCTAAATAATAATTTCTGCAACCAATGCACTCGATCATCAAATCTCTTAATGCCATATTTGTGAAGCAACAAATTCTTTTGACTTGGTTCAATTACAAGGGACAAAAAGAAACTTACCAACTCACCCAAGCTGCGGTCAATATATACTTGGTATAAAATAATTTGATATTTTATAAATTATTTTATTTCCCAGTTATTCAAAATGACAAAATATATATTTCCTTTTGTTTTAATTTCAATGATTCCTAAAAACCAAAAATACATGTATCAGTAACTCATTCTCATGCTGTTACTTGCCATATATTACCCAGGAAATTAATTGTTCTTCCAGCCTTGCAGATCTCCTAATTAATTAAGTAATTATTAAAGTTTTGAATATAATGCAAAAAGACACAGACATTTGGGGTCAAAATGAAATACACCACAAACTATAGTAGACTATGGTAGCCACTAGCCACTAGCCACTAAGAGTCTTAGACTAAAAAATTAAATAAATAAAAACAAAGTTTCCTGGGGTTTCTTGCTGGTTTCATGTTTCACAACTAGCTATACCAGATTGCATCCATATTATTTGACTTTGATTTTTTCCCTTTTTTGAACTTTCCACACCCTCCTGCCTCTTTCTTTAAATGAAAATGCTGTGATGATATAAAGTCTTTGGAAATCTTGATGGTAACCTCACAATCATATCATCAACCAACTCCTCCGATCCGATCCTCCCTTTTCACTTTCTCAGTTTTAATATTCATGGCCATGGATTTTCCTCCCTACCATTTCAGATGCCCCATTTCCATGGAGCTCATGAAGGACCCTGTTACCATCTCAACCGGGGTCACATATGAACGTGTCAACATCGAGAAATGGTTCTCCAAATACAAGAAGAAAACATGCCCAGCCACAATGCAAAGAATCGAAAATTTCGATACCATACCGAATCACACCCTCAAGAGGCTCATTCTCGCATGGCAAAACAAAGAGTCTTCTGAATCATCGGATTTTCCTTCGGATAAACATGAGGAGATTGAAGCACTTCTCAGCACAATCATTTCGTCCCCATTTAAGGTGAGTTCATTGAAAAAACTCCGTTCCATTATCGAGATGGGTGATGAGACGAGAAATGACTTCATTGGATCGAATGGAGTGGAAGTTCTTGTTCAAATACTTGATCAAATCCTCGTGGAGAGCTCGGATTTCGTAACCTTTCGGGCTTGCGAGGAGGCTCTTTGTGTTCTTCACCAACTTCCAATCTCCGAGGACGAAGGAATGAAAACGTTTGAGTTGTTGTCGAAACAAGATTCCACCAGATCAATGGCGATCATGCTTCAGCGCGGGAGCACTGAAGCACGCCTTCACACCATCACCATATTCAAAAAGATGGCGAAAACCAATTACGATTGGAACTTTGTGATACAAGATCACGGTATAGATTTCTTCAAATCCTTGTTGGAGCTTGTTTCAGACGAAATATGTAGCAAAGCAAGCTCGTGCGCCTTGGAAGTGCTGATAGAGATTTTGAGAGCATCAAAGAAAAACAAGCTGAGGGCAATTGAGGCAGGTGCAATTTGTGTCCTAATAGAGCTATTGCAAGAGTCCAACAGGTCCAAATGTGAGAAAATGTTGCAAGTGATAAAATTACTATGTGAATGTGCCGAGGGGAGGCTGGCCCTGGTGGAACACGGCATGGGCATTGTCGCAATTTCGAAGAAGATGATGCATGTTTCCAATGTTGCCACCAAGATTGGGGTGAAGATCATGTATTTGGTTTGTAATTTTCATCCCACGGAGAGGGTATTGGAGGATATGTTGATTTACGGATCGGTGAAGAAGCTTCTGGCACTGTTGCATATGGATGGCAGATCTTCGACGAAGGATAAGGTTGTGAAGATCTTCAAGATGCATGGAAATTCATGGAAACGGTACCCTTGCTACCCTAGTGATTTGAAGGGCTACTTGGGATCTGTGAATGAATTTTGCTAAGTATAGTTTTGTTTTTGTTTTTTTTTTTTGATATACAGCAAGCAGTAAACAATTTTCTGCAGAAATTAAGTTTGAACTGGTAACTGGTGTTGGAAACATTCTACCATTTCATATCGTCATTTAAATATGTTTTAAGTGTGTTGATCACAGGGAAATGCATGTGCTTCTAGATTTACTTACAAACTTGTTTTACCAGTTGGTGGATTAGACCCTTATACTAACCTTTTTATTTAATAATTTTAGAATATATATACTCTTCGTGGAGTGTTTGATAATTTCAAAATATTCTCTCTTTAGGGGCTTCTTGTTGTAGCCTTTGTTCTATTTTTCGCATCAAAAAAAAAAATATTCGCTCCGATCTTCATATTGATCGGTGGTTAGCTACTGATCGAACACCTTTTATAAAGTTCGGTAATTGTTTAGCAAACTTTCTAAGAACAACTTAACTTCAGAATATTCAGTAACCACAAACCAGTATTGCGCGCGAGCAAATGGAGATCCAGTTTGATTTTCCTTTTGAACCAATTATTTCTAGTGGCACATGACAGTTTACTAGTAGTACGTACTATACGTAGTCATTGTTTTATGAGAAAAGAGATTAAATTATGAATAGTTATTGATGTGCCTTATTATGAACATCAAAGGTTAATTGACATAAAATTACAGTTGAAAATCGTTCACAACAGAATTACATGTGAATCCTTTTTCTTTTTCTTTTTTTTATCTGAAAATCACATTATAATGAAAAGGCTCATTTCTCCTACTTTTTGAATGATGAACGATAGTTTATGGTTTAGAATCCTATTTGTTCTCTTTATATCTATTTCAAAGTTTTTTGTTGGACGTACTTATTGTTATGTGTGAATGCTATAATTGATTAAGTTGAGCTCTTGCAGGTCTGACCATTTTAACCTACCAGCTTGATTATGAGTTTTATTTGCTCGATCTAAAACTTCACCTTTTTCTGAAAGTAGATAAACTATATAGGTTGCTTGAATAATAAGGATTTATTTAGATTTTTATGGAAAGTTAAACCTAGATATATATGAATGGCATTCATGTGCCTGAGTGCACATTTTGTTCAATCTTCGTGGTGAGTGGTGCACCTCCATCTACAAAATTAGGCAGTAGCTATTGAAGGAAAAAGCTTACGTCCGAACCAATTAAGTTGAACTTGTGTGTTCGAACTCTATTTTATTTGCATACATTAGGTGGTCTAGTCCATAATCTGAACCATTCATTTTTAAATTAACATTTGAAGATCATGTCTACAAAAAATTATCAAAATTGAAGATCGTCAACTCATCTAACAATATCAAACAAATAGACGATTTTGGTGAAAGTTAATATTGTCATGACTAACAGTCCATTTGTTTGATACAATTTTATGAATAAACGACTTTCGTTTACATTAAATTTTTACAAACATGATCTTTAAATATATATTAATTTAACAAATGAACGGTTTAGATCATAGATTAGACCACCTAATGTATGCAAATAAGCGAAAATTCAGACATAAAGATCCAACTTGGTTCAGACCTTTTCTGCTATTGAATATATATATATATATATGGTTTCCTCCACTATTGAAGTCTGCATTTCTAAAAAGTGTGAATGTCATTTTTTGAGAAGAAGAGAACGTTATCTATTAAAATCAATGCGATCAAGCGGGGGGGACGTAAGGCCTAAACCCCGAGAAAACTTGCGAAAATCTTCAAAGAGGACATCCTCAATAATAGAGGGAGTCTCTTGAATCCAAAGTTCATCAGTACAACAATAGCTAGCATAGTGAGCCAATCTAAGGGCAACAATAGCTAGCATAGTGAATGTCATTAATTTGATTGGATTTCAACAATTGGAATCTTTTTATTATATTCGGCTATTCGCACAAGACAATTGGAACTTTTTTATGACTGATTTTCCTACCTTTTTATCTCTTTTCCTAATATTAACAAGACAATCAGTCAATATGTCAAAGAAGTTTCTATTTGAACTGGCCATGCATTCAAGTTAAGCAGCAGCTACGCGCCTGCTTTATTATTAAATAGAGAGAGCCATGAGCAGCATTAGACAAATGATGTTCTTGATCAACAGGTTGGTAGTTGTTCCGCAAAGGAAACCCATCCACATTAAATGGGAGCAAGTGTTGAAATATTCAGATGAATAGGATTTTGAAACTGCACAGACCAATTAGTTATAGGTTTCTTGCCAAGGAAACAAATTAGTTATTGGTCTAATTATGGTTTTCTCCGAATCGTTGGAGGAGGTGTCAAAGTTCGAATTCTCGTTTTCATTACTTCTCCCTGCATTTATAACCTCAAGTCCTTCTCCCTGCATTTATAACATCAAGAAGTCTTTCATTAAGTCCAAGGCAATGGAATAAGATGACCGCAATCACATCCCCAAGACCTTTCCTATATATCCTTGTTCATTCATATTCCATAGTTCCATACTCAAACTGACCAACCATGTCCTTCCACAAATCCCTTTACCGGGAAATCACTGGCACAAATACCTACATAAACCAAGCAACAACCACCTTGTTTTTGGAAACAACAAATTAGTGGGTCAACGTAATGAACTTTGGTCATCTTATACTCCTCTTTCTGAACACTAATATAGTAATATATACAAAATAAAAATGTCTACTCTACATGTCGGCGTTAATAACTTTCACACTAACAAGTCCCCTGCTCGTTTATTTGGAAAACTCTAGGAAAGATGATGGACCATCAAAGGTCCAACAAATAATAGGAACAGAAACTTCTCAGAATCAGTCAAACAAATCTAGTGAGTGAATCCCTATATGCTGGGTTAGGCGCATTCAAGTGAATAATCGCCAAGTTTTGTAGTTTTCTTAGGACCAATTATAATGGGAACAGCTTTCTGTTTATACTCAACTGGGTGATTAATCAAGAAGTTACATATTTGAGACATTCCCTGTTCTTGAAGATTGAATATACAAACAAGCTCGACCTTCTTTGAGTAAGAAGAATATAAGACTGCACCATATTTTATATGCAAGTTGAACCAATACTCCATAGGAAAAGAGAGATGAAAACTTTTGTATTATACAGGAACAGAGAACATTAAGAACAGGGAATTGTGATACATTATGCAAAATATGCATTTTCGATGCTTTGATGCCAATTGAAGTCGAATTTATTTCACCTAGACTAGCAGGAGTAGCAGCCATGGGAGAGAATTTAAGGTTGCCGATACAAGAACTATCTAGTACATGGCTGAACTGTTGATATTGGTATTTAGTAACATGAATTAAAGTGATGTTTGTATATGTACCTGCTGACACAAGAACTGAAACTAAATAGCCTGCGCAAGTTATAATGGTTTGAGTTTGTAGAAACACCAAAATACTCAAAGCTTCGCAATGGCAGTTACAGGCAATTTGGATCTTGCAGGGAGCTTTAACTCTTCCCATTCTTCATCATCCAACTTAGAGAAGTACTGCTCAACCATATGATCATTGATGAGCTCCAATTTAGAAGGCTCCCACTAAATGAAAGACCAAAACGGAGGAAACCAAACACAAATTAATGTCCAAGGTGTAGAATATATATATATATATATACACATATATTATATTTCAAAGATTGATGCAAGTATTCATTCACACGTGCACATACATATGTATTAAGAACTTTGTTCTCCTACTCGGAAAATCTGGTAATCACATGGATTATGCATAAATATACATGTATGTATCAATGTATGTGTAGGGCTTCTTGAACCCACACACACATCTTTATGTATATCTCTGTGCGTGTGTGTGTCTATATATATATATATTGGGCTCTTCAACCAAGGGATCCCATAAACTGTGCAATATAAGGAATTGCATGTGGGTTAAGGCATCTCTACCTTTGGGTTCCTATCCTTGTCCAACAATATAGCTCTGCATCCCTGCAAATAGAAGCAAAGTTTAAGTCATCCAAAGAAATATAATAATTCAATAAAAATATACGTGTAAGTGTGTGGGTAAGCTTAACCTCTCTGAAATCCTTGCTGACTTCTCCTTGCAAAACATGACAAACCATCCTATATTCACGAACAAGGCATTGACCAACTCCTTGAAGCCTTCCTTCTCTAATCTAAAATTGCAATGAAAATATTAATATCAAGCCAAAATTCTGCAAGATTCAAGATCATGAAGCAGAAAGCTTCTTAACAGCTGTACTCAATTAGCATATAATGGTGTTATTGTGATATACATTGTTGGCTCATTAAAAGTTTTTGGTGCCCATTTGGTTTCAAACATGGTATTAAGGCTTTGGTTGCAAACTTGCAACAGATCCTAGTCTGAAACCTCCAATCCCCATTCCCCACTTCTCTATAGCACAATTATGTTTTTGCATTTATCTGACTCTCCATGTGCAGGATGTGCAGATACTAGTTTGATATGCAATTTTGGCCCATCCTCTAACTTTAGTTTTTTGGGTCCAGTGGTTGGCTAACAAGTAGAAGTTAAAGTATTAGGAGGCAATTTTGTGGAATAGGTTAACTCATTTTCTGCACAAGAAAAATTGAATAGAAATACCTTATCTTTGATATAAAATGTTTTTGCCTTAAAGAGTTTGGGATATTAATCAGTTAATGGATCCTCTTAAAGAGTTTAGACCAATATGTATCACCAATATAGACATATCATTTAAAATAATATCACTTTCTACAAAGAGTTATCCATCTACAATTCAACGATAAGAGGATGATAGTCATGAATGACTTTTGTTATACAGTTACTACAATTGCAAGCAGTACTTGCATATTTTCAGAATGAATTTATGCAACCCAATACCAAATGGCATGTGCATACCCAAGCAATCCACATCTTATGCTATACAAGAAAGGCAAAGAAAAAAGAAAGTCCCCTTTCTTTTGAGGGACATGTCATATCAATAAAGATTGTTTTTTTAGGACTACCAATAAAGATGTTTGAAAATCTAGGAATTGCAGTTATGTCATAAATGCTTCAAACACAAACTAATCAGATCATTTTGATATTTGTTTATAAATCAAGTGTAAACATAAAGCTTGCTTGAAACATACTGATCTCAACGAAATCTTCAAACTCATTGGGGATGCCTTCTTTAGTGATTGAATTGTTGTCAATAACCAATCAGTTTCCCCGTTCGCGGCCTCCTCCTCCTTAATAGCAAGCATAAGGTATAGTCAAGAACATTGTAAACGTTTTATCTATGACCAAGTAGAAAACACTAGAACGAAAACTATTCGAAGTATAAAGCCAAAGGAGTAACAAACTTTCCAAAGATACAGAACCATAGAATATCAAACTAACTCTTTTAGTATTTTAAATTTTGAAACATCGACTTACAAGGGCAGAGAAAATTTCTTCTACAGTTCTTCTAGAAAAGCACTTGTCAATAACATCCATCCTGTACCAAGAACTGAAGAATTAACCAAAAAAAAAAAGCAGATTTGCAACTTTGTTTTTTAAGAGTTAGTCAGTTTATTACTAAATAATGGGTCTGATTGAACTAAAAGAACCATTAATTTCATGAATATGCAATGTGATATGTTAAAGTTGAGACAATACCATTGAGATGTAGTCAGTATCCTTAATGTACATGTGTAAAGAAATTTCAAGACACGTAGCAATTTAGATATTCCAAACATGAGAAATATGCTTCAAATATTAATGTTTAGCATATTGTGGTAGAGTTTTAGAAGCAAAGCTGGTGGCCAAGGTTTGTGGTGGTGACACAATATCGTGAGCTTTGCTGCAGCTCTAAAAATGGCTGATATAAACTTGTGTTCCATTGGCAATTATACTGTATGAAAAATACAAGTCGTGCAGAACAGTAACTTCAATAAAATAAAAGTTTAGAGCCATCAGTGCAAATGAAATATAGTCCAATAAATACAGAAACAGGCCCCAAAAGAAGAGATCAAGAAAGAAAAACTAACCGGTGATACGCACTTTTATCTTTCAAAGCTGGATGCTGCGAGTATTCATCCAAAATAGCTTGAATAGTTGCAAACTCACTTGAATTTACTTTACGTAGAGCTGCTTCTAACAAAGACAGCCTCTGTTGATCAATTAAAAACAACTAAGTAGCTTGAGATATCTGATGTGGAAATATATCCAATTAAGTTATCTAGTTGCAATAATAATAGATAACCAACATGATCATTGGTATAGATAAAATCCAATAATAATAGTTGGTGGCATACCGTTGAGGGAACAAAGTGAGTTGCAAGACCACAAGCAAGCATTTCAGCACCATCCAATCTGGTACCTGTAAGACCAACATATTCTCCTGCAACATATTGCAAGGGGGAGTGAATAGGACTCTACAAAAGAGTTTTTATGAAGTTCAATATCAACCACAATAATTAACACAGATGCTGCATTATTAAATCACCAAATTGGAGTCTAACATTAGACACGTAGCAGTAGTAATTGGTAGTAACTTTCTGTCAAATGGCTGCACTTCACTTGATAATCAATGAAATAACTAAAAATAGGCAACTAAATTCATCAAGAGAAAGAAGAATGTACAGAGCAGTGGATAAGGAATCCACAAGACCTAAAAATTTACAGCCAAAAAACCAAGAAACCCAAGAAAAAGACACATCTACCAACCAGAAACTCTAAGAAACTAGACAACAACAGCTCTCTGATCTGGACTAAGAAAATGATTTACTTGAGAGCACAAGTATGTAAACCAAAGATATAACAAGCCTTACCGAAGAATCCAGGAAGCCTGGACAAATAATAAGAGGCACCTACATCTGGAAAAAGTCCCAAAGCTGTTTCTGGCATTGCAAAAACCTGCAAAAGGTTAATAAGAAATACAAGAATTAGAGCCAGCAACTAGAAAGACAGAATGACACATAGCCTTCTAATTGCCTTTAAAAAGTGCAGCAAACAACCTAAATAAATTTCTAGGTATATCTACTGCATCCCCCAATACCACTGAAGAATGCAGTAGAAACACTTTCCTAACTTCAAAATGAGGTTAAGTGAGACAAGTACCGAATTCTCAGTTGCAACACGGAATCTACTATGTATGGAAACACCAGCCCCACCTCCCATGACAATTCCATTTAGAATTGAAACCTTCGATGAAAATTCATGCCAACAGTAAGAAGAAAAAAAAACTATTTCCAATATTGGCAACTAATTGTAAACATGACAAGAATATCTCTGATGCCAAAGGTCATAGTAAAATTTATTATGAAACAAAACTTATAAAGAGAACTGGGTAACCTGTGGTTTACTGTATGTTGCCATCAAGTAGTTTAAGGTAAACTCCTTTCGGAAAAAAATTGCACCTAATCTCCAATTTCCTAGGTAACACAAATCGGCAACACACTAATATCAGATATATAAGCACTCAACATTTTCATACGACTCAGCAGCTTCCCAATGATAGGGTGGCTAACATAAGCTGTGGAAATAGAAAAGGGAAATAAATACGAGTTGAAATTTTTTAAGGAATTCGAAATACATGATACTTGCACCTCAACTGAGGTTATAACTCATTAGTTGATGCTAAGGATCAGTAAATTACAAAAGAACCTGTTTATGAAATTAAGTTTTTTTAGAACAAAAAGTCACATATAAAAGATGTCTTGCCTTCATTAATATCACGAACCACAGCCGCTACATCACCACCAGCACAAAATGCTCTTCCTTTTCCCTAGCAACATAGAAACAGATGGCATACAGGATGCATATTCAATTTAATTCATTCAAAACTTTTAGTTGATGAAAACACAACCTCTGCATCTTCCAGAATATATTATACACCTTTAGTACAGTTAACAACCTTGTGGCAAACTGGCATTGCCAACAAGGATGCAGACTTGAAATGTTGTGACTCGTGATAACACAAAATAGCTCAAATCTATAGTCACGACTACGGAGTGACCCACAAATAGCCCCATTGGACATTATTGGATACTTTGTCTGAGCTCTATCAAGCTCAGGGCGTGACAGAGACATCGGGAACAACCTTATGTAAGTCACCAACCCACAAAGGAAATGAAGTTGCAAGTGTCGAGATATAAAATTTTGGAGTTTTGACAAAAACCCAACCTTTAATTTTGAACTCATTCTTTATTTTAAATCAACACTGACAAAGGCCTGCTTACAGTAATACTGGTGGGTACCTCTATTGGTGAATATTGGAGCAAGTGATAAGGAGAATTGTTCGATCGAGTTGAGAAAATCGAAGGGTTGTAATAGTGGTTTGGTACTGCTAAATTTCACATGCGGCGATATTTGATTGAAGAATTAAAATTTAAAACAAGAAAATACATATATATGTATATATTATTCTTTAAAAAAAACAGAGAGGAAAAAACAAAGAGAGTGATAAAAGGAGTGGATAAGTAATCCATGACGTAAAGCTGAGAATAAAACACAGAGTATAGCAAGAAGAAAACACAAGAAGTGATACTTCACAACAGCTAACAGATTTGTCATAATAGACGAGATGGAATAGTCCCTAAACACAGCAGTAACCAAAGCCCACAAATAAAATAAGGATGGGATTTCTATTGTGCTCAACCTTTCACCTCATGTTGAATTTCTCAAGTTGTAAAAAATGTGCATTCCCATTAATCTTATATTACCTTTGTTTCAGACAACAGCCACTATAATCTTAACTAAGCTGACCTTACATCTTTGAAGTGGATTACCGATATTGAATCAAGTGCTTCAGTAAATCTATTTCCACAAAACCTAGAAAAGGCTTGAAATTCAAGTAACACTAAATCTAAGCACAAAATATAGGCTTTCAAAAAGAATGATAGCAAACATAATAACCCCAAAGAAAAGATTAACTATATATGTCTAGTATTTCATACTGAAAATGATTGTAAACAAACTATTTTGTTTCTCTTTGATGCAGTTTATTTTAATCTGAAGATCTGAACTAACACAGTTTAAGTAGAGTACCTTGACAATCACCAACTTGACATTAGCATCCTCCTCGTATGCAAGGAAAAGTTCCAACAGTCGAGAAATCTACAAGGCAAACAGAAAACAAAAGGCAACTAAATTATTGTCTCCAACCAAACAACCCAATATTCCAGTACAGAACTTCTACCATGCACCAGAAACTCTTCCATCCTCCAAAAACCAGATTCTCCTAATCATCTAAAATTATGAAGAAGAAAAAATATGATACAGAGAACAAAAGACACAGGATAAATCATGCTTCAACAAAATATCATTTGATTTCAGCATGATTTCTATCTGGGTTCTTAAAGGTTCATTTTTCTTATATAAGAAGACAATTCTACTACAAAAAAGTAAATCTTCTCAGTACACCCAAAAATACAATGAGTAAAATATTAACAAATAAGAAACTCTTCAACAGCATAATAGGTGGAAAATAAACCCCACAGATAAAGAGATGGAATGTCCAATTTTTCTGTAAACACCACATTATCAGAGTGGAAAACCTACAAATCAAACTGTTGAAAGTAAACTGAAATATATCTTCAAAGTGGCACGTTTCTGTAAAATCATTCTAAAAATTGTTAAGTTGAAGCAGCAGATCTCCCTTTCTTCATCACTTAGCATGGTGCCCTCCAAAACCCACATTGCTGAAGGGGCTCGAAGCTGAGGCCTCCTGCCGAACCCTACGATCCTTAGGAGGCAGGAAACTTTAGCAAATAGCTTCATTAGGTACCTTGAGGGTATCAAAACCCCATACCACATGGGAGCAAATGGGCCTGTCCATGCAGCTAAACCCTCCTTGGTGTTGACAATCAGTAATCTTCAAAAACGATTTGATACATTCCCAATTGTTGTTATTTATGTGACTAGAAGGAATAAACTGTTAATTCATATGTTGACACATTGCCCATTTGGGTAAATCTACTAGTTTCTTGGTCTCTTTAAACTTAAGCAGGTCATGCTCCAATCTGTGTTGGAATGTCTGCACAACTAAATCGAGACATTAGTAGGGGGTAGAAGAGATATATGGAATTCCATCCTGCCCAGTATGTTTTGGACAATGTGGAAAGGAAGGAATAGAAGAGCATTTCGACAAGGAGCAAGAAGCAGAAGTCACATCCACGTGACCATTTTCTGTTAGTTGTGGCTTTTGAAGAATTTCATAAACCCCTTGGTAAACATCAACCCTAAACTTGCTGATTATCCTAAATCCCAATAAAGCGTATGCTTCTCTCTGTTAAATGAATAATGTCATATATTCAAGAAAGTTATAATATGAATCTAAATTTAAAAGAACATGACATAAAAACCATAGAGCATGGACACCAGAAGAAACCAAACAGTAGAATCTCAAACTTTCAAAGGACCCGAATTCATACAAGCATGGACACGGGAAGCAGCAAGCAACGACATTGTAATTCATGTAACCCACAGAATGATTCAAGAAAGTTAAGGCAGTAAAGTATTCTGTGTCATAGGGCAATACCATTTCAAAGGAAAGGGCGTTCAATTGCCGAGGCCTGTTTAATGTCAATGTCCTCGCAAAGAAATCCTCTTGTTCCAAAACCTATCGGATAACAAGAACAAAATACAAGCTTCAGAAACAAACACAGTAGTTCTGTAGAGCACAGATGGCAAAATGTTAAATTACTTGGTAACCATTGAACTAAAAGTACTAAATGATACAAAATATCTAATCCAATTCCAAAGTTATTGAAATTTGGAATTCAACGATTAAAAATAGTGAAGGAAAAAAATGACACAGTATATGAATCCAAAAGCTCTCTTCTTTTTCTTTTTTTCTGGTAAAAAGAAAAAGAATTTCCCATTTTCTGAGAAGCCAAACAGATCAGAATAGGGATTGAATTACAACAAAAGCTTCAGATCAAAAAATTACAACAGTAGCAAATGGGCACATTCATATATATTGTAAATGGTACTGAAATTCAGAAAATTGGTATACCGAATCTTCGTCGTGTCTGCTAGAGTTGATAGAAGCCATGACTGTACCGAAACAACTGAAATACAGAGAGATAAAGTTTGGTATATTGATTCAGCTGAATATTATATTGAAAGGAAATTGCATGCAGAGTTTTGGAGAAGCTCAAATAAATACAGGCAGGGTGTAGAGATTGTAAGCATACCTTTGGAGAAGATGAATTCAGCGATCACTGGTATTGTTGGAGACTGAAACAGCCGAATTCGAAGCTTTATATAACTTGGAGCTTCTCTAGTGAGGACCTCTTAAATGATGACCATTTGAGGACTTTTTGATTAATGGTTGTGATATCTATTTTTCGATCACATTTTGACAAATCAACCGTTCAATGTTAAGATATTCATGAGTAGATCACTTCTACAAATTTTCAACAAAATTTGAAATCGTTAAGGTACCAAACTAGACCAAATAAATGAACGAACCAAATCTGTCAATTTTGAACCATCCATATTCATAAATGGTAAATCACAATTATAGATGACCTAACGATTTTAGATTTCATTGAAAATTTATATAAGTGATCTACTCATAAATATCTAAATATTGAACGGTTGATTTGTCAAAATGTAATAAAAAAATATGTCTACTAGAAAAGTCCTCAAGTGATCCTCATTTAAGAGGTCCTCACTAGAGAACTTCCCTTATATACCTATACATATCTTAGTTTTCCTTGAAGGAAGGATGCTCTATCCCTTCTTTTCCTCCGTCTCTCTCTTTCCCCTACTGAGCATTTGACATGTGTCCTTTCTTTAATAGCAACTTAAAAAGAAATTATTCTATTGGCCCAGCAGACAACTACTTAACAATGTCACATGATAGTTCGGAATCGTATTACTCGACGTAACAATGTTTTTTTTTTTTTTTTGAGAAATAACAATGTTAATCATAATTAGAAATATAATAAAATTGATGGGGTTGTGGTGAAAGAGATTCGGAGGCTTATGCAGTGTTTACAAGTTCTGAATGTCTTTTATACCTCAAGGGGAGGCCAATACTCACGTTGTCACTCGCTTTGTAGCTCGGGAATATGGGCGTATAAATTGGTTAGGAGACATGCATTCTTGGCTCGTGCACCATGTCATAGAAAATGACAAACCCATAACAAAGGATCCGAACAGGGAAGTGAGTTGTGGTATTATTAGCCATAACTTGTCTATGCCACACATTTCTCCACTTTTTTTTTTGGATGAGATATATTATACATGTTTGAGAAATTTTATTCACACATGACTAAATATTAGATACACACCTCATTATTAATACGCCACCTATTAACTTTATTGAAACACAATTTATTAGATACACAACCCCAAACTTCCTAAACTACCCTAATTTTAAATACACAACATATTTATTAAATACACATCCCACATCATTTTTTCTAAATACATAGACAACGTCTGTTTCAAAAAAAAATGCAAACAACATCGAGAATAGCTAATGAATTCATGATCATGGCTGTGCTACTGCTTTATCCTCTTCTTGTCATTGCTCCTCATATCAAATAACAAACCCTAGAATCTAAATTTTGTAGTAGATCAAATTCAATCAAAGATGGAGAAGTCATACCTCTCTTAAGGTTTGAGAAACACTAATAGAATCCATTACGTCGTTTTCTGATATTGTCTGGAACTTTGGAAGTTCATCCATGAGTGTGGCAAACTGTTTCTGATTAGGGCTTTCAATCTTCACCCACGTCGTTCTCGTAGAGGAGAAGAAAACTCTAACGCAAGATTGTTTATTATTTCAACTATGTTTCTTTAGTTTTAATATATAAATGTTTCTTTTGATAATTTTACATACCCACAAAGTCTTATGTAAATTATAGAAGAAAAAAAAAGGTGTGTATCTAGTATATAGAGGTGTGTGAATAAAATTTCTCTACATGTTTTGGCGACCGAGCTAGTTTGAGTGAGCAGTCAACCAACCAAGTAAAAGTGGCATAACAACAACTATGTATGTAGGTTTTTTTTGGGGGGGGGGGGGGGGGTGGGCAATAAAACAGTTAAAACTACTTATATAGGCTTTGTAAGTTGTTCACAAAAGTTTTACACATACAATAATATTTAAAAAATAATAAAAAATGAAAAAAAAAACTTAGGTCGAACCAAATCAAACCTGTGTGTCTGAATTCTTTCTTATGTGCATACATTTAGTAGTCTAATTTCATGATCTGAATCGTTCATATTTTAAATCAAAATTAGAAGATTATCTTTGCAAAAATTTAACGTAAACATAAGTCGTTAATTCATGCAATTACATCAAATAAAAATGGACGGTCGGTGATGAGAATGTTAACTTTCACCAAAACCATCAATTTATCTGATATAGTTAGATTAGTTAACGATATTCAATCTATATGATTTTTCACAAACATAATCTTTAAAGGTGTTGATACGTACCCAAAAATGTTAAGCCTAAATTTGTCAGAAGCCCAGTTGTCGAATAATGAGCCAAACATGGAAAAATCCAATAATTCAGAATGTCCCCGATATTAGCCATATTTACAATATATCCATAAAAGTTTTTATATATTTGTCGAATTTGAGGGATATATCGATTGATTTAAATACACTTTAAAGATTTATAACATAGAAAAAATATGAAGATTTGGGTAAAAGAATAGCCGTAATTGATTGATTTAATTCATATGAAACATAATGAAGAAAATTTCCATTTACTCATTAATTGGATTCTAATTAACCAAAAATAATAAATTTTTACGATCATTCACATAACTCCATCCGAGCCGAGCATAACCTCAAACGAATCTCATGATCATGAATCCAGATGTCAATTTGGCTACGGAGGTTATGAAAATAATCCATATGGAGAAGTACATGCACAAAGTGGAGCTTCTGGTTATAATAAGCTTGAACAAGTCCATGGTCAGTTACTTACTTCGGTTCATCCTTCGGTTTATCAAGGTGAATAATTTCATTCAATAAACTACATCAAATACAACACTAATAAAGCATACATCGACAATGATATACATCAACAAAGACACACATCGATCTAAAACGAAGACATTTAAAAAAAAAATTCCGATATTTTTCCGATAACAATATATCTACCGAGATCATTTCTTAAACTTCTTGATATATTGGCCATGGCCAATATTTTAAACTTTGGCGGACACAATGAGTCTTTTGCAAGGGGTTGTTGCTCTTCATCATCATACCTCGGATACTGATCTCAAAAAGAGATTTTCATCTAAATGGAACAAACTGAAACATAAGGGAGTTCTAGCTTCAATTTTTATGCTCTCTATGCATATAACTCTATTTGGTTAGCAGCTCATGCTCTTGATGTTTTTCTCAATGAAGGAGGGATTGTATCATGATCTTGTTTCAATGTATTTGAAGCTGAGATAAATTTGTTGCCATATCCTGTGCCACACACATATATATTGTATGGAGGTGGTCAGAGAAATCTTGAGTATGACGATCTAGTGAATCAAGTTGCTCAAAATGTGAGTATCTAGGTCCAAACTTTAGCTTTTTAGTTCAGGGTGGGAAAACTTACCTTTAATTATATATGGTTTTTTTTTAAATAGCATAAACTTTATTAATCAATAGAGGATTACAATCATTAATATGAGCATCCTAAAAAGGAGCAGTACAGACCACACAACTGACCTAATCGATGAGTCTAAACATAGAACTCTAATCGATGATTCGAAACCTAGAACAACATATACATCGTGCATCACTGCTATTAACAACCAACAGAAAAATTCCGGCAAGTATTGCCATTGAGACCAATAAATCCAATCTAGCTCAAGGAAAACCCATGAAAAAAGAAAGTAAAATCACAATTGAAACTTGCACAACTAATCATGTTTATTCTTAAACAATAAATTAAAACGTACCTAATCAAATAACCAAATCTGATTTAGGTTAAACTTTAGCAGCGCCCCACCAATAATAAGGGCGCCGACTTGGAACACCAGTAATAATCTGATTTAATTATATATGGTTTGTCTGCTTAGGACTAAATTTATATATATATATATATATATATATATATATATATATATACAGTGAACCTCGATAAGTGAATGTTCGATAAAATAATAACCTCGCTTAGATAATAAAAAACTTTGATCCCAACTTGGGCCTTTGTATTAAAATAATAATTTCGCTAACAATGATGAAGAACTTGAAGAGCATTTGAGTTTGAGGTCTCCAGTTGATACTCCCGGCCAGCACACATGATTCTTCACAAGAGCATTAGTATATTTTTATACAGTTAGCTCTACCCCTGTTTCTGCTCTTGCAAACTGTATTCTTGTTGTCCTTTGTCTTTTAATAAAATTTGTTTCTTCTAAAAAAAATGGGTCACAGATGCCGTAAACAATTAAAGCAAATAAAAAAAATTATAAGCATACCTGATATGATAATCATATTTGATGTTGCCTTTGAATGTCTCAACTTGTCATCATGTGCAACATAGAGATTAAAAAAACATGCTTATATCAATAATTAAGTTCAACAACCTAGGTATCATGAATGACGACAAACTTACAATATATCGACCATGATTGTAAATCTCTTCTTCTTTATAAAGTCATGCGTCAGACATTTACCCTCATGCCATTTGATCTTCGAGCTACAAGATTGTATATGTTAAATTGGAAAGTAGAGAGGAAAAGATTGATACAACATGCAGCTGAAAGTTAGGCTTACGCAGATGTGTCCAAATATATAGGTTTCTGATACATCTTTGTCAAAACGGAATTTTTAAAATAGGGATTACAACGAAATATAAACTTCAACTCGAATCCAAATCATGATTCCTTCTTCCACTTAATATCTATAAGATACTTCAAAGCCTCTTCATCGTGCTTCGTAATCTATTGTGGGAAAGAGAGAATCATATATCCACAAGTGAATCAAAAAATAAGCACTGAAAATAATATATAAATATACATATGCAGGTCTTCTCCACTACATGTATATATAAATGGCTTATAAAATCACCCACATGTTGAGCTAGTATTGGATTATTCTTCATTGCATTGAGCCAAAAGTCAGGCACTCCTCGGTTGTCTGCATTAGAAGAATCAACCCATCATATATCACAATCACAAGTATATAGAGCATGCGAGTCGTTAAGGATCTGTCTTTTAAGAGATACCTTAGCTGGCTTTATAATTTCCTTTTTGGTTTGTCGCAGCTTCACTGTTTGCTCCAACTTCAATTATACCATTTATAATGTCACATCTCTGAAATCAACCATCACACTAACCATAAAGGCATATATGTCATCCTTGCATACGGGACATTAAAACCAATTCAAGAACATCAGGTAAGGCTAAATTTTAAAAGCCACATAATCTCTGAACTACATCATATGATGTGACATCAATGTAATCCCACGTACCTTTTGTACGGAGAACGGTAAGATTTCAAGAATTTTTCTTTCAATTCATCTCTTTGCATCAAAAACCTTCTTTTTAGCTCATGATACTTGTCTACCCGGACACTAACTGGATGCAAGAACTGCCCCTTCTAAAAATGTCTTAAAACGATATGTGATAAAACTTAAAATGAGGGATGTGATGCTTTATGAAAATTCTGTGTGATTAAATCAAAGGAAAAAAAATAATAGAAGAGCATATAATCAACTCAGCTTTATCACTTGCACACCATTTTAATACCATACTGAATGGTTATAGATAAGACAAAAATATATATACCCGCGAAGCTGAGGTGATTTTCTCTCGAATCGTTAACCTATAAATGACACCAGAAACATGCATGCAAGTGAAATAACATTAGATAGAAATTTCATGCGTAATTAGTACTATTACCACTTAGATATCCCAATAAATATATCAGTATATAAATGAGGTGTAAATGTCATCTCGCTTATGCCGTATGTGATCTTATACACCTTATGTTATATGATATTTTGTCTCTACTTATTTTTGTTAAAGTTACAGCTCGATGTGCACTTCTAATTTCCAAAACATAGACGACAGTAAATTAATTTGCAGTCTAGTGAGAGTTACCTCCAAACTAATTCAACAGACTAAATTCACCATTAACACTAATACCAGAATATTAATTCACCAAAGTGTGCAACCATAAGTACAATACTTGTGACAAAAATATAGCGCCATCACTTACCCAATGTTATAATTTCGCTCCATCTAACTTTGGACTTCTTCAATCTGTCAACATTTAAGAAAACTTGCTCATATACCATTGACCAGGTTCAATAGGCTGTCTCTTACCATAAACGAAACCAAACCTTACAGTATCAGCAACAGGCTAGACTTTGAAGAAGTTAAAGAAGCTTTGTCCATTTTCTGCAATCAAACTTTTCCTAGGATGCCACTCGATTTCCATCCTACAATGTACCCTAACGTAGAAAAGGAGACGAGTAACTCTCTGTACAGCTGGCACAAAAATTAGAATTACGTACCTAATTGCCTCCTTCAACATGTTGTCACCAGTCTTGTGGAATATTTTTGTCAAAACATAATCTTTAAAGTAAGGATTAGAGGCAAATTTAAACTCCAGCTTGAATTCATTAGAATTGCTTGGCGTACAGTTGATATCTAACAAATACTTGAGAGCCTCTTCATCACCCTCAATGACCTATGTATTACAGTAAACAGCTTAGCAAAACTCCACAATTAACTAAAAGGTAATTAATAAAAATAAAGCTATCAAATCCCCCACCTCCTCGACAAGACTTTGCACTATCTTGATTTTATAAACCAAAACTGCATTACATCCCTTCTCTGCAATGCAAGAATAAATTAATATGTTGTCTAGTGTAACAGTGCATCATTAAAGATTTAACTAAATACCTAAGAGTAATATATATACAAGCATCCTGATATTCCTTAATCAGTTTAGCTCTCTTCTTTAAAAATACAGTATCAAGCGCCCTATACAATCTAAAATAACTTATTGGCCAATTTCTCAATGTCCTTTTTCGTAAGGGACTCGTCTATATGGACATCAGCCAAGAGTCGATCAAGCGTGTCCTCTGTTTTAGGGCCGCTCTCTGCTTCCACTTCCATCTTCTTAGACTTTGTTTTGTTGTCAGCCTCCCACTGTCTTCCTCTTATCTTGCCTACAGAATCCACCAGACTTGGGAGGTTGCTTATCTGGGATTCATAACCCACCGAACTTGGGGGGTTGGACTGATACTCCTTCGCTCATCCGCCACTGTTCTGTGCCATCGATCTGATGTTTTGAGATCGATTCTAGGTTTTTAGAAAAACAAAAACAAAAGGATTTTTATCAAATATATATTTGGTACCTGAACTTCAATTTTTGTCACAAATAATACTCAAAGTTTTTAATTTTGTCACAAATAGTATCCAAAGTTTTCGATTTCATCTCTTGTGGTGCAAAACCATTTTTGTCATATATTAGGGCGCATGTTAAAAAAAAGGCTAAAATGAAAAATTTTGGGTACTAATTTTGATAAATATTAAAAACTTTAGGTACTACTTGTGACAAAAATAAAAAAATTTAGGTACTACGTACTTGTGACAAAAATTGAAGTTTAGGTACCACAAGAGAAAGTTGAAAACTTTGGGTACTACTTGCGACAAAAATTAAAGTTCAGGTACCAAGTATATAATTGAGAAATAGTTCAGGTACTATATGTGATAATAAACAAAAAAAAATCTGGTTAGTTAATTCGCAAATAGTACTCGAACATACGTATTTTTCAAAAATATTTTCGAATTTCGTACTTTTGAAAAGATCCGTTAAAATACAGGTATTTTTAAATCAAAAAAATATTATACACGTATTAAACACATTTTATTACGTATTTGTTTTCATTTTTTACTCATATAATTAAACAAATATGAATATAAATTGATATTTAAATACTTAAAAATAAATAATTAAATAATACTATGCCGAACTTTTCAACATACTATTAAATAAAATCGTCCAAATAATAAATGTACGTATTTCGGAGAAAATTTTGTTTTTTTGGAGTCGCAATATTAATTCTCGGATCCACATAAATATCGGTCGAAACAATCGATATTTCGCTATATATTGGATACCTCCTGATTTTTCCCGATATATATGCGTGTATGCCAACGTCAATCATATATAGCAAAATATCAGGATATTTCGATTGTTTGCTCGAAAAGCTCAACTCGTTTGTGAGTTATGATTTATTAAGTTTTCCGACCTTGAAAAATCATAACTCACAAACGACTCAAGCTTTTAGAGCAAAGTCAGTTGAAAAAGCTTTAAAAATTATTTTTTAACATTAGTGAAATTTTGTCATAAGAGAAAAGGCCGGGGGTTGGCATCGTTTGACACGTTTGGAGGTGCCACAATATTTTCGAATTTCGTACTTTTGAAAAGATCCGTTAAAATACAGGTATTTTTAAATCAAAAAAATATTATACACGTATTAAACACATTTTATTACGTATTTGTTTTCATTTTTTACTCATATAATTAAACAAATATGAATATAAATTGATATTTAAATACTTAAAAATAAATAATTAAATAATACTATGCCGAACTTTTCAACATACTATTAAATAAAATCGTCCAAATAATAAATGTACGTATTTCGGAGAAAATTTTGTTTTTTTGGAGTCGCAATATTAATTCTCGGATCCACATAAATATCGGTCGAAACAATCGATATTTCGCTATATATTGGATACCTCCTGATTTTTCCCGATATATATGCGTGTATGCCAGCGTCAATCATATATAGCAAAATATCAGGATATTTCGATTGTTTGCTCGAAAAGCTCAACTCGTTTGTGAGTTATGATTTATTAAGTTTTCCGACCTTGAAAAATCATAACGCACAAACGACTCAAGCTTTTAGAGCAAAGTCAGTTGAAAAAGCTTTAAAAATTATTTTTTAACATTAGTGAAATTTTGTCATAAGAGAAAAGGCTGGGGGTTGGCATCGTTTGACACGTTTGGAGGTGCCACAACTTGCTTAACATGCCAAACCTTGCCAATCTCCTTTTCCCTTTGATTTTACTCATGCCAAAACTTCACCACTAGTAAGACATAATTTTGAAAAGGTGTTCCAACAGACTTTGCTCAAAAATCTCAAATATTTTATTTTTTAATGAATTTTCTAGTTTTTTGGAAAATCGTAAAAAAAATAAACAAATCGATGTTTTTGCATTCTGTTAACTCGAGAAGTCCTTAAAAGTCACGATTTGAGTGTTGCAACATTTTGGTGCAAAAATAAGAACATGAGATTTTGGCCGAAAAATCGTGTGTTATAACCTACGGTTTTGGGTGAAAACTCAAGGTTTCGACAAAAAAAAAATCTCAAAACTTCACCACTAGTAAAACATGTTATTTGATAGGTGTTCGAGTTGACAAAACTCGAAAATCTCGTGTCTTTTATTTTTTATGAAGTTTCTAGTTTTTTCGATTTTGAAAATCACATGGGCATCGTTGGCATCCTTAGCATGGACATAAGTATCGTTAGCCTCACTAATATAAGCATGCATCCTTAGTTACCCTCGCTAGCATGTGCATTGTTTGAAGTGTCGGGGGCACTTCGGGATGTCTCATTGTGAACTGCACTTTTGGAGGATATGTGCTATTTGTTTGGGGATGATACTTGGATGCACACGGGTAAGCACCTCAAAATGCTTACCCTCTTACATGGACCAATGAGGAACTGCCACTTGTCTTTTTTAAAATAAAAAATTGTTTTTAAAAACTTATGGATTTTGATCTATACCCCCGCAGCCTCTCCTCTTCACCGGCGACGTTTCCGGCCACCTCCGGCTTCGAAACTTGTCTCAAAGTGTTCGTCTCTTCATGGGCTTTCTATTCATGTAAGTTTCCCCACCTATGGTTTATCGTACGTGATGAATCGAAACCCGAAAGCTCCGAAGAACTCAAAGCTTTCGAGTTTCGATTCATCACGTACGATAAACGATAGGTGATGAAACATATATGAATGGAAAGCCCATGAAGAGACGAACAATTTGAGACTAGTTTTGCGGCCGGAGGTGGCCGGAAACGTCGCCTGTGAAGAGGAGCAGCCGGAGGTCTTGGATGCAAACTCCATAAGAAAAAAACCAATTTTTTATATTTAAAATAGACATGTGGCAGTCCCTTATTGGTCCACGTATTGAGGTAAGCACCTTGGGTGCACACGGGTGTGCAGCCAAGTATCGTCCTTTGTTTGGAAAGTATTACTATGATTACTTTAATTAATACAAATTTAAGAACTAACTAATTCAAATGATATATCATACATATATTATATTTTAAACTCACTTTATGTGCATCATCCATACATGAGAAAATACTTTGGTGGGAGTCGAAGAGAAAGAGAGAAAAAAGAAGTAAATATAAGCAAAAAAAAAAGTGAGAAAATACTATAAAACTCTTGAAAAATATCTCACATGGGTCACACGTGATCTCATTTAACTGAGTTATGACGAAAAATTGACGGATGTATCTCGATTATGTATTTTTAGCAAGGTTTTAAAAAGGCTTAAGGCGTAACCGAGGCGTTTTCGGCTTTGTGAGGTTTATTTTGAAAAGGCGTAAACCTTAGGCGTAAAAGGCTTACGCCTTTTGTAATAAAAAATTTTATACTACAAAATTGTATTTCATTAATAATAATTAAGCTAAGTCAACAAACTTTCCAAGTTTTAAAGAAATTTTAAGTTTAAACAATCAAACTCAAACAACTACAATGATGAACAAACATAAAAATGAAAAAGTTCTTCATTCTTCCACATCTTCCTTATCATCAAGTAGCAAATCACCATCCAATAACTATCATCATCATCACTAGCAACATTTTCAGCTTCAAACAAGGGATTGATGATCATATGGATTGGAAGGACATTCATCCTCCTCATCATCAACATTTTCATCCTTTTTTTTTTGTTGTAGAGCCTCAGCTTCGCCTAAGGCTTAAAAGGCTTAAGCTTTTCAAGCATTTTTTAAGCCTTTTGCATGAGGCGAGTTTTCCTAGAGGCTATTGTGCATTTGACGATAGCCTATGCATTAAGCTAGCTAGAGGCTAGCTTTTTAAAACCTTGGTTTTTAGAAGTTCAAGTATCTTATTGATCACTTTTGAAAGTTGAGATATGTCAAATGACTAATATGCCTTCATATTTAACGGTCAAGTAACGAAAAATGGACGAAGATATTCCGATAATGTGTTTATGAAAGTTCATGTACCTTTCAGTCCGATACACCAAATTTTAGACGTTGTTGGTGAGAAAAACCTTATATATATATACAGTCCTCTTCACATGCGCACGTCCGCATGTGAAGTAAAATGCGAACATATGTATCACGATCAATTGACAACATAACTCAATCATCGGAACCGTTCATCGTTTAGATTTATTTTCAAGAATTATCCTTGCAAAAAATCAGCCGAATTGGAGATTGTTTGGTCATCTGTTCGTTGTATAGTTTACAGACAAATACAGTCCGTCAGATAAGGTTGAAACGATGAATGTGGTAATCAAATGGCTAAATAATTTCCAATTTTTTTTTTTTTATCAAAATGATCCTTGAATGATGATCTAATATATATACGGTTTTGATCATTAGTTTGCACTCGCAATGACGATGTTCGCATTTTATTTTATATGCGGACGTGCGCATGTGAAGGAGACTGTATATATATATGTATATATATATATATAAATTGGGTCCAAAAGAAAGACCCAGAAGAAGTAGTGAGCACAAAAGGCCATTAGGGCTCCACACTTACGCCAACTCATGTTCATGCTAAGCAAAATGTTCAAAGCTTAAGGGACGCATGCCATGCCTAACCCATACAAGAACTAGGGTCCTTTCCTTGTAGGTCTAAAAGTGGACGCATATTTTCCACTAGTTCTACAATACCGGTAAAAAAATTTGAAAATTCACCGTAGTGGAATGAATAGTGACCATAGTTTTTATTGAGGGGTCAATAAAATCCACTATTTTTTGTAAACATTATCACCTTTGGAGGTTTCCTTCAAGCACACGTAAAAATACCATGGAGCCTTGGAAACAAAACAAAGTGCTTCCCTAGAATTCTCACATTTTCCAGAGTACTTTTGGTCTAGTCTTGCAACTCAGAAGGGGAATTATACATATACTAAAGGAATAGGAAACCTTATGAACAGTAACCCCCAAGTGGAATGACCCTTTTGCCCTTGCTTCCTCATTATATTACAATTTGTGCCACTGCCTTATTTACTTTTCTCTTCTGTTTCCCATTATACCCCTGCCATTTTTCATATTTTCTTTTTTCCCCTACTGTCTTTCCCCCCCCCCCCGCGTCTTTTCTTCCTAGCAATTGTATATATATAATTGATTTTTTTATAATTCAATTGCTTAAGTAATTATTGTCCAAAAAAAGAATTAGTTAATTGAATTATTACTGTATATTGACTATATTCAATTGGTCCATTGAATTATAAAAAAAATCAAAATTTAATTTATAATTTCACATATGATTCATAATTTTATATATTACTAATATTGATTGAATCAACTTAAATTCTATGATTTTTAAATTAGTTTAAATTCTATATATAATTGCTAATTTGTTCAGTTTCAATTTCATTTGGCTTTTAGTATTTGTTCAGTTTCAATTTGTTTATATATTTTTTCCAGCAATTATATGATGTTTATAACATTAAATTTTGAAAGAAAAAAAATTGAAATAGGTCATTAAAAGAAGTAGGTCATAAACTAATAAAGTTAGGAGTCCCTAAATTTGAGTAAAATTAATAAAGTGTAAAATAAATGGGTAAAATTATAACTAATGGTCAAAGGACGGTTTCAATATTTCTCATACGTAATCTTTTGTATAGACGTTGGGGTGGACGAACACTAAGATGGAATAGACCTGCCAATATGCCTAAGGTCTCTAATGTACCATGTTTCCTATAATGTATTCCTATAGTTTATCCCTTTATTATAACTTTTATGTACCAAACATAAATTTTGCCCCGCAGCATCGCGCGGAATATGTTGCTAGTATTAAACTATAACAAACTCAACAATGACATGCCCACTACTCATCGAGATCCCTCCAACAAAATATTTATATAAAAAATGAACGGTTCAGATCATAGAATTAGACTGCCACAAGCACTGGCGGAACTAGGCCATGGCCCCCCAAACATTTTTTCTTATCAATAGAATTTTAGTACTAAAATAAATATGTTCCGCCCCCCTCTTCTTATATTTTTTGTTTACTTGGGGATTTGGCTCTTTATTTTTCTATTAGGTAGTTATTGAACTTCTCGAATATGTCACACAAAAATGTGCTTCTCCTTCTAATTTTTTTTTCGTGTTATATTGTGTTGGTAATTTTTATTTTGCCCCTCTTACAGGAACATCCTAGTTTCGCCACTGGGCACAAGTATGCAAATAAGAGAGAGTTCGGACACATATTAGACGTGTTTCAGACCTAAGTTTTTTCCATAAAAAAAATATTTAAAAAGAAAAAGAAAATAATAAATAATATATCAAGGCAAAAAGTTTTAAACGGTCACTAACTCTCGATATGTTAAATATTTAACTCACCGATTTTTCAAAAATATAAATTTGATCACTCAAATTCTTCCACTTTCTTACACTTAACTTAGTGTGAGTGAAAAAAAAAATTAAATATGTGACAAAAATGATATTTTCAAAATTTTATAAGTTAAATATCGAATATGTGAAGTATTATGTGAAGTGACTGAAGTCAGTGAGCATTTATGATTTTTTTCCAAACGAAAGCAATAGGAGGCAGTTTTGGTCGTCTTGTCCATTACGATTACACTGTATATCTCAGAGATCAACCTGAATCTCGGCTCCGCAGAGTTGGGTCTGGCCAGTAACAGAAGAAAAAAGATTAGGAATAAAAATGGAGGGATTCAAATTTGAGGAGGAGGAATTCTTAGCATGCTGTGGAAGCACCAAATTCGCCAAAGAAATGGCCAAGGCTTCCCCTTTCTCTTCTCTCCACGACGCCGTGGCTGCCGCCAGAGACATTTGGTTCAACAAAGTCGACGTCACCGGTTGGCTTCAGGCGTTCTCCGCTCATCCTCAGATCGGGAACACTCCTTCTTCTTCTTCCCACTCCACTTCTGCTCAGTTCAGTGTTCTTAACCCCCTCTTTTCTTTTTTTCTTTTTTTTCCCTCGTTATATATTTTTCTTCATTTGTTGGTTAAATTATACTCATGGGCATAACAGAGGGGTTTTGCTTGATGTAAATTCTAATTTAATTAATTTGTTAGTGATGGCTCAGTACTAATCAGACATTAGTCACTCGGTTCTTTTGATGCTATTTAGTTAAGACTGAAATACTATACTTTCTTTAGTTGACATTTGAATGTTTTAAGCAAATAGGTGGCTAAACCAAGTTGTGTTTGAGATGGGTTTTACCGTCAAGGTGAGGCCTACGGAGTTCAATTTTTTAATTTTTTAACAGAACCCTGGAAGTTTTATTAGTTCTATAGTTTCTTTTGTTTGATAAGAAACAAGAATAATCGTGGGAAGATAAAAATGGACAAAACAGGATGGATAAGTGGTTCATCAGAAAGAAACAGCCAGGCGGAAAGTAAACGGGATCAATACAAGCCTGAAACTCTTAACCGATAAACTGACCAGATTAATTAGGCTGAAAAGAACATCCTTCACATGCCTAGACAGCAATCAATAGCAGTTTCTTGGAGCCACTCAGCCTAAACCAAGGACCCCAACTTATCGGTTGCAAATCCGAGTTGTGTGCCATCATGGGTTTGCTCTAGCTTGCTAAAACGTACTGTGTTTACTGCTTAGTCATCTATTTGATCTTCATTTCTGGATTATAAGTCTAGTTCTGTACTTCTGTTCAATCTCTAATGATGACACAGTATTGCTAGACAATAGTTCCCTCAGTGCATTTAGTGTTCTTAGCAAATTGAGTTAAGGTTCAATTGCCATCCTTTCTTTAGTTTACTTTCGAATGTGTAAAGAAATATGTGCTCAATTTTTCTTAAGCCAAGCTGTGTTTGCGCTATAATCAAGATGAGGCCTTGAAAGTTTCCAGATCCCTTGAAGTCTTGATAGCTCTATAGTCGGTGAAAAGTATATTAAAAGGATAAGGGGAATGTCCTTGTTCAGTGTCTTCCTAATTGATGCTATTTTAACCACCTTATCTTTGTGTTATCTTCTATATTCTCTATTAATATCCGTTTACATTTAAGTAATTAGTCTAGAAATTCTTTTGTAGGTGGAGCAAAGGAGAGCAGTCAACTGCTTTAGCAACTGCTACTAGTTCTAGCTTACAGGTCAGTATACAGCAATGAATGAATGTGCTTTCTTCTGGCTGTTTTAGTTTGCAAAAAAAATAATAACAAAATTTTTAAAAGAAAATTCATTTGATGTTTCCGCTACTATTTATTTGATTGTTATGATGAAGGTTTTTACTGAATTATAATGTACCTGGCTTTTGCAGGAACTCTCTCAATGGAATACTAAATACAGGGAAAAGTTTGGGTTTATATTTCTTATATGCGCATCGGGGAAGAGCACTGATGGGATACTTGCTGAATTGAAGGTAAATTTCTATTAGAATTGGTTTCCATTCCAGTCTTCTAAATTGTAAAAATTCTTTCTGTACCATGATGAGCATGACAAACTATCTTGCGGAGATAAAGTCGGGATTAAAGGGAATGCTTTATTGAAACCAACTTCATCAATAAGTCAATAAAAATTAGTTAAATTGCAGTATCAACTGGTATGTAGTAGATATTTTTGGCTTTCATGTTTTGGCTGAATTAAAGGCGAGAGAGATTTTTTATAGTTTTTTCTTTCTCTCAATTAAAAGTTTTATATGTAGTTTGTTGCCCAAGGACAATGATGTAGGACAGAGCAAGGGTGGGTGTTAGTATGGTTATGGTGGGCTAGGAAAGTTAGAAAGCTTAAGAAATAGAGTATGTGTAGAAGACAGAGATGGTTTAAAGCTGCTGTAGTTTTAGAGAAGATAGGGAATAGAGAACAAGGGAGGAGAAAACGCGTTACTTGTAATTATTTGGTACAAAGTAACACGTGATTGCCATCTTCATGTCTTCCCAAGTTGTAATGACTGCAAAATGAGTTTGTTGGTATTTTTGCCATACTCTACCTTCAATTTAGCGTCATGCGAAAAAGACTTTTCGCTCGTCAGCCATGTGATGCCACAAAAAGGAACTCTCCCAGCCATATAGCAAATCCAGGAACACTTCGGGATTGCTGTCCCCATGGAAATCAGCAACTTCCTGTTTGACACCCCTTTCTGAACCAGGCTGTCTTGGTTCTTCTTCTTGTCTAAAAGCTGAAGATGATGAATTGATGCTTATATTTTTCACCTTCTTTCATCTTCTCTTTAAGCATGGGAGACGCAGATCGAAAGTTGTTTTCCAAGGAATTTTGTTTTTGAATCACATCTTTCAGTGATTTGTTATGGCCTTAATAATCTTGAGACAAAGCGTCGACTTTGGATGAAAGCACTGCATTGATAACCATTGTAATAGCAAGGGGAAGAGTATTGAAAAAAAACAGGTAGGTTGTTTTGCTGTGTGATACCAATGTGATGTAGGACAGAGCAAGGCTGGATGCGAGAATGGTTATGGTGGGCTAGGGAAGTTAGAAAGCTTAAGAAATAAAGTATGTTTAGAAGACAGAGATGGTCTAAAGCTGCTGTAGTTTTGGAGAAGTTAGGGAATAGAGAACAAAGGGAGGAGAAAAGAGAGAACGAGGTAGGAGAGGAGATACCAAGGCACCAAGCTTCCACAACACTCAATTCTTGTTCCTTCCGGTATGATTTGGCTTACAAGAGATAGCCTAATTTATAGGCCTTATACTCATAGAATTACCAAAATGCTCCTTAAATAACATGAGACCCTTGGAGTATATAAAGACATTCTACTTATCCTAAGAGTTAAATAGACTCAACACTCTTAATTACTTTAACTCCTAGAATGACTCTTGATTACTTTATTTATTATCTATTACTGATCTGGACTCTTTGACTACCATGGAGACTTGCTTCACTTTGGACCAAAAAGGTCTGGGCTTAGTCTTGGACTTCCAAAGAGGGTATTCTTTTCTAACAAAGTTGTGGCTACTGTATCATACAGACAGAAAATTGCCTGTGTTTCATTGTCTAACAGCAAAATGATGAACATATTGTTGGTATATTACGAATAGTCTAAATAGTAAATGATAACCAATATCTAAAGTGTACATGTTATTTTCGACAGTTTTTTGTTCAAATAAATATTATGCCTGGAAACTCATAAAGGAATTTAAAAACCCTGTGAGATATTCATCAGATATTATGCCGATATAATAACTTCCCATAAATTGTTTCTCAGATTGATAAGTTACTTTTCCTCTTTGCAGAAACGATATCCAAATAGGCCTCTTGTTGAGTTTGAGATTGCAGCCGAGGAGCAGATGAAAGTAACAGAACTACGTCTTGAGAAACTTTTCTCAACTAAAGAAAATGTTCCTTCCACAGGCAACAAGAATCTCACAGTTGCTGCAAAGAAAGTGGAAGGTACTTTTAATTTCATTTCCAGTTCCTCTATTTCAAAATTGAACTTACAGTCTGGATGATGCTAATGCAGCTCTATTTTCCATTGACATACAATAGCAACACCCCTACATAGTCATAAGGCATCACTTATTTCTAGGTCACATAAATCATTTTATGGAAGGAAATCAAAGAGGAGGCTGAACCATGATATATTCTTTATATTTTCGTGACGGATGTCTTATATTTCAATCAAAGTTACTTTTTAATTTGTGTCCATTTCTGACATATATCTGGTATGTTCTGCCAGTTGTCATGTATGATGTCATGCAACTTAAAATTAAGAGAGGAGCATTTACTTTTCTTTCCTTGCATTTTGTTTCTATATCTTAAATTAATGTATTTGTTGTTTCCTGAACCCTAGAAGATCGTGTGAGCATTATTGGAGGTCATCTAAGTGCTTCTTCTGAAATTTCAGCTGTAAAAACATCTGAGACTCCAACTCGAACCCGTCCACCCATCACAACCCATGTCTTGGATGTTTCTCGAGGATCTCCGGGTGCTGGCATTGAGGTATGTTTAGAAATGTGGAAGGGTCGTCAACCTCGTCCTGTATTTGGTGAGTCAGATATAGGCGGTTGGGTATTTCAAGGGTCTTCAACTACGAATAGTGATGGGCGAAGTGGTCAATTATTGAGCATAGTTGATGCAGTGAACCCAGGGATATACAGGATAAGTTTCAACACGGGCAAGTACTGCCCAGGTGGGTTCTTTCCTTATGTTTCCATCGTGTTTGAAATCAGGGAGTCCCAGAAGTTGGAACATTTTCATGTTCCTCTGCTGCTGTCACCTTTCTCATTCTCAACTTACCGTGGCAGCTAGACTTTGTTGTAGGTCAGTTGACAAATACACCGTCAATAATTTTACTTCAAATCTTGCCTTTGAATTTGTATCATGTATGTAGCCAAAGGACTGGTTTGTTGTTATGAAACTAAAAGTCTTGAGAGCCTACAAATTCTATTGGAAAAAAATTGGTTTCTCATGTTGTAGTGCTGAATTAGAATCTGACAAATGTGATAATCTGAATGCCACTTTCCGCCGTATTGTAGTTACTTTATTCAATGAACTAGTACTAGTTCAGACGGAACAATCTGACCTGGCCAACATTGATCATCGTTCCCCTCATCTGGCAGGAACAAACTCATATCAAATTTTTCATTGTTTTGTTCACCATGTTCACATAAAAAGCTTGCATTGATGCAGAAAACGAAGGGTTGCCCAAGGTTATTGTTGTTATTTTATTTTGGTCTGAATGGTTGTTATTGTTAATAACTTAATACTAATTGATTCCCTCATTCGCTTCTTTATAAATTGTCCATCTGGGTAAGCTGCTTAGGTTTTAGTGCGAGTTGTTTCACCTAATATTATTGAAATTCTTTGAGTTGTTGTAGATAGTATTATCAAAGACTTCATTGTCTCGAATTCTTTTTCTTCCTTTTTTTTTTCTTTTCTCCAAAGATATAAATACGTTAGGCTGAATTAGTTCACAAAGATCGCCCCATCTGAAAATTTCAGAGTTCAGTTTGTCATTTCACCGAAGCTCATCATGTTGTATGAATAAAGAGCCTCAAACGAAAAACGTAGGTGAGGTTGCAATCGATTCAAATTTGAGGAGTACTGGTGCAATTAACCCTTTCGAAAAATTGCCATCCAATGACCTTATTTAGGCGCTTAGTAATATTGCATGGCGGACCCTAATCCCCCCTACTTGAATATTGAATTTGAGCCACAAATTAACCATACATAAGAATTCAACTTAAAAATCGGATCTTTAATTGGCATTTGGGGATCAGATTAATTGTAGATTGCTTGATGTAAGTCTCTTCAACATCATCCACAAGTTTGTAATAAACAGTCTGCCCTATGTGAATCTTATCATGTCTATATATATGGCACAATTGAGAATTGGCCATTCGGAGCGGGCAACTCATTTGGTTTCTTTGTAGGTTGTTGATAAGAGAAAAGGCAAAAATGCAGGCTGTTAAGGACAAGCTCAGTGAAATGAGCGCCATGAAAAAGGTCAAAGAAGAGGCTAGGGCCGAAGAGAAGGTACTTACAAGACTTCATACTGATGAAGAACATTAATTGTTACAATATATATATATCATTATATTTGTTAACCACATTTTTCATTACATCTTTAATAGAGGTGAGATTTGTATCTTTAATTGGCTCGGGTTCATCGTTTTGATGCTGATATCGTGCTAATGTCCTAAACGATCTCGTTTTGGGAAAGTTAGGTTAAGAGCTAAAACTTATGGGTTTCCAGTTCAAGTATCTAGGACTTTTGTTGGAAATATAATTTTTTTTTTAAGTCTAATTATAAATCACGTAGTTTTAGATATAAACACAATAACGCTCCAAAAAGAACATAGGATTTGAATTCAAATACTGATCATCAACTTTGCTGTCTGCGCTTCTCTCCCATGGCACGACTTCATTGTGATTGATAAACAGTGTAGCGACCGTACCACAGCTATCAAATAGTTCATACAGTTTTTAATTATATATGTGTATAGTTCATGCAGTTGTATTACTAACACAATACTATTCTGATTATGTACAAATTACATAGGCCGAGAAAGAAATAGCAAAAGCCCGAGCAGACATAGCTCATCAGGTGAGATTGGCGAAAGAGGCGGAAGCAACTATGGTGCATCATGTCGCCAAGGCCGGAGAAATTGCTAGAGAGGGAGAAAAAATGGCGAATGAGCAGATCGCAAAGCTCGGGGGACCTAATCCAGCGGCCGAGACAGCAGGGTCAGGGGCAGGGGCGGCAAGGGGAGGGGGTCTTCCTAATAATGCTGCTGCTAACCCTCTTCCGACTACTAACATGTCTCCCCCAACTTACAACAGAATGTCGTAATTCTTTCATTTTGTTTCATCAATTATACTCTTATATTATGTACGTACGTACGTATTTTTGATTCAATTCGTTGCATGGTTGTATGCATGCATGCATGCATGCATACTTGAATATCCATGTAATTGTCAATGTTAATTAAGTTGTTCCTGATAGTCTTTTAATACAATTTTGCACCCCATACGTGATGCGTGGTGGGTACAATATTATTCTGTTACTTTCTTTTTCTCTATTCTCCTAATAAAAAGGAATACAAATACAGATGAAAAATGTATAAGATGGGATGAGAACTAGCAATCTTCGGATAAATTAGTCTCGTAGAAGTATTTCTTTCTTAAATTTTGACTAAGCCTACAAAAAAAGAAAAGAAAAAAAAAGGATGCTATAGAGTGGCCTCATCAAAATCTCGCTCGTTGAAAATCCTGAGTGAAAAAATTAATGGAGAACATAGATATATATAGCTAGAGAAACATGTTTTTCCAAATTACGTACCTAGGGTTTTTTCTCCTCAATACAAATTAATCGTTCCCAGTTTTACCATTTTACGACCCTCGCCTTCAATCTACATTTGATTTTCAAATATCATCAACTAACCCCAACATTTTCCATTTCAGCACGGAACTAATATTCTGAAACGTAGCATCCCAAAGAGAGGTAGTAGGAAATAGATCAACTACGACGTTTAACACCTAATGCATTGACGTTTTTCTACAACTTTTTGTTAGGAAACCAATTGTGATCTATAAGTTAGTCTACGAATTCACAACAGGATTAATTAATCTGTCGGTTGTGATGTATAAGAAATTAATTAATACGTTTGTCCACGAATTCATAAATTATTTTTTTTAATTAATTAGTTATTCTATAAAAGTACGCAGATGATCCAATGTATATTAAATTACAAATGGTTGCAATTAAAATATAAATATATATATATAGCTCCATTTGTATTTGACTAAACCTATGATGAGGATTGAAGAAAGACAAGAATTAGTTACTAGCTTGTTTTGGTTTAGCTGATGGAGTTTAATTTACCTTTAATTTTGTTTTTCTCCCCTCCTTCTTCCCATTGTGTTTTTTTTTTTTTAATTTTTTTTTTTTAAAAATTTTTTTTAAAAAAAAAAAATTAATTTTTTTTAATTTTTTTTTTTATATTATTTTTTTTTAAAATAATAATTTTTTTTTAATTTTTTTTTTTTTTTTTTTTTTTAAAATTAAAAAAAAAAAAAAAATTTAAAAAAAAAAAAAAATTGATTTTTTTAATTTATGCCACTTTGTGATGGAAGATTGGGTGGATCGATTTTGAAAAAAAATGATGGTAGGGGGTATAAGTTGGCAATATTAGTAAGTTTAAGGTGTTAATGGACACTCACACACCCCTAATAGTGAAAAAGGAGATTTCAAGAACATGAAACAAATTTTTAGCTAGGAAAAATGGAAAAAGTAAACACTCATATCTAATGGGCAATTAATCTGCCAAAATTAAAATCCAATATAAAAAGAACCAACCATTTTCTCCATCAGTTCAAGTATCCAAGGGTGGTGAGCTACCTCCACGGCAAGTCCAACCAACACGATTCCTTGGAAAACAATGCAAAACCAATACTATTTCTCGGCCAAATGCACATTATAATTACTATCTTGGTTTTGAAATCCCTCTTTGGTCTCTCTGCTGCTAATTAGTATGGCAGCAAAAGGAGACACTAAAGAGAAAGATCACAAAGACGACAAAGCAAAAGATGAAAAGAAAGCCAAGGAGAAAGATGGGGGAGTAATCACTGCTGTTTATAAGGTTAATCTGCACTGCCCACAGTGTGCACGTGAGATTAAGAAGCCTCTCATTGCTACCCAAGGTAAAGTTTAGATATGCATTAAACCTTAATCCTCATCATATTTAAGGTACCTGTGTGGATAGGGTGTTTAACTATATGTGAACATTAATTATATTGTACCAGGGATTCACAATGTGGAGGTTGATAGGGGGAAAGGTGAAATCAAGGTAAAAGGTGATTTTGATCCGGTAAAAATTCAGAAACGGCTTGAGAAAATTTGTAGGAAAAAGATCGAGCTGGTGTCGCCCAAGGTCCAGATCAAGGAAAGCACCACAACAGAGAAGATAGTAGTGAAGGAAACCAAAGTGGTGCTCATTCTCACCCATGTTCATAAATTCGATCTATATAGTGCCTTACAAATTACAATCTATGCGACTTATCTATTTAATTTGCCAATTTATCGCACTAGTAGAAAATATAAATTAAAATGAACCATCATTGGCAGCAGTTGAAGGTTAATTTACAAAAATCTTTTTGTGTTTTTGGTGTACTGAACAAATTTTTAGGCGAATTAATATTTAGAAAAATCACATACAGAGACAAAGTTGGAGGACATTTTCTGAGATTCTAAACGGATATGTGCATTGCCATGTATATAGATCGCCGATATAGGTGATCAAGGCGATGTCGTGATTTTTTTTCGGTATTAAGCTGTAGTTATTCACTCATTCTAAATGCAACTGTTTGTTTGATTTCAAATTCAGGCAATTTCACGAACAACAGTAGTGAAGGTTCACATGCATTGCCACAAATGTGAGCAAGATCTGAAGAAGAAGTTGTTAAAGAACAAAGGTATATATATAATAATAATAATTTCAAAGATCTTCAATATGTTTATAGGATCATGAAATGTCGATGATGCATATGCAGGTGTTCACAATGTTAAAACTGACATGAAAGCACAAACCCTAGCAGTGGAAGGAACAATTGATCCTGAAAAACTAATATCATACTTGCGAAAAAAGGTGCACAAACACGCAGAGATTATTCCCCCAAAGATAGAGAAGAAGGATGAGACCAAGGAAAAGGAGAAGAGTAGCTCAAAACCTGCAGAGAAAAAGGAGGAAAAGAAAGAGAAGGAGAAAGAGAGCTATAAATCTACTGAAATAGCTACCAAGATTGTAGAAGTTAAGGAAGAGATTAAAGTGGTGGAGGTTAAAACAAAAGAAGGGAATGCTCCTTATTTCATTCACTATGTCTATGCTCCACAAACATTTAGTGATGAAAATCCAAACGCTTGCTCTATAATGTAACTAAATATATATGAGAATTTGTAATCAGGAAAGTATTATGCACTTGAGGGTTTTGTTTGGGGTTAGTTTTAATTTCTTCATATTTGTATCTTTCAAATAAAAATACAGTAGTACTATTACTAATTAATTAAATTAACAATATATAGCTAGGTTTTTATTCAATGTAGATTAAGACTAAGAGACCGGCGCATTCAGACGTAGTTTTATTTATAATTGTAGCACCTCTCACTTAATAATTTTTGTCCATTTTGTAGCCTATTTCTACAAACTCGATCTTTGCCCTCATTATCATTAGTATGATTGAGTTTCTAAATACAAGCTGTTATGATATATGGAAATAGCTAGGATCTCTTCTTGTATTCCAATTTGGTGTTGGCATTGTACTTATATTCAATTGAGCGATCTGTGCTCAATGATCCAGTGTAACAAGAATATGCTAACACCAAATTTTCTCTTTTGTATCAATAATAAGAGTATTTTAAGAAGAGGAAAGTGTGATCGAAGACCAAAGGAGGCACTTATTCTTACCCCCAACAAAAACTAATACAAAGAGAAACTGGTAGGAGAAGGGATCTAAAGAGAAACTGATACTCATATATATGTCCGAGGTAAGGTACTTTAAAAACTAAGCTACAAATAAGAAGCCATATGTCAAAGTAATAATAATTAATCTGAGACAACACTTGGAACTAATCCAGGGTACTTTATGCCAAATAGCAAAACCAAACCTACCTAGGCTACTTGTGGTTTTGATGATTATATAATAAAGATATATGCGATATATATCATGTTTGTTAGATCTATCTGATATATATATATATAGATGGATATAGAGAGAGAGAGAGAGAGAGAGAGAGAGAGAGAGAGAGAGAGAGAGAGAGAGAGAGGAGCTTTTACATAATTAATTTTATGTTTACACATAACCACGAGATCGTATAGAAATATATCCTCATTGGAGTGGAAACTGGAAAGCTTGATTACAAAGCTCCAATACATGGAAAACACAAAAATTAATCATTTTCATGACAAAGCTCCAAAGTTCAGTAGATATTAGGATAATTAATTTGATAACTCAATCTTTACTAATCCTATATATTTTTATTGATCAAGCCTATGATGGATCGAGTTTGTATGAATATTAAAAAAAAAGGTAACTAAATTAAAATATCCTTTGATTTCGAACAAGTTATAAACCCCCAATATCCTCTGAAAGAATGAAACCATTCTTAATTATGAAAAGGCGAGTTCAATCAGGAAAACAACACACAAAAAAGCACTTCAATTAGGAAATAAAGTCCAGTTACCACGACAAGCTAGAGATTGAAAAGGAAACTAAGCAAGAAACAATTGTGTACAAGATGAGATGGGGTTCAATTGAGATCATAATTAATGCAAATATTGATTTCTCTGACCTGACCTAGCTTAGAACAAACTATCAATATGATGGACGCCCAGTAGGGTTTCCAGCCCAACCATCTTGTAGCTGAGGCATATTATTCAGAGGCAGATTGAAGAAGGGGAGCCCCGCAGACGGATCGGGAAATGGGTTGCTATTGCTTACTCCTCCACTTCCTCCGCCGCCCGAAGACTGCGGCACAGGCGGCTGAATCTGCAGCTGCTGCTCCTCTTCTTCCTCCAAGGGCAACCTCTCATAGGCCACGTTGGTAAAAGAAGAAGCTATGACTATCACGGGTCCCGATGCTATGAGAGGTCCCACAACATTTCCTCCCACGACCTGGCCCTGGCCGCCTGCCAAAAATACCGTCAGGCTGGTGGCGCCCGGCGGAGCAGGCGGTGGCAGAAACGAGCCTGTCAGTGACAGAATCTCGAATCTGCCGTGCAGCGTGACCACTGCGCCAGCCCCAGCTGGCTGGCGCAAGATCACGTTGGTCACCATCCCGCTCCCACTCAAGACGCAAATCCCACGCTGCCGCTTCCGCGCGTAGGTGCCAACGCAGTCGAACACATCGCAGCCGCTGCTGACCTCGAGAATATGCGCTCTCAGCGTGTTGGCGCTCTCCCGGGTTATGATCACCGGCGGTTTTGGTTTGTTTCTTGACCCGGGAGGCCGACCCCTGGACCTCCGACCCGAACCGTCTCCCCCCGAGCCTCCAGAGTTTGGGGTCACAAGGTCAAGCCCTTGGTGAAGATTGTTGTCATCATCGCCGACGTTGTTTTGGTGGTGGTGATCCGAGTTGAAGAGATTGTTGTTGTTTTGGTTGGCGTCATGATCTTCCGATTCCGGTGGTCTCTGGAGGTGAAGATCGGTGAGTTGGAGCTGCTGATGAAACAAGCGAGATGCTGAGCCCAAGTCTAACCCAGCCATACACAGAGAGCTAAAGAGAACAGAAAACAAGAAAAATATAGTAAAATATATGGGATACAATTTTAATATATGTGAGGGGGCTTTAATATTTTATAGGTTTGTGCAGAGAAAGGGGAGCCTCATAATAATTTCAAACCCTAGAACGAATAGAAAACAAAGGGAATCGAGTGCAGAGAAAGGGAAGGGTACTAATAAGAGAGGAAGAGGAAGAAAGAGGAGGAGGAGGAGGAGGAGAGAGAGAGAGATATAGTCAAAAAAAATAAAGTGGCAAACGCAGCCATTCTCAACATCTAAAGTATATAAATTTAAATATTCATCCAATTCAAACAAAATAACAGAGATAAAATATTTCCCTTCTTTAGTAACTTTTAGGGGACTTTTAATTTTTAATTGTGGTCTATTTTTTAATGTGTCCGTTGAATTTTCAGTGATAACATTGTGCGTGCTCGAAAGGAATACTCTAACTCACTGATGATTTTTTTATGTGATCGTCATGCCATGTTAAATATGTGATTTTTCAATAAAAATTTGTTGAGTGAAATTTTTTTAACACTTCATCATTTGATAAATCTTAAACCCTAAACCATAAACCTTACCCTAAAACCCTAAGGATCTGTGCCCAATGTTTGAAGTGTTAAAAAAATTTTACTTGACTGATTTTTATTCAAAAGTCATATATATAACATAGCGCGATAGTCACATCTAAAATTTTCTCCTCATGAATAAGATGCTGAAATCACTTGAGTGAATGAGAAATATAAAGTGAAATCATGTACTTATTGGATATTTTTCGTTTGTTAATATATATAATACATTTACATATATGTACTGATCGATTATCATATTGATAATTTTAATTAGTTTTGAATGCTACTATGTATCCTTGTTTGTATACGATAATGAAGTTAGAAATTGCATTAATAAAGAATTAAATATTTTTATACATATAGGTCTCGAAGACAAAACATGCATATACTAACTTGAGTTAAACACCAAAGTTATTTGTCTCCTGAGAGGGAAAATAAATTAATAATCAGAATGCATTTTTTTGCAGTGAAAATTTGATAATTTGTGTATATGTTGCTGCTAGCTATAATTAAAATTTGATAATTTGTGTACTTTCTTTAGGTTGGATAATTGGGTTGCATCTGCAGTGTTCGGAGTGATGATGTTAGGATTGCATGAATTACAGAACTACAATTCTCTCACCACGTGATATGCAATGGAAACAACCCGAACACCTTTGTTCGGATACAGAATTTCGATATTGGATAAAGTGGCTTGGAATGTTATATTGTCTTTGATAAAATAAGTTTCAAGGTATATATATATCATTCCGACCAAAAAAAAAAGTATATATCATTCGCTATTATAATTGTATATGTACTGCTACTTATAAAACATAAGCGTCTATCACATCACAACCTGTTTTATATGCCATTCACTCTCACAATATGCCATTCACTCTTTGGTGCCGCACTAGCTAGTCATGATGAAATAGAAGAATAAAAGAATATCGTAGCTAGTAAGTTGAACTTTTCATTTTTAAACCTTTTTTTTTGTTGACATATATACAAATGAGCTATACGCAGGGAGATTCTAGCCAACTCTAGCTCAAGGATTCTTTTCAAATTACAAAGATATGAGTTCTAATTTTTTTTCCTTTTTTTTTCTTTCTAAATTGTATTACTTTTGTGGGTGTAATCTTTTTACGTAGAAAGGTGAATAGTAATAGGGTTTAGGGTTTGAAAAAAACTAAGATTTGTAATAGTCTTTTTTTTTTTTTTTTTTTAAAGAGGATCAAATGATTTCACTAATACCTCTTGCGGCCCCCCCCGCCCCCGGGGGGGGCCCCCCCCCCCCCCCCGTCTGGGTTGCTAGGATTTTCTCTCACAAGGGAGAGTTAATTTAATGTTTTGGAAGAAAATTAGGTATTTGGTATTAGGCTAGGGTTTATGTCGGGTAGCTAGGGTAGTTCACTCTCACCGGAGCTAGAAGAGCACCCGACAATGAGATTGCATCTATATAACTTGAATTAATGATCTTTGTTCCACTATAAAGAAATGCATGTCTTTGGTGTTTATTCAGTAATTGTTTCTTAATTTGTCTGGAAAAAAGTACATATACTGTACGTAAGAGACTCTTTATTAATAACAATGTAGTGACATACATACATAAAATAAGTTGAAGATTCAAATAGTCTTTTCTCTTATTAATTGTATATGAAGTTGGCATATATACGTCAAAATGTGTTACATTTTCACATGGTTATGAGTATAGTTAAGGTTTTTCACGAGAAGGGAGAAAAGGATGGAGGGGACGAGGCGAAAAAATTATTTGATAAATAAATCAATACATCATGTTAATAGTGTATCGTTTTACTTAAATATCGTAACATATTAAATAAAAAATAATAATAATAAAAATTAAATATCATCACTCTCGTGTTTTTCTTATGTACAAGAGTGGCGGCTTGGGTTCGTTTCCGACCCCCTCTTTGTGTTTTATTTGGGTCTTGTTGTCCCGTACTCTGGAGCTCTCCTCCAAGAAAATTCTTGTCCTTCTTTGATTTTGTGATGTTAATTTTCGCTTTCTTTGGAGTTGTGTCATTTAGGTGTACCAATACTTATGTTTAGGTCTTTGTCGGCCTGCCTTGTTCGATGAGTTTAGTCATTCGGTCTTTTGGATCTATGGTTTCATACTTTCATGTATGGATGTTGCCGGTAGTGATTTTGTTGTGTCCTAATTTGATGAGAGGTTATGTCTAATTTCGCTAATAATGAATAAAAGTGACGCATGCTTCTGCTAAAACAAATAACAAAAAAAATATATGGATTATAAAATTGGATATACCGTCGAATAAAATATTGAGAGCAAAACTATTTTTTTATCTTTTCAGTCCTAAAATTTTTCTGTAAGTGCTCCCCATGAATTCCGGGCTCCATCAACCGAAGCCCTACATGTTCCAAAAGCTGTCATAAAAGTAAACACCAATACTTAAACGGAGTGATATAATAGTGCACGACCAAAACCTAGATAGCTTGGATTTTGTCGATCCAATCCCATCTATTCTTGGATGCTCGAGATTTGACTCAACCCCTTGCCCATATCATTCCTGTCCACATCACACTTCACCATCACCATCCTTTTTTCACTCCCCAATTTCCTTTTCTTAATTACCAGAAGATGAAGATGAACGCAAATGATCGAATAGATACATACATGTATATAAGTACGTGGAACAAGGTCTAGGGACAGTTTCTATGGATATTGACGTTTTATTTCATATGGAAATTAAGGAGATGTTTATTATTAAAGAAAAGGGAAACGTTGTGGTCATGGCTAACTTTGCAAATTCAAGTGCAAAGTGACCCATCAAGTCATCAACACTTAATTTTTTTTTGGACGAACATCAACACTCAATTAAGATGTCTAAATTAATTATTTTCTCTTTCTGCTTTTTAGGCCTTTTTAGGCCTCCACGTAACCAAAAAAACATAAATTAAGATGCCTAAATTAATTTTGAGGAGCCTAGCTTTATGTTGTTAACTCTAGTCTGGTAGCATGAGATGGGTAAAATGCATGTACAGATTCCTTGTGAGATCTCCTAGTAAGAAAGAAAAAAAAACTCGACAAGTGGTTTGAAGGAGTCTAGATTTTCTGTTTTTTTTTTCTTAGTCGTTGGATATTATTGTATGGAAAAAACAGCTATGTTAATTTTCAGGGTTGGGAGTCTATCAATATTTTATTGGAGAGAAATGTCTTATTTATTAAACTAAATGCTAGTTGGCATTTAAGAACATAATTAAGATCTAAGTCATGAGTTCGAGTCACCACCGTCGGGAGTAAGAGTGAAATCATTTGATTCTCTTAGAAAAAATACATAATTAACAAAAATTTTTGTTTTTTAGAAAAATAAAAATTTCGTTTTTGAACTTTTGTTTTGTTTTGTTTTTTTTTTTTGTGAAGAGGAAACATAGTTCATTTATAAAACCTTTTACAAAAAAAGACCCACCACACTAAGCAGTCCGTATAAAAAAAAAATCTCCTAAACTAGTACGTACTACCTAAATTAGCAAGTAATTGCTCGATGCAAAGATAAACACCCATGGATACTGGCGATAATATCAAAACCATCCTACTATTTCAGTTTCAAATTGAATCGCGTATGCTTAAGATATCAACACAAACGTTAGAGCGTCCGTAAAACCTCAAATGGATTGATTAGTTAGAAATAGTTCTTTCTTCTTTTTTTTACAAATTTTACGTTTTTTTAGATACTTATTACTAACTTACTAATGACAATACTGATCGTTTGAACAGTTAAAAACACTTTCACGCGTGTGAAACTTTACAACACAGTCTCACGCTGGTTTAGGTATAAAAAATTTCGGATTTTTTAGTGCATGTAAAATGAAAAATGCCCTTCTATGTTGGAAATTTTTTTAAATGGGACGGGCTCGCCACGTGTCAATTGTACCCGGCCACTGTAGAATAAAAAAATAATTATACCCCCCAAAAGGTAAAAATATTGGCCCCAATTCGAAATAAATAATAAAATATTTATGGTGGCCAATCACTGAAATAGAAAAATTAAATAAATGATAAAATATTTATAGTGGCCAATACTGTAGTCGGGTACGCCACCTGGCACAGTGACCGGCTCACTGAAAAATTGCTCTCTATGTTGATACATATGTGTTGACCTCTAGATTGAATTATAGTTAATTAATTGAAATTGAAATTCAAAATGATGCCCTAAAACATAGTTATATATATAATGTCTGTCCAACTTTGACTGGTTCAAAGGATTATTATTAAGCACTTAGCATCTTTTAATACTTGTTTAAGAGCAAGTGCTTCCTAATGACATGCAAATTTGTCGTCTTGTGGGATTAAATTACTCTCCAACTTTCATTGATTATCTCAACAACGACAATATCATCGACCAATCAAAACGCGTCTACGGACACCAGAAAAGTAATTAACAGTTCCTAATGTCTCATCAAGTCCGGGGTCCCCACCACGTTGTGCATATGGGATTTGTATAATAATACCTTTTCTTGTCATATGAAATACTTGCAAGGAAGGCATCAAGGCAATTAGGGTAAAAATGGCTCCACCACCTAACTTTTGTGTTCTTTCTAAAAACACACTTAAACCTAGACAATTCCTCCTCAACTACTTATTCATCTCTTTCATATTAAATGAAATCCAATCCTTCTATTCAAGAAGAAGAAAAAAAATTATACCGTGGTACAAGCATAGGGAGATTGTTGAAACTAAATTACTTTAAAAATAACGTTATGAATCTGAATCAACGACTTTTTGCTATGCTTTCCGGTGACGGACCCCTGCAACATCATAGTGGTGTCGACCTTATCTGTAGTTTTTTTAACTTTGACACTATACGTCTATACGCGTGTTTCATACCGTAGTTCTGCCTTGTTTTGTGGTAATTGACCGCTACAAGTACAACATCCTGGTGGTGTCACCCTTATCTGTAGTTATTTGAATTTTGATACTATCGTTCTACATTACATTAATGTATCGACACATATGCTCCATGTGATGACTCTCACGTGATTATGCGTTGACTCTCACGTGATAGACGAACTGACAACTGAATAAGATTGATCTTATGCTATGTTAGACCTAACAACTCCGCGTAATATACATTACCCAATATAATTTATCTACGTATATTTAGTTCAGTCGGTCACACGTGAGAGTCATCGCAATCAGCCACCCACGTGATTGACGAAGTGACAACTAAATAAAGTTGATCTTCTGCTATATTAGACTTAACAACTCCGCGTATTATACATTACCCAATATAATTTATCTACGTGTGTTTGGTTGAGTCGGTCACATGTGAGAGTCATCGCAATCAGCCACCCACATCAATGAGACGATTGCTAATTGCTAACCTTTATCATTTCCAAAAAAAATTGCTAACCTTTATCTCATGATCATAAAACTATAATAATAGACTAGACTTTCGGTTGGATTTCATATTTTAACGTGCTAGCAGCTGCTTTTGTAATTTAAATTAAGAATGGAAAAAGAGGTTGGATATTCTAATACCGTAGTATAAGATTGTCTACACTATCAAACATAGTTTTCTTAAGAAAGAACTAGTACAAAAAAAATGTGTTATGCGTATAGCACAAGGTTATTTATTTATTTTAAAGGAAAAGACATTGACATAACAAATGTTGATCTAGTGCTAAACTAACAGCTTTAATTTATATTTATTATCCTTTATTTAATGAGCAACAATACTACTTTTTTTTTTTTAACAATAGCAACAATTCTACTTGATATGATGGAAAATCCTCAACTTTGGGACAGATTCTTTGGCTAATCATTTTTAGAGGAGCACGACCCTGATTTATAATCCCAATTTAAATACTAGTCTTAAACAATCTTATTACCAAATGAAGTACGATAAAGGATTTCATATAATTACCTGGTTCCCTCAAAGGTTTTTTTTTTCCTTTTCTACATGCTGTTGAATTTTGAAAGTCAATTGTTAGATACTCTTTATTAGTAAAAAAAAGAAGATATTATTTGTACATTTTTGTCAAGATACGAAAATGGAGAATGCCAATTAACAATTACTTGTACATATTTTTTTGTTCTTTTGTCTTTAAGGTACCGTTAAATTGTAGCTTATTTGAAATATGGAGAAAGGCAATCTATTGAAGCAACTTTTGAGCTCCAAGTCAATCTATTGTATCTTTAGAAAATTACTCATAAGGTCACTTTTGGTGATCTTGTTTTTTTTTTAAGCCACACAATATTTTTATCCCTCATAAGGACACAAATATTTACAAAAATATTACCGTATCAATATTTATAAAAATGTCACTGCGTCTATTATCAGAAAATAATAAAGCTATTGTCAAAGAACAATAAAGCTTTTGTCAAATAATAAAACAACTGTCAAAAATTAATAAAACTACTGTCGAAGGATAATAAAGTTACTGTCGAATAACAATAAAACTATTGTAAAAGAATAAGAAAAGTACTACGTACGAAAGAACAATAAAACTACTAACCATGAACATGAAATGTACTCCCAAATAATAATAAAGATACTGTCAAAGAACAAGAAAACTATTGTTGAAGAACAATAAAACTACTGTCAAAGAACAATAAAGCTACTGTCAAAGATTAATACAATCGTTTTTGTAGGTAGTGACATTTTTATAAATAATGAGAAGAAAAATGCGGTGACATTTTTGTAAATATTAAAATTTGTTTATGAGAAATAAAAATATTCGGTGGCTTTTTGAAGAATTTGCATGACCTTATGAGTAATTGGCCATTGTATCTTTCTCACATTTTCTAATTAATATAGAAGTTCTACGTGATAAAGTAATTTGGGCGTTACAACTAAAACTAATTGATAATGGTTAGAGAGACTCAAATCCGTATAAACACATTTGCAAGGTTACTATTTCCAATGTGATACAACACTCCACATTCTCACACTACGTACATATATGCTCAATCGATCTTGTTTCTTCCACCGGTCTCATTGGCTTTAATCTAGCTATGTTCATGTGTGAAGCAGCAAGAAGCCTAGCTGCTCATGCCTCTCATTTCTTACTGCAAGCATACTATTGTCAATTTGGAGCAAAAAAGAAGTAAAGAGATCTCTCTGTAGTCTGTAATTAAAGGTTCATATCATAAAACTATGTCGGGAATGTGTGCTCTAATGTATTTATATACGTCTCTCAAAAACTGTATCCATAAACAAAAATGGTTTCATGTCATCCTTTACCACAGCCTGGTCAATTTCTCCACTTCTTTTCGGATTGACATTAAACCAAACCATTAAAAAGCATGTTCTTATTGTGGTGAACCGATATGGAACCAAACCAATAAGCTTCAACCCAAATCCTTATAATTCATTCGTTTTTATCAAGTTATCGTGTTGTGTACAATTTGCTAGGTCTATGCACAAATTGTATCACATGTTTAGTTGTTGATGAGGATGACTGAGACACATGACTGACTTGAGAATGGATTCTTTGTAGGTGATTTGTTTTGAAATCTTATATTCAAGTCTCAACTAAATTGCTATTCCCTTTATTGAGGAAGGCTAAAATGGAGAGAGAGTATAATGAGGATCTTATAATAAAGACTATCATAATTTTCAAATCAACAGTTTTGAACGAATGTTTTAAAATTTATTTGAAATATTATTTTTTAAATTGTCATTCTCTTTATTGAGGTCGGCCAAAATGATCTGGATAAGTTTGAAGTGAAATCTTTCCTTCTTTTTCTGGTTTGAGAAGTGAAATTTTTTGGTTATAGGAAAACAACTAAACATGGCCATTCCCTTTATTGAAGTACAACTCTACAACTTATTGATGAAATTTTGTACTTTGATAGGGTATGCAGCTTTTTACATTTTCTTTCTTGGATAACAATCCATTTACGCTAACAAAAGACATGAAGGCATGCTTCACACAAGGTGTCCTAAATGGTTCACTTTGAGATGCTAAAAGACACATTATGAGACCTGGCTGATACATTCACCATGCGACATAAGAGAGACCCAAAGCAAGGAGTTCATGACCTGCAAAATAAGAACCAGAAATGCGAGAAGTTGGGACTTAGGACAATGGCCTGGTACCTACTCAAGGACGCTTGGTTTCTATAATTCACTTGAGTAGATCCTACTGATACCTATGAGCCATTTATAGGCAGGAAAAACAAAATGGGGACAATAAAAAGTACACATTTGGCTTTCTCTACTTTCTATGCATATTGATACTAGGTAATCGAAAGAATGGGTCTGAAGTGTTCATTAGCTTAACTGCATCATCCTTACATGTACCGTTTTATTTGCAAGCTAGTCTACTATACATAATACTTCTGCGATTACAATATGATGATAAAAAATAAACAAAAATAATAGAAACAATAATAAATAGGCGATAATCTGTTCACTTGTGGGATTTGGAACAATGTCTAATTCTTCATATCTTGTTTCATAATTTCTACTATGAATGAATAATGGCTATAAACATTATGCTCAAATAACGGGCTACACTCTTCCTTTTCTTCTGTCATCAAGTGCCTGCTCCATAAAAAGTAATTTTCATGTCATCACAAGTGTGGATTTATACGAGTGCGCATGCATACAAATTGGCTTACAGGTTAACTCTTTCCATACAATTATGGATCACAACTGTGTATTATAGATACTTTTCGATATATATGGAGCCATCATCCTAATCTCTTTTCTTTTACAGTGATTCTGAAAATCTATAAAATATAGTCCCCTCTTTGCTCTAATGAATAATCTGGATGGACAACTAAAATCAGAACGATTTATTGAAAAGATTTCCATATGGTTGAGCTCTAAGTTTCACCATGGTCCACATAATCAAGTTAAACTAGCATTAGAAAATATGTTTGAAAGCATCTCTTTGTACTTCAAGCTTATAATGTCAACTGCAACTTGTTCCGCTTTCCGCTTTCTTGAACATAACACAATTTTCTATCAATTAAGCTGTAAAAAAGACTCCCCCTAGTAGTTTTATTTGTGTAAACCCCTCAAAGTGTGCATCAAGATCACAACGTACACTGAACTTTAGATATGTTCAAGTTCATTATAGAAACACCTGACAATTCACTAGTATAGTCTTGTGACCAAATAGTGAACAGTATCGACATTTCTCTCTTAACCTCAAAACTTGATGTCCCAAATCTTCTACCAAAAAAAAAAATTAAAAAAAAATTCATGCATGCATAAGCTTAGCAAATTATTGATAAAATATACCTTAATTTGTAGCATTCTCATTGTCAACACAAGAGAATCTCGCATCCTACAAAGTAAATTCAGTGAAACTAAATAAGGGATATAGTTGAGAACAAGTATGTTTAACATGTTTGACGGTAATAATAGCAATAATCATAATAGCAGAACATAAGCAAGCTTTTTTTTTTATTGACCCAATTATGCCAGTCAAACACCTAATCTGTTGGTTTTAAGATAAAAATCCAAACCAACAAGCCAAAATGAGACTGGCAGCAACCTTCTTTTTTTTTGGTAAAAACATATTCAAGCTTAAAGATTCTGTAATGTCAAGCTAACCAACAAGTTCTCATTTGTTACATATATATAAGTCCAAAAAACATGAAATTTCCAGAAAATCTGCCAATGCTCTACACTGACAAGAATATAAACCAAATTTTTTGACAAATAATAATAATAATAATAATAATAATAATATACTGTGTAAGAGTTATGCATTACCGAACACTGTATGTGCTAAAAGGATGAGAAGATCCATCAGAACATGTCAACACAAATTGGGTTGAGAAGCCACAAGGAACTTTGATCTGCAGCCAACAATTATGGAAGTTGAAATACATCACCTATTATATACGCAATAATAAGTTCACACCTCAATTTCAAATCTTGTTTTCATTAAATCCACCATACAAGACAGCTTGCCTTAAAAATTCTGTTTGCAGTTTGCAAATGACTGTCAAGTATGACATTACAAAATATGCCATTAAATTCAGCTTATATGCAAACAAGTAACTTGGGGAGTATTTCACATACAAACTGAACTTCTATATTTAGGCATCACCAAGTTAAGAACATACTGATAAATCATTTGAGAATTTCTCTGCAATTACAACAGCATCTGTGCTATTGATCTTGATCTGATAGCCTGACCTTCTCAGATATAAAGTTGCTGGCTCCCAATTCTCAGCAGAATCCATCTGTTTTTACAACAAGATGATATCGCAAAAGTTTGTCAAGTGATAATAAAGAAATAAGTTGGTTGCAAAATACTAGGTATATTCTATTATATAATAGACCACTGAATTAGATAAAAGAAAGGAAACCAGCTTATTAATAAAACCTTAGCAGATGACAAAGTCACCATAACTTATCCAGCCAAAAATAAAAAATAAAAAATAAAAGACAAATCTATATTGATTTCAGAAGCACAAGTAAAGGAAATATGAGATAATAATCAAAAAGTTTAATTTAGCTCATTTTGACAAGACAAAGTCAACCTCCCTCAACTACAAAGAAACAAAAGAAGAACCTGGGAGCCAGGCACTATTAAGATAAGCATATATGCCAGTGAACGTTTATAGAAAGTAGCACATCAAATGATTGACATAGATTCCCAAGTTTGCTCCGCAGCCGAGTAACATAACCAATTCCTTTAGAGCAGAAGATTTAAGGCATTTAACCAAAAATCAGACACGTCATCAAAGCTAGCCAGCTTAGTAACCACCCACCAAAAAGAAAAAGAAAAAAGTTTCAAGGAAATGGCTTCCCAGGTTCTCAATCAATTCAATTAAAACCCATCTATACTATATTTTGAACCAACGTTTTATGAACTTGGGTTGACATCATCATGGCACAATACATATGCCCAGAGATTGCATGACATATATAAATTGCAAGTTGTTAGCTTGACATAATCAACTTTTACTTTTTTGTAATCAAACGGGGAGGGAGGAGTTGAACTTGGGACCTCTACAAACACTTTGTTGGAGAGAAATGCTTTACCACCAGACCAAATGCTAGTTGGCCTTGACATATCTTTCGTCTTCTTTTTCAAAAAACTAGAATAATTTTTTTTTACAACATTGTAATTGTATTTAAAAAAATAACTGAATGACACCTCAAGTTGTTTCCATAAGCATGCGAGTTGTTTTTTTTTTATACAAGAAAGCAAAATTCATTAAGAAAGATAAAAGCAAACAATACTTTGATTCCATAGTCATGCAAGTTTACATGAGATAGTAAATGCAAGAGCAGAAAATAAAATGCAAGTAAACCTCAACAATGACACTGAACCAAAATGAGAACAATTGGTAAAAAAAAAAATTATTAACTTATGTACCTATATTGGAGTTTCCTCCTAAATGACTTCATACACTTCCTCAATGCTCAATCATATATTTGATATTTGAATTTCATCGAGCACCAATTATTGTTAGGATATGGGGTTTATCCATCTATACTAAAGATGGAGACTTATGAATTAGATGTACTTCAATAAAATAGAGAAACAAATTGATGCAAAAACTAAACCTACCAGCAGTAGAACGCTAAAAGTGGCTTGTCCTCTAGAAATATATGTGTCAATCTCCAGTTGCATCTCCGGGTCTATAAAGTACCTCGAAGACAATGCAAACATATAAAACTTAGAAAGACCAAAAAAATTTTTTGAAAAGAATGCGTCTATGAATAATAAAAGTCTATTCGTTCAGACAAATATGTTTTGTACAGGAAAATGAAATAGTTTTTAAATAGAAATCTTCTTTTCTTTCCATCTAATTATCTTTTACAAATAGATATAGCCATAAGGTTACAATTATTATTAAATAGAACTAGACAGATGCTTTATACAGGAAAAAAAAAATCAGAACAAAGAGAAGACAAGTAAGAAAAAAAAAACTATTTTAGCAAAGTATCTGATAGCGTATTCATAACAAAAAATACTTGTCCACTCAGCAAAAAGGTCTAACCCGGTAAATCTGGGGGGTAAAGGCATCAAAGAAATGCAGGGAAACAGAAGAAATGAATTTATAAAGACTGCCAAATCAACCTCTCATCATGGAAACATCAGGCATGTCTCGTGTGACATCACACTCACACTAACACAGAAAAGTACAAGCTACAACTGACTATCTTTCTTTTGTTGATATTCAATGTATTTGGAGGAATTTGGAGAAAAAAGAAGAAGAAGAAGAAGAAACAAACGCATATCCAAAACTACAACAAAAAACAAAACTTAAATTAACTTTTGGCATTAATATGGATTATAAAGGAAAGTACTATACATAAATCCATAACTATTAATCAGTCTGTCTTCATAAGAATAATTATAAGAACCCAATTGCAGAAAAAAGAATGTTTATGTTGAACACATCAATGCAGCATAATACACATACCACATTTAATTTTGTTTTGATCATTAGCGAATTGCCTCACTAGTTCCCCCTGACAATGGAAAACAGATGATTCATCAAGAAACAAAACTTTTAGACACAACCGAACGACAAGTATAGAAAACAACACACTCATGACCTGGGTACTTCAGGGCATTAAGTCATACCAAAGATATAACTAGGCTTTAAAAATATTTTTGGCAATTCATAAAGTTTAACAAAGCATGCATAAAGGGATACAGTGGATGTCCACAATAGATAGGCTAAAAGAATTATAAAAATGTAATGGTATAAATAGCCAATTCCACAATAAATGTAAGCAAAAACAATAAGTTTGGATATACATCACTGAAAAGTAAGGTTTTGTAATTGGCTATGATGATTTCCCATTTTTCTTTTGTTCTATAGGAAACATAATTCATTAAAAGTAATAGCTTTACATAACAAAACAGTGGATAAGGGATCCACAAAACTGAGTAAAACAGAAGAAACCAAACAAACAAGAAGAAATTCAAAAAACTAGACAACAGCTCTCCAATATAAAGAAATAGCAAAAAAACGAACAAATCCCAACTCCGAAGACAACGAACCCTCTCTCACTGATTATCAAGCTCCTCCCCCCTCCCATCCTCAAAAACTCTTCTGTTCCTTCCCAAAGATTTCCATTGCAAAAACAATACGCAAAAGTCCCAAAAGCATAAGCTTATAGGGATGGCGTTTCACATAATGAACCACCAAACACACTACATCTCCACAGTTAAGGGCATTGTATACAAAGTGGTCCAGTATTAAGTGGTGAAGGACATTACATCAACACTCCAGGGAATATTAGGCTGCAAGTCGATTCTAAAAATATCGAACAAAAATTGAAGATAATTGGATCCTAAATGTTCGCAATCTAGAAGTCTCACTAGATATTAGTCATATTACAAAATAGAGTGCACAACCCAAGTTAGACAATTCAAAAGTGGTGTCTCTGCTTCGGGGGGTGGGGGGTGGTTGTGTTGTGCGAGAGAGAGTTTAGTTTTCATTGAAAGATCAAGAAAAGTCTTGCTATTAATATATTCGTTCTTTACTTGCTTAAAGATAAAGGGAAATATGTGGGGTATGTCTGTTGTAGACTTGTAGCTGTCACAACTCACAATTAAAAAAAAAATACTTGGACTGGAATCAGGATTCAAAAAATATGGCTACTTATGTTTGTGCACTGTGCAGTGGTACGAATTCATAGCAGGATCATATTTTTTGGTCCATTTTGGGGTATAAAAGTCCACCTGCTAATTAATGACACTGACACCTGATAAAAATACTAGACCTAACTTCGAAGCATATGCAGATCTATTGGACTGATGAGTAAAACATATTGTCACAATCTAAATCTAAACATTGAAAAAGTGAAACACCATTTTGAAGGAAACTTCAACTACAAAAAAATAAGAAACACATAGAAACTGCACGCGTTTGCAAGCAAACATGCACAAAAAAAAAAAACAGTATCAACATATACAAAGGTATATAGAGAACCTGACGGCCTTGATCATCCATTGGTATGCAGTCAACAGCAATAATTTTATCAGCATCATCAGCTGTAACTATATATTCTGGATTTGTAGCTCCTGATTGAAGAATAACAAAATGAAATAATCAATATAAACTCGCACAAAATTTGTTACCGCCAAAAGGATCTAATCTACACAAGGAAAATATCAATAAAGTCCAGATTCATTTAGTTCTCTACCTTCAATAAACTCCCTAGTGCCATCTTGAAGATGACGAACCCACTGGTAAGCAAACAGTGATGACATATAAGTAACTCATAAAATAAGCAAACTGCTAATTAGATGGAAGTTGATTAGAATATTGAAGGAATTATACCTGAAACATGCAAAGTGAGGTCCCGCGTACTGGAAATCCACATCCAAGAAGTTTGCCTCCCGGTACAGCATCACCAATGATCTGAAAATTCTCTATGCCAGGGCCTTTTAAATTGAATAAGCCATGTTAGATTCCATTGCAAATCACGAGATAAGACCCTGTTCAAAGATAAAACACTAATCACCTTGAGAAATAGAGGATGTAATCTCAGCATGTGTGTGAGGATATGAGGTGCCATTGGTCATTTGCTCAGCTCTCGCATTCGCAACATCTTTATCAACTGAATCATGCAGATTAAAGCCATCCATATTCCTGTGAGTTGAATTACTCAGTCATAAAGAGGAAGAGATGTTGAATGATAAGGCACATAGGTAAATAGTACATTATTGACACATTGTTTATATTGTTATATTTCAGAGTAGCCCCTTGGATATAGATATATGAATCAACTTCCTTCTGTAAGAATCTGCTTATCCAAGTGAATTGACTAATCAATTTCAGTAAGATGTTTGAAAACTACATAGGTGCAGGGGTGGAAGAGCTGTGGGAGAGTAAGATTCTGTTAAGCTCTTTGGGCATCTATTTCGGTGGCTTTCATCAGACTGATGTTTCTTATATTCTCCTAGATTGGAAGGCAGTAGGGTTTAGTTAGGGTGCTTCTGTGAATCCTAGCTGCTGTGTATGTAATTTTTTTTGTTCCAGCTGCCTTTCACTGCTCTAGGACCTCTTGTCCTCATCTATTGTTTCATTCTATTTGATCAATAAAAGTTGTTTGTTTTCAAAACAGAAAAGAGTACTGACAACAGAGTGGTATGAAGCTATTAGACACAAATAATATTCTGTATTACGAAAATCTTTGCAAGTTACTCCTAAATACTCCTTGTAAGTGACAGGACTCAAGAAGAGTGGCATGAAACAAACTAATATAACACATCAAAACTTATTCAGAGGGATTCCAATGTAGCATCAAGAACAAACACCGCATGGCAATGTCATTCAATTTACAAAAGGGTTGTGCAATATCAAATATTGAACTCTTGGGAGGGACTTTTGACTTCTAGATCAAATTTGCAGGCAAGAAGACTGGATCAGAACTGTTGTCAATTAAAAATCTATACAAAGATTTAGAGGAAAAAAAACCGGATGTCTCTAATTTCCAACTTCTCATATCCACTCTGGCTGCGTCCAATTTGACTCTTCCTCATCATCTAAACTTCTTCTGAAGCCAAAATCCCAGCTCACAGGAAAGGTATTTGAAATAACTAAGGTTTCGATTGTGGAGTTACAGAACCTTGACAATCTATAAATTCTGGGAGAAGTAAGGCTAAAAATGGTGCTGCAGCCACACATCTTCCCAAAATCGAACTTTTCTCCCATTACCTACTATCAATTGAAGACAAGGAGCAAACCTATCATTTGAGCAGATATATCCTTCCATGGATTTCTACTTGAAATTAATTGAACTTGATTGGCATCCCACCCGTTAATCTGATAACCATACTTGCTTCTTATTACCACATGCCATAGTGAGTCTCTCTCTATTGGAAATCTCCAACGCCACTTTCCCAGAAGAGAAACATTTCATTTTACTAAGTTCCCAATTCCTAAACCTCCTTTCTCTCCACTTTTGGACACCACTTCCCAACTAATCAGATGATCTTTTCTTCCCTCTCTGATTCCTTCCCATAAAAAATTTCTCATCAACCAATTTTTTTTTTGAGAAAGAAACTGATATTTTATTAGAGACAAAAGCCACAGAACTTTGAGGACAAGCAGTCTTCAATACAAACTAAAAGAAACACAAGACCAACAAAGACAACACAAAACTAAAGATAAACCCAGAACTCTTAAGACACTACAGCTTTCCAGTCTAACATTAAGGCTGAAAGGGAGTAGTGTCTAAACTCAGCCCTGACCGATGCCCAAAGGGCAGACCAGAAAATAATTCGATCCCAAAGAGACTCTACACAAAACCCAGGGACATCATCAAAAATTTGCCTATTCCTTTCCATCCAAATCACCCAAAAAACAGCCAATAATCTACAGCTCCACAGGATTTTCGTCTTCTTGCCTCTTCCTCCACACTTAAAACGAATACTTAACAAATCATAACAGCTATTAGGAATAACCCAGCTTACTCCAAACTCCTTGAAAAATCTCCACCATATTTGAATAGAAAAAGGGCAATGAAGGAAAAGATGATCAACACTCAAAAGTTTCTCATCAACCATGACTCCGTTAATTATTGAAATCTTCGATCATTTAAAATTATTTGTTACAATCAAAAGTTGGAGTAATAAGCCACGACATAGAAAGCTGTTTTCAACACATAAATTATAATTGTGGGAAGAATAAGATCAAGGACTCCCAACAACAACTGATAGACATTGCGTACCTATCTATATTGGATGTGAACTGTTGTGGACTTTCTTTATTTATTAGCATCAAATTTTTCGTGTCTGTAAAATCAGTCATGTATTGCTGCACTTTCGCAGTTGGCTCCAAATGTTGAGCATCAGCATAACGATCAAACCCTTGCTGTTCCTGCACATATATATATATATATATATATATATATATATAGAGAGAGAGAGAGAGAGAGAGAGAGAGAGAGAGAGAGAGAGAGATGTTTATTGAACAATGAAATAAAACAATATATTATAAAGTTCAGAAACCAACAAAACAGAATAAGGAACTTTAATGAGTAGATAATATACCAACAGTACTGCAGATCCACGAGAAAATTGACTGTTCAAAATGCCATAACCTATGCTATCTTTACGATCAAATTCACTTTCAGCGTAATTTTCCCCAACTGATGTTAATTGTCTAATTTTATCCTGCTATAAGTAAGCAGATGCCTTACTGCAATTGACTTTTAATGTATAACCAATGACCAAAAAATCATATACTATTACGGATAAAGGTTATCTCAAGAAAATCAAGCCAATATGACTGATAGTATAGCATAAGCAAGTAAAGAAAGCAGCATCAACTAAATCAGGCAACTAGGGAGCTTCAGTTTCACTTAAATCTCAACCTCAAATGAAGTTGGGATTGAGAGCAAAGCTCTCAATGCCACCCAAACCATTACACAAGTGGCTTTAATGAACATCCATAATTTGCGGATTAATGAAAGATACTGGTTGACCTGTTCTATAGATGAGTTGGCTGATTTCATCCAATTTGATCCTCCCCCTTAGGCTTGTAATGTTTTCTTGTGTTTTCCATACGATAAATAGTGTTGAGAAATGCGAATACAATTTCCCCACATAAGATATTGGATGTATAAAGTGGGATGTTTCCCTAAGTTGCACGAGGCAGATTTTAAATATATAAATAAATGAAAAAATAAATAAACGGAGAACGCCACACCTGAATAGGCTGAACTCAGCCAACGTGGTGAGTGCCAAACCAGTGCATCATTGGGGGTCAAAAGATGAATCCAAACCACACCACCCCCACCAAAACCCCACACGAAAAAAAAGAAAAAAAAAAGGGCAACTAATTTTTAAAACCCTAAGAACCCAGATCCTTCAATCTTCAAATCCAAAAAGAAAACTAATAATAAGATAAATTTAATAACATATATTTTGTAAGCTTAGTTATCAGTTGATCTCAATTTTCAGCCATCAAAAGCTAACTTATGCACCTCATATTCATCCACAAACTGTAAACTTCTCACTCTTCTAATCCCTGAAAGCCACCATATATGCAATTGTAGGCTGATTTGCAAGTATGGATGTTTTCTTCCGGCACCAAATAAATATCAAGCAATAGTGACAATATGTGATGAATCTCATTACTAAGTGTGAAACCCAAAACACTAGTTGTAAAACCTAGGTCCCTTCTTTCCTTCCCTACAACAGTTTCTCACGGTTCCTATTATTCTCTACCTAGTTCCCCACCTCTGTCATCTGTTTGCACCCCGAAACCTTAATAGTCATATGTCAAATTATTTAACTTCTGTGTAAGAGTACTAATGTTCATGCAGTTTCAGAGCTATGGTACTGATCTGACTAAAGTTCTTAATGTCGGAACAAATCAAAAGATCCAAAGCAGAAATATTAACGGATAATGAACAACAAGTTATAAGTTATCCATCTAAATGGTCCCGTAGGGAGAAATTTAAGTAAAAATAAATAGGGAGAAAGAAAGAAAGAAAGGGTCACTTTTACAAGAATAAGCCTGCGTGAGATTAATTATCAAAGGCATAAGTTAGCATCATGAGCTACAGTTTTTGCCATAGTTTTCAATTCCTTATATGCAATTTAGGGTAAAACTTTGCATTGTATCGTATATAAATAAAAAATCATCGCTGACAGTAGCATGAAGTAACAAAAAATCATAGCTGAAAATAGCATGAAGTCACAGGAGTGCCAACTTACATGTGAAGTTCTAATCTTCCACTGCAATTCATCATGTAGATGCTGCAAATTCAAGAAAAGAAAAGATGAAGGCTGACTTAAGAAAACTATTTGCTACACTGATTCGCAGAAATCACATTGCAACATATGACAGACCAAATAAAAGAGCAACTTTTTATCCTGTTAAGAAAAAAAAAAAGGGACATGACAGACAAGTGTGAGGAAAAGAAGAGAAAGAACAATAAAAGGTAGATGTCTTGTTAAACAACATAATATATGTGAACAGCAACATGGCCTATTTGTAATGCCAAAAAGATAGATTCAAATGTTTTGGTAGCAGCCAAACATAGCCCAAAAAAAGTAGTACATGATCGAGAGGCAGACTCAAAACAACATTGTATTCAAAATATGCATAACCTAATATATTTGTAGCATAAGTTATCTCTGTGCTTTATTTATACCTTTAAACTGTTGGATATGGCAGAAGCATTTATGACATGGGGCCAAATACCATATTCAGCCAATAACCCGAGCATGGAAGACATGAAGACATATCTCTCATCATCTACAGCCTAGAATATACGTAAGCCATTAATAACAGAAACTCCAGAAAAATAAGCTTAAAACCAAGTATAAAAAAAAGGTATTACATAATAATAATAAGCAGAGCACTGCACAAAGCCACAAACCAAAGATATCAGATCAAAAGTCTCACATTCATGTATCAGTGTAAGAGTGGATTAACCAGTCTATGTAAATATACGAGATTCATAATGAGATAAACATATGGAGATACTGAACATCCAAAGATCATGGTATTCTCAAATGTCCTGGACAACTAACATTACATATGTATCATATCAGCTCTCAATTTCTAATCAAACATTAAGAGATTTTTGGAAAACCATTATTTGCATTAAGCTTTCCTTTTTCAGGTTATAACTACAAGAGTTCCTTCTATTTCCTACTCTCTCACAGGTTGTCTGAGAATAAAAGTCAAAAGGCTTTGATTGCCATGAAAGAATGATGATAGAGAGTGATAAATTGTTTTACATCAAACATAACAACCTACTTTTCCATTGTTCTCATGCAAGAAATCAACAAATAAATAATATATTGGGCCTAAGGTTCTCACCATTTCTTCTACTGACAACAACAAAGAATAAGCTTCTCAATCTCAGGCTCTCAGCTACAAACTATCACAATATTTCAAAATAGAAGCACCGTTTTTAACTATGAAATTACCTTCAAATCATGAGTTAATTTCAAATTTTCTTCAAGATCACCTTTTCTGCGGGCCAACTCATTTAATGCAGAAGTAGTGGCTTCATTCTGCTTCTCATCAATTGCCTATCAGTAAACATTATATTACTTCATACTCTAGATCTTGCAGACCAGAGTCAAAGACTACGAGCTTTTCAATTGGCAAAAGATCTAACAAAAAGAAAAATGAAATCTAAGGATTTCAACAAAAAATTCTATTCATTCTAAAATGTTGGACAAACCATTCGTAAGTCAGCAAATTTCTTCTCCAATGCATACTTCTCATTCAGCAGCCGCAATTCCTGATACCATGAAGACCAATGAATTCTCCAGCATTTTAAATATGCAGAAACACACCTATTACAACAAGGCAAATGAGAAAAACGAATTTTGAGAATTTACATACCTTCACACAGGCAACAGTGATTTGCCCACGAAGAAATTGGATCTCCTCTTCCTGCGCTCTGGCTCGGGAATAAAGTTCCTGCATGTAAAACTTATATAGTGTAAGAAAATCGAATGGAGCTTCATTTTAAGTTTCAGGTAATGAAATATTAGTACCGTAGCTTCTTGATCTTTAAGATGAACATCACTGTCATCCCTTAAATTCTTGGGAGAACGACGTGCTTCCGAGTTATGCCTACAAATAGAAATGGGGAAAAACAAAGATACTCCATGTCATGAAAATAGAACACACCATTTAACTTGTGTATTGCAAAATTGATAGGGCTCAGTAGCACATGCTACTCAATGAAGGAAGTGATTGATACCAAAAATGAAAAGCCAGTTATCTAATTTCCACAATAAGGAAACTTACAAGCTTTTATGCACCAATTGCATTTTTTTTTTCAAGTTTATTTGACACAGTACTCCAGTGTTTTTCTTCTTAGAGTTATCTTGTTAAATATAAGGGCTAATTTCATTTTACTTCCCTGATCTTTACACCTTAAATCATTTGTGCCCCTGCACTTTTGATTTCATCACATGTGCCCTTGTACTCACCAATTTTAATCAATCTTATCCAATCATTAGCTTTTCTGTCTATTATTTTGTTAATTGCTAATGTAGCTCTAATGTGTCCTATATTGATGTGGCATGCAAAATCATATCATAGGTGACAAGAATTTCAAAAGATTTCATACAATAGTTGACAAAAAAAAAAACTAAAGATTGGATAAGATTGATTAAAATTGTTGAGTACAGGGGCACATGTGATGAAATTAGTCTAATTAGAAGTGCAGGGGCACAAGTGATTTAGGGTGTAAAGGTCTGGGAGGTAAAATGTAATTTACCCTAAAAAATAATTATCTTGTTATCGATTTCTAAGAAAATTATGATGTGATCTATACTTATCTTTCGGATGAGACTTCTAAAAGGCTCTATTGTGACACCAAGGTTTCATATTCTTGTTCTTTTTGACGGGCAGAAAGAGAGTATAATTCTTCATATCTATTCTTCTTTTTTATATTACTACTCCTCCAGCAAACTTCTACAACAACAGACCAACACAACGTATAAACCACAACTCATGCTCAAGGTTTTAAACTTTAAGCTATAACGATTGTTGATAAAGCTCACTGTGTTCCAGGTAGGCATTGTTACAGGGGAAAAAAAAAACCTTTGCACTAGCAGTATCTGAGAAAAAAACCCCGATGTAGTAATGCTGTAATGGAAGGGACTGTAGCATCATTCAGACATAAACCACATATGCGCAACCTCATTTGCACGCCATTCTCAATTGAAATGACTAATAAGTGCAAAAAGAATTTAATTAATATATTCATGCGGAATAAACACTCATTTAATAAGCTAGTTTCGGCTTTACCTGTTCAAAGCATCAGCAATTTGACTCTGCACTCCAGCATCCTTTAACTGTCGAGATGCACTCTGACTCGAAGACATCTCATTGACAGTTTAAGATTCTCTTCAAGAAAAACTCGTATAGCTTCATAACTGATTGTTCCCATCATAACCAATCAAATCTTGCATTTTACTCCATTTCATTCTCCCATTACCCTATGCTGCTACCAAAAGTTGTAAGGAGCTAAGGAAACCATCACAATGGGGTCCTATGAGTATATATATTACATCAGAAATTAGAATAGTATCGTAGTGAAAGCATAAAATTTAGAAAACTTAAAACTAAAAAATGCAACAGTAAAGAGTCAAAAACAAGTGCATATATTTGGCAGGTTCATCATAAGGATTACCGACAACTTAAAATTCAAGATTGACAACTTCTTAAGAAACAAAGTACTTCATTATGACACGAACCACTGAACCAGCATACCAAAATACAGAAAAAACCAAAGTGGAACACCTCAAGCTACTTTCCATACAGTACTATAAGCCAAAACAACTCTAAAAGCTACTTAAACTCACAAGCCTTTGCACCAAATGCTCAAACTCCAGCATGCACATTTCCACAAATACTAAAGCCAGCAGGAAAATTAAATTAAACTAAAATCCTAACCTGACTTCCAGTTCCAGACTTGAAGAATTAGCCTCCCAATTTGAGATCAATTCATCTTCTCTCCTCTGAAATCAATTCAACAATTCAACATTCATAATAGAAATTGAATGAAATCCCCAACCCAGAACCTAATTCATAAAATCCCAAATTAGAATCAAAATCATACATCCCAACTAACTAGCCACTATAATTTAACACATGATTCACATAAACCCTAAACTTTGAAACTGCTACGTACTTACGCGGAGAGCAGAGGAAATAGAGGATTGAATAATTGATGAAAGCTGGTGTCAAATCAAAATGGATGAGACTATGAGTATTCCAAACTTGTTGGGCTTTGAGGGATTGGTGTAGCAAATGGAAGAGAAATTGGGACTGGAGGAGGAATTGGATCTGTCTTAAGCTGAGGACTGAAGGAGGAGGAAGAAATCCTGACGAATTTTGTTTCAGGCTTTTTTTTTTCTCTGTGAACTCGTTGCGCATGTTTAGACTTTACGTAAGTCTTCTATACGTAAGTAATTTCTTTTTTTTTCTGGTATTAATATCCATCGGCGCTTGGCGTAATAACTTTTCTCCTTTTAGTAGGAAAGAAAGTGCGTAGCATACGCCTATATTTAGAAGGGAGTATTTTTTTTTTACGAAATTTTATGCCACGTGTTGTCGGTTTTAGAACGGAAAAAATTCATGAATCGGAGATAACTTGATTGAGAGAGGAATTGGTATGAAAATATTTTATTTCTATTAAGGTGTTTTACAGATCATATAGATTATTGAAGGAGGAATTGGAAGAAATCCTGACGAATTTTGTTTATGTTTTTTTTTTCCTATAAACTCGTCGCGCAGGTTTTAGACTTTACGTAAGTCTTGCTATAAAAAAATAGACTTTACGTAAGTAACTTTTTTTTTTCTGATTGGGCTATTACAATATTAATATCCATCGGCGCGTGGCGTACCAACTTTTCTCCTTTAGTAATAAAGAAAGTGCGTAGTATTTTCACCTTTGAAATTTTATGCCACGTTTTGTCGGTTTTATAATGGAAAAAATCATGAATAGGAGATAACCTGAATGAGAAAAGAATTGGTATGAAAATATTTCATTTTTTCGTTAAAGTGTTTTTCCGATCATATGGAATCAAAATATAAATGAAGCTAATTCCAATTGGTAATGATGTTGTTTTTTAGTGTTAATGACTTGGAAGTAAAACTTGCATATATGACTAAAATAATGGCCAAAACCTTACTTTACAAATAATAAATTATTTTTGCATCCATAAAAACGAATCTAAGTTTGTAAATTTTTAGGACTCGAAAACTTATGTAAATTTACTTTCAAGTTCAATTATATATTCCAAGTTTAAGCATATATATCTGAAATGGATCGTTTATATTTGGCCAAAAATAATGGAATGTGAATTCGTTTATAACTTAGCCAATTAGCATCATCAGCAACAATTTCAGACTCATGCATGTTTTACATTAACTGTACGTATATTTATCATTTTATTACTATTATTATATATTTTTTATTCTCATTCCACCCGTTCCATAATGTCAATGAGTCTTGAATATGTGATCTTCATGGTGTTGATTTTTTTAAATAATCAATTGGTCACAGTTCATCGGCATCATAATTGTTTATAATTATTGAATTCATTCATTCATTTGTTCTATGCAACCAAAAATGAAAGCAGCAGCAAGCAGTCAAGCACCATGATCCATTACTTGGATTTTCGTTAGCTAGCTTGTTAATCATGATCCATTATTTAGATTTTCGTTTTCCCTTTCTTGTAGCGAGGTATGACTGTATGAGTTCATGACAGAAAGCATAAAAAGTCGTCAATTAATAACTAACAGGTATGGTGCTTTCTTATATTCTGGTGACCTTGCATTGTTTTTCTGCTTCATGTTAGTTTTTATTGTAAGAATAGTATGGACATCAAGTTTACAATCATGAATTGACAATTTACCATTCAAGAAATAAAAAGTAATTAATTAAAGAATTTTAAGGACTTTAATCCTACATATCTGATTACAAGATATCAAATAAGATGTGCACAATATAATATAGGTATTAGACATAATTGATTTTCTTTATTGTCCAAAAAAAAGACATAATTGATTTTCTTCATGGGAGGATATCAACCGTAGTCTAATCCCTATATAAACTGGGTCCTTGCACTCTCTCATCATCCTTGTTAAAAATCTCGATCCATAGATTACGAAAACCTAGAGACGTATAAAAGAACTTAGTTTGTTCTAATGGCCTCATCATCAGGTTTGTTACTCATAACATTGTTTTAGTTATTTGCCGTAACTATTTGGCATGCTTACATATTTGTATACGTCTTTATGTTCTTGTGTGTTGTCTTAGTAAGACTAGGAATAAGGTTTTTGATGCATACTATTATGCACTTCATCACTACTAGTTTGCTTTTGGGAATAATGCACTGTGTTTTTCATTCACTTTTGTGTTAAAATTGTGCTACACAATAGGCTTTCTTTTCCACAATTACGTCCTAGTCTGCTAGCTAGACAATGTTTAAATCATCGTGGTTAGAACATGTATTATTAGATGTCATATATGTGAATGATATATAAAGTGAATCTTTCGTTGAGGCCAATGTTGAATACAGAGTTAATATGCTAATTTCAACCATGATTCGTTGCTAGTATACATGCTGGATTTGGATTCTGTTTTTCCAAGCTAGAAATGCATGAGGGTGTTTATCTTAAGTGAGATTAAAGACAAATTTAGATGTTTATCATAATTCTGCTTTCACAAATTTTCTGTAATCTTTGTATACGCTCAGTTTAATTGTGAACAATTCAAACCAGTCTCACAAAATGTCATGTTTCATAGGAAATTTCCTTCCACAAAACCAAGCATAACAGATATATAAAAACGGAAAAGGCAATGGTGTATATAGCCTAATAACATCTGAACAAATTTTCAATAAAAATTCAAATGTATTCATCAGTAAGAAAATAAACCAGCACAAGCAAATAGAAAACCAAGCAACAATCATAGTGAATTGAGACCCAAAAAGGCAAAAAAAATGTACGTAGTACTATAGTAGTACATAGACATAGTACAAACCACAGCTAGCAGCCATAAGAGTCCAACTCATTTGCTCATTACAACAAAATAAAGAACACACAACTAAACTTACAAAGTAAAACTGGAAATAAACATTCGAACTCCCAGAAAATGAGTTCTTATAGAGACCCTTGAGAAGATTTCCAAATATCTTGGCATCAGATAGGTTTGCCTGTCACAGCATGGTCACATCTTTTGCAAATAAGCTGCAGGATAAAGATATATGTGACTACATTAGTGAAGAGACATGGATTGATCGAGTAGAAAGAATATCACACATATTTGCAACAGCAGATGATGATCCTTTTCTAGAACACTTGCATACGCCGTCTACATGGACAACAATAAGTAGCAGAACTAAGACAGCGTACATCTTACAGAAATTGAAATGTAGATCAGATTGATGAGAGATTATCTATGATCGAGTTAATGTAATTAAGATAAATTATATATGATTCTATATATACACATATGAAACACAAACATTAGGACATTAGGATCAACAGCTCGCAGCTAGTGATTCATCTATATCAGTATGACATAATCACTTGAACAATATTGTTTTATCAAATTGCAGGTAGTGTTCCTCTGAAGCACATGCACACTCACACATATATATAAATACATAGATGATTTCACCTCATTAAATTATTTATATATATATATTTATAATTAAGTGTGTGCTGACTTCAACTATATATATAGATGATAGAATGATGGGTGGTAACTGGTAAGTTCAATTAACAACTGCTAGTACCTGAATTGGTGAGATAGCCATGCATGTTGTCCCTGTTAACATTGAAAAAATGAGAAACTATTAATTAGAATCCAATGACCTATGAACAATTAATTGAACAGTAAGGCGATTAAATATATCAATAAGAAAAAAACATGAACATGCAAAGGTCAGTAAAGAAATAATATATGCATTGTTAACTTTATGACATGAAAAGGAGTCAATCAATGAGTCAAGTACATACCATCCACGTCTAGTATTGTAGATTCCTCAAAACATCAGCACTCACAAGCTACAATACCTCAGTCTCTAATGTTTGTTATTGTAACAGAAGGTACATGTCTGATTTTATTGAAATCCTCTCCTTTTTCCCCGAGTCTATTACAGAATTCGCGGTACATCTGTTTGATGGTTAATTCCTTAAGGGTAGAAATATCTTGAAGCCCAACTGGAACAGCCTTCAATCCCCAGCAATATCCGATGTGCAAACTGCAGAGACTCCGCATGGCTCCACTCTCCACCGTCCACTCCTTTAATTCGCATAAACCAAGGAGGGAAAGAAACTCAAGTTTAGGAAAGCCTCCTGGCGAGACCACTATTGTTTCTGACTTGAAAGCACCCATTCTGAGGTAGAGGTTTCTTAAGTTGGGCAGATCCTGTAGTAATTTTATTTGACCATCCGTCAGATGAGTTTCCTCCAGCGTTAACTTGGAGAGGTTGGAGCACAAGTGGTCTTCCGGGAACACCTTGATCCGCCCATACAGTTGCAGCTTGTATAGATTTGGACAGCTCAATAATATGTGCATTGGTATATCTCCATTTCCATTACCTGTTGTCAAGGACAGAGACTGAAGATGATCAAATGTGATGCCTCTAGATTTCATGATATCCTCCAGAGTTTTGAATTCTGTTGATCGTGGTGCATCTACCACTAGTTTTCTTAGGTTGGTTAGCTCAACGATATCCTTCAAATCACAATCTTCACTTGAAACATTCACTAATGTCCGCAAATTCTGAAGAGTTGCCAATGACAGCTTCTCAGTTACTCCGTGATTCAAGGGTAAATATAAATGTCTCAACTGTTCCATCTTCCTGAACACATTTGGTATTGTGACGCACACCCAATCCACACAACGCAAATCAAGAGTTTGCAAACGTACCAAATTAGCTACAGAAAATGGAAACTGCTTTATTTCACTATTCCTTAGACTTAGAAACCTCAAGTGGACTAGAGTCCCAAGAATGCTGGGTAGCTCTACTACTGGTTCTGCCTTGATATCTTCAAACTTAAGAACTCTAAGCAATTTAAAGTCCTTGAATAATGATCTCAGTAATTTTCTATTTCCATCCGAGTAAAAGTGACCTCGGACAAAGTATAACAGAGACCTCAAGGGGGCACGTCTTTCATCAATTAGCGGAGCTAGTTTATGACCAATCTCGTCCAAATGGATGGAAAGTCTTCGAGCTTTATTGAATGGTGCTGCCTGGATTTCAGAAGAATTCACAACATAGAGAAAGTTATCATTTTTTGCCTTTGAGCGACAAAAGTCTCGCATAAGATCATGGAGACGACAAGTTTTGATATTTCCATTCAAACCATGGTTTACAACTTCAACCATGCACCTTTCTACCAACTCATTCAAGTAACTATATGATGCATCTTCCATACTTTCTGCTGAACCCGAAGATATTGGAGATATAAGACCTTCTGCCATCCATAATTGACTCAATCTTTTCACTGGTATCTCATAATTGTCAGGAAAGTTGCCTAAATATTGAAAGCATAGTTGTAAGCGTTCTGGTAAGTCATCGAAACTCAATGCCAACACCCATAATATATCTTCATATTTGCTTTCGATTGAAAGATCTCTTGCAAGATTTTTGCTTCCCCATACGTATTCAGCAACGTTGTTGCTAACAGTTATCCACTCTTCAACCGTATTCTTCCTAGCTAGAACTTCTGCCAGCACAATAATAGCTAATGGCAATCCTTTACAACTTTGAAGCATCTGCTTTCCTAGTACCTTCTTTACTGAAATATTGGGGTCTGAAATATAAAATAATAATGAACCGGATCAATTACTTTTTTTCTTCTTTCAAATTAATCAGCAACTTTACGGTCAATTAATAAACCTTTAGAATTTTTTTCCTTCCCCGTTGCACCGGTCAACATATTTGGAAAAAATATGTTGTTTTTTTTTGGATGAAGGAAAATTCAAAATTTTTGATCAGAAATGAAATTTTGAGAACAGGGTTTTTCCGAAAAAAACGGCGGAAACAGGGTTTTGGTTTCAAAACGGGTTTCGTCGTCGTGGTTTTCTTTCGTGGTGTTGGAATTGTCGAGGGTGGGAGAAAGATACGAGGTCTTCTTTCTCTCTTCTTTTTTGGGGGGTGTGTTTGGTGTTTGGGGGTCGGGGGGGTTGGGTTTCGGGGTTCCGGGCGGGGGTGGGGTTTGGGTTTTTCGGGGGAGGTCAGGTTCGTGTGTCCAAAGTCCGTTTTGGGGTGGGGGGGCGAAAGGGCGGTTTGCAAAACCGGCTTGCCGGGGGTCGGGTGTGGGTTCTCGGACTAGGGGAGTTTTATGGTTGTGGGAAAAAGGGTGAAAGGAGATCGGGGGGTTTCGGTGGTGGGTTGTCGTTGGGTGGGTCTTTACTGGAGCAATATTCTACCAAAATTCGATAGTCTTTGTTCGGAGGATATTTCCTCCAATCTTCTTGCTTGGGTCGGTGTGGTTCGGGGTTTCTCGTTTCGGTTTGGGTTTTTGGTTTGTGGGGGGTTTTGGTCGGTGGCCGCTGTTGACAGTGAAAAGGGAATTTTGTGTCGAGGTGGTTCGGGAGTCGTGAGGTGGTTTTGGTTTATGTTTCCAATGAAGAAAAGCTCTCTTCTTGTCTTCCCTTCTCTCCGGGAGGAAAGTTGGATAAAGAAAAGTACTTGGCAGGTGGGGATAGTATACCTCTTATTTTCTAGGAGGTTTACGGGAGGAAAAATAAGTTGTTGGGTTTGTTTGTGAAATGGTGGTGAAGATGATAAAGGGTTGAAATGTTGTTCTCCTATTTTCGAAAATGTTTTCGAAGTCCTATTGTGTTGGGGCGTTGGAACCTTGGTCTTTCCCTGTGTTCCTTCGACCAAGCTTTATGTGCTCTTACTCTTCGTCATGAGGAGTTCGTGATCTTTTTCAATGTACCAAATCCCGGTCTCCCTTATTTTATCAACTTATTGGGAGATTATTGGAGCCCCAGAAAATTTTCTTCTGGTTGTTAAAAAAAAATTTTACTATATCGTCTTATTCCAAAAGTTGGAATCCCCAAAATATCATTTCGCCTTTGCAATGTTATTTATAAGATTTGCTCTAAAGTTATAGTATTTAGCTTTTCTCCCCAATTATTTCTCCCTTCCAAAGTGTTTTGGAGCTCGCAATATCCTTGCAAGGGTGTCACCAACATAACAAGCGTTCGGTCGGGATGGGTATATGGCTTTGAAATTGGATTTGAGCAAGGCTTAGTCGTATGGAATGGTCTTCCTCCGAAAGGTTATGGAAAGATTCGGTTTTGCTATCCTTGGGTTGATATGATTATGCAATGTGTCACGACCGTTCGTTATTCTTTTCTAGTCCGTGGAAAACCAAGGGGTTTTGTTATTCCCTCAAGAGGTCTCCGCCAAGGGGATCCGTTATCTCCATATCTATTCCTGTTGGGAGCTGAGGGTTTTTCTGCTCTTCTCTCTCAAAAAGCTCATGATGGGTGTTTGCCGGGTATTGCTATTTGTCCGTTGGCACCAAAAGTTAACCATTTGTTGTTTGCAGATGATAGTTTGCTGTTTACAGAAACATCTACCATCGTGTGCTGCAATTCAGGATGTACTTACAATCTATGGGGCTCCGACAGCAAGTAAATTTTTCAAAGAGTTCTATAGTTTTTAGTAAGAATGTGTTGGTGCAAACTCAGGAAGTTTGTCTGTTCCCATTGTTCCAGTTCATGAGAAATATCTGGGGCTTCCTACTTATGTTGGACGTGCTAAGACAGAGACTTTTCAGTATATTAAGGAACGTTTGGCAAAGCGGCTTCAGGGATGGCAAGGTAAACTGCTTAGTGGGGTAGGCAAGGATATTCTGATCCGTGTTGTAGCCCAAGCTCTTCCTACTCATGCAATGAGTTGCTTTCTTCTTTCAAAATCTTTTTGTCAAGATCTTCAACAGATGTGTGCTAGATTTTGGTGGGGGAGTTCAACTGATAAAAGAAAAATTCATTGGCGATCTTGGGAGCGTTTATGTGTGCCCAAGGAACGAGGAGGTCTAGGGTTTTGGGATCTCCATGGTTTTAACTTAGCTCTATTGGCTAAGCAAGGGTGGCGTATTTCTGAAAATTCGGATTCTTTAATTGCCCAGATGTATAAAGCACGATATTTTCCACACTCCTCCTTCTGGGAAGCTGAGGAATCACAAAACCCTTCTTTTTCTTGGCGAAGTATTTTGGGAGCTAGAAATCTTCTTTTGAAGGGAATGAGGTGGCAGGTGGGGTATGGTATGGAGATTTCTACATGGTCTGACCCTTGGCTACCGACATTGTATCCTTTTCGACCTACTTCCTTTGCTTGTGTAGGGCAATCTGGTTCAGTGGTGTCTGATTTTATTCTTCCTTCCAGGACTTGGGATAAATAGAAGATTGAGGATATGTTTGAGGAGTCGGATGCTACAGTTATTCTAGCTATACCTCTCAGTAATCGTATCACTCCTGATCGACGAGTGTGGGCACCAGATGCTAAGGGCTTGTTCACGGTTAAATCGGCTTATCAACTGGTAATGGATTCTCAGGAGTTGGTAAGTGATGTTGTGTCCAGTGATCAATGGGTTCCTCTGTGGAAAAAGGTTTGGCATGCTCACATCCCTGCTTCTGCTAAGGTCTGTGTTTGGAAGACTGGGACCAATATCCTTCCTACTACAGATAGGCTGTTGTCGAAACAGGTGCCCATAGGAAATTCGGTGTGTTGTTTGTGTAATGATGCGTTTGAAAACATTCTGCATCTATGTGGTTTTTGTCCTTTTTCGAGAGCAGTTTTTGATGTTGTCCCAGATATTGCTCTTTGTTACACTGCTGCTGATGACAACTTTACAAGCTTCTTGGACTGGATTTTGCATTGTTCTACGTTGCTTTCGAAGGATAGTTTTAGCCATCTTCTTTTCTTGATCTGGTGTGTATGGAGGGAGAGGAACAGACGGATCTGGGAAGGGAAGAGTATGCGGGTAGGTGATTTGATTTTTCAGTCCAATGCTTGGCTACATGACTTTCAATTCTACAGACGCAAACCAAGTACCCCCCCCCCAACTTCTAGGGGGTCTCTTTGCTGGAAACCTCCTTTGGGCTGGTTAAAAATTAACATGGATGGGGCGTTTTCTCATAGCGAGCAGTTGGGTGGTATTGGTATTATTATAAGGGATGAGGGTGGTAATTGTGTGGGTGGCAAGTGCCTTCGGGTTCCCAATGTTGCATCTCCAGAACATGTCGAAGCTTTGGCAGGGCATGTGGCTGTTCGCTTAGCTCAGGATGGTGGGTTGTCTCCGGTTGTTTTTGAAACCGATTCTTTGCTTCTCACCAATGCAGTGCGACAACAGTCCTCTCTCAATTCCATGGTTGGACCAATCTATGATGATATTGTGGATGGATTGAATAGCCTGCCTGGTTCCACCTTCCACCATGTTGTTAGACAAGCGAATTCTGTGGCGCATTGTCTTGCTCGTAAGGCTCTTTGTAATGATTTTAATAGTTCTTGGGGTAATTTACCTCCTGTTTTTATCCTTGATGTACTGGAGAAGGATTTCAACCCTTCCTCTTAATTCGTAATAAAGCTTTGACTATTCTCTCAAAAAAAAAAACATATTAGAAGGAAAACACACACTATTGTATATGTGTACACATGTATATGTAATTTTTTAAAGTATTAAATAAACCGTGTAGAAATAGTAGAGTGAGAAGTTTTAGGGAGAAATAAATTGAAAAAAAAATTTATTTTTTTCTTTTTCTTTTCCATGAGTGTGAGAATAGGTAGTTTTTAAAAATATTTTTTTTATTAATTATTTATTTGTGTTTTGACCTTATTCTCTCTAATGATTAAAATAAGATATATAGTTATTTAATTCAACTGAATTTTTCTCTTTAGAATACTCATTTAGCATTATTGTGAACAACTAATACTAGTAGATCGTTAGCAAGACAAAGAGAGCGGCAAAAGCTAGGATTTTGTAGGAATAGATGCGAACACAAGCGTGGCGGCCCTCTAGGGTTTCTCTAGCCATCACCGTCCTTCTTGTGCTCGTGGCGGATCTCTCTCACCAAGCGACTGATGGCTCTTCCCCTTTGGTTCGTATGGCCAGAGAGTGCATGTGGAGACAATTGCGGTTCGCTGCGGCTGTTTTCATGACCGGCCCTGTTTGTCTTGATGGCTGCGGGGGGAGGCGAGACTCACTAGGATGGCTTTCGGTGGTGTTCTTCGTGGTGCTTTTCTTCACTGGCGTGTTTTGGCTGGTGGTGATTTTGGTTTGTTGGTCATTGGTATGGCGTGGGGTGATCTTTGCCTTGCTACTATTCGTGGTGGTTCCGGCGTCGTGATCTCTGCCAATTCCGATCAAGATGGGGGTATTTGGGATCCGTTCCGACGGGTTTGGGATCCCGGTATTGCAGTGGGGATGGGTGGCAGGTATGGTTTTGCCAGCGAGGTCGGAGTTGGTGATGTTGTTGCCACTCGATCTTTCGTCTCTCCTCAGTCTCATGGACGGGGAAGAAGAGCATGGGCTTAGGGCTTTGGGCTTTGGTCTGTGGTTGTTGGCTATGGTGGGCTGATGATTTTCATTGCCGTTCAGATGGTATATTTGTGGCGGGCTCATCTCTGTTATGCTAGTAGTTTTGTACACCCGGATGTGGTATTAGGCGAATCTACTAGTTTAATTAGTTTGAGTCATGTACTATTAGATAGGCTATGGTATTTTCTTTTTAGTCACTTGAGTAAAGTGTGTAACCCAGGATCAAATGGGTATTATTTACTAGGGCTTGGTCCCGGTTTAGGCCAACTGTGGCATAGGATTCGACCCTGGCGTATGTAATACCTTGGCATTGACTTAGTACGGTCGTATGATTTTATATCTATGGATTTATCCTTTCCCCTAAAAAAAGATATATAGTTATTTAATTATTAAGGGGAATCAAAGTTAAAAAATCGATTATGGTTGATAACATGTGTTATGTTAATAATAGTATAGTATACTAGAAACAATATAATACACACTCGATGAGTATGAGTATGAGCAGTTAATTGAAATGGATATGAGAGTAGTGTAGATGAATGTAGATAATATATTTTTATATTTTTTTCTATTATTTATTCAACTAAATGTTCCATGAGTATGAGCACATGGGTGTAGTCCGGTGGACTAGGCAGTGGCCAACCCGCTCACAACCCAAATTTGAATCCCCCACCCCACAAATTTCGAAATTTGGTGCCATACTCCATGTCCCCTTAAAAAAAAACCAACTATTATATAATTTTTTTTGATTTTTAAAGGGTATTTTGGTATATTTTTTCTGTTTTGATAAACATTGTGAGTTATCTTAAATATAATATATATAGATATACATATAGGCATAGAAGTTTGAGCCTTGACCCATAAAGACAAAATATTTTTTTTTTCAATTATTTTTATATATTTTTTATTCTCAGTTGGTCTATTTTCTCTCATAAATTAATAAGGCCCCTGATAAAACACGTTATTGGCTCCTTATAAAACACTTTACTGACTCTCGATCAGCAAAGACTTTTTTTTGTAGTTTAGATGTGCAAAATATATAAAGTTAAAAGGGCAGTGTTGATTTTCTTTTTCAAAATTTTGATGTGGCAAATTCTAGGTCTTATCTAATCAATCGCCTCAATTTTTCCCACAAGATTTATTTTAATTGCTTGGACATTAATTCTGTATGCAGGATGCATGTATATATTTGGCAGCTAGTGTACATATCCAAGATCATGCATAGATAGCATTCTTCATTAAACTAGAAGTTAGAGAAGAAAAAGGTTATGAACAGATCGAAGTAATAATTAAGGCGGTGGTCGTTTCAGTCAGCTTCAATTGATCGAATTAAAAAGACAACAGAACTAGAGATAAAAAGAGGAGTTGATGAGAAATACCTGTGTAAAATTTCTGTCCAGGGAATGCTATCTTCTCAAACAGTGTCCAGCTTTCATCATCTTTTAGTGCACGAGCTTCATAGAGAGAACGATTGCTGTCTGCACGAGCTACTTCTCTATTACCATTTCTTTGTGCATGTAGAGCTACTTCTCTATAACGAGTAGTGAGTAATATCTTGCTCTTTGTTTCCTCCAGTGGAAACCCAACATTCAAAGAGTCCCATGCTTCACAGGACCAAATGTCATCAAGCACTACCAAACACTTCTTTTCTTGTTGGGTAGTATAAAGCCGTTGTGCTATTTCCTGCATATTCATTCTTGAAAATTCTCCTCTTTGCTCATCCGTAGAACCAATAAGTTTGGTTAAAATTTCTTCCAAAACATCTCTGGATAGAAAGCCTTGAGATACACACACCCAAGCAAAACATTCAAAATGTTTTCTGACTATATTATGGTGGTAGACTTCTTTTGCAATAGTGGTCTTCCCCAAACCGCCCATGCCCCAAATAGAAACCACTCTATGGCTGCTTCTTTGATTCACCAACTGCCAAACCAACTTCTTTACATCCGTACCTAAACCACCAACAACATTACGTTCTCTAACATGAGAATACGTACGGCGTAACATATGATCCCGTCCAAGAGGATGAGTCCTCGCACCTCCATTATTCTCCATCCGTTGAGTTATGCCAAAAGTTTCCAACTTATTGCGCAAACTAGAAAGTTTGGTATTGATTCTCTTCATTTCTGACACAAGAGCAGCCGTACCGATGAAAGCAAACATTTTCGCAACACTTCCTTTCCTCTTGGAATTAGCCTCTTTGGAGACATAAGATTCAATGACATCCTCCAAATCACTAGCAGCTTCTCTAATTTCTGCAACCCAATTGCGTACTTCTTCATTGTCTCCTTGCCTTGCATCTGCATCTTTGAGGAACTGGCGCATCAAATCTAGCTCGTTTTCGATCTGCACGCTCAATTTGACCTCTGACTCCACTGGAGAACTTCACTTTCACTTCCGGAGTGATCAACTCAGCGAGCCTTTCGTGCACAAATGAAACGAGAGCCTCGGCCATATTTCTCTGCGCAAAACAAAATGAACAACCAACCAGTTTTTTTTCTTCTCCTGTTTTTTTTTTTTTTTCCAGATTTGATAGCATGGAGATGTCGATCTCATGCGTCTTCAATTTCTATATCATTATTATATTGTGCGTCTCTTAGTTGCAGCTGTTTTCCAATTAATGAAATTATTCGTTTGATAAAAAAATGAACAAAATAAATAAAAATAAAATATTGAATTTAAGCATAAATGACCAGAGTATTTATTTATTTTTTAGTAAGAAATGACAACAGCTTAATTATTTCATTACAGTCGAAGATTACACAAAGTAACCCACGTACCCAAAGGGTAAAACAGAAAATGTCATTACCCTAGACACCTATATGATTCAAAAGAACCCCAAAAATGCCATAGTAAACCTAATCCCAGTAGACGACCCACACAAGCAGGCTAAGACAAAAAACCTCCTCAAATTTGAGCTAGAGAAGACAGTGAGCCCAACCAATCCTACAGCCAAACCCTAGCTCAAATTTGTACAGTGAGCCAAACCCTAGCCAAATCCTAGAGCAAAATCCTAATTTTTTTTTTTAAATACAAATGTTAATTAGCATATGAGAAGCACATGTTAAACATACAGTCTCTGAGTTAAAAATTAACAACTTTCCTATATATATATATATATATATATATATATATTTTTTTTTTCAAGAAAGGGCCGGTGCACAATTTTCTTATATTTTGATAAATGAGTTAATTTCACCACTAATTTGAAGTTCATTTTGCACAGTATAAAGTCTAAAAAACTAAAAATAGTACAAACAATTTCACGCGTGAGCGCAATCCTTTCGCACGTGCAATACGTATAGAAAGACTAGTATAAATAAATAAAAGAGTTGAATAAAAGTTTTGTTAGCAGCTGCACCAACCTCTTAAATGACTCTCTACTTTAGCTTTTAACTATATGCATGACTCCTAAATATAGAGAGCGAAATGAGACTCTCTATTATTTTTGTTCATTTAAAACATTCATTTTTAGTTGTTTTGTATAATTATTAAATTCACTTAAACTATTTTTTATTTATTAAAATAAGAATTTAAATTCAATACTTGTAAAAGTATAGAGCATTGGTATAGACATATTTTTAAATTTGCTAGCCAAAATAACTTTTTAGATATTTTAGAAAAAATTTAGTTAAAAAATGGATAACATTGCTAAAGATACTCTTATGCTCATATAAAAATAAAAAAATTTAAATTGTTGCAATTTCTCGAGGTACATAGTAAATGACTAAATCAACGTGTTTCTCTCTTAACATAAATCTGAATGTCAAACAATAAATTTTGACCAATTCAAAATGAGTGCCCTATGCATATTCTGTGATTATTTTTTAATAGACCAATCCAAAATTATCTGGAACATTGACATTCAGATGCCAAGTTATTGCCAACTACCAAAATAGGTAAAGGATGCATGTTTTCTTTGGTGAACAATTATGATTTTTGGTAGTTGGCACTTTAATATTTGTTTTGGAAGACCAAGACCTTGTTATAGACTACCTTGTTATAGACTTATAGAGCATTGGCCATTAGAAATCTTACACACTGTAACGAGCAAATATGTACAGTGATCACAAGCTGCCAACCTCCACAAGTAGTCAATTAATAGTTAGTCAACATTGCAAACTGAGTGGGTCGGATCTGATTCACATTCAAATTGAGATAAAATATTGTGTAGCATGTTTCGATGCGGAAATTTCGGCCATCTGAGGGTGAAATTTGAATGAGGTTTTAGTGATTGTAATCTCCATTGGAAACACTGAAATATTATTATTTTTAAATGATATTGGTTATAAAAAAATGTATTAAAGAAATTTTTATAACTAAATAGAAGTTTATAACCAAGGTTAGTGAGCTGTGACATGTTGATTATTGAGAAAATTAATATTGTGGCAGTCACATGTTCGAATCTGACATCTCCCACATGTTCCTATCTCATTGGCATATAGGGAAGGGTGAGATAAAGATAAAAATTGTTGTTTCTCCTAAAAAAAAGTTTATAAGATATTAATCTTTATTTAATTAAGGGTGCCTTGCTTGCAAAACAAGAGAGAGGAAAATTTGGAGAAAGAAAAGAAAAAGAAAAATGGTGCAAGGGACCTTGAATAAAAAAAAACACAAAGAGGCGAAAAACATGCAAAAACAGTAGGAAAATAAGAGGAAATGATGCAAGTTAGAGTCGAATTCAAAACATGAATTAAAATGATATAGCGCCTTTTCTAAATGGACTAAAACTCTATTTGCCTTTGGCCACCGATTTTCGAAAGACAAAAATAATTTTTAGTCCAAAATTATCTGAACAAATATTTTTGGTAATTGAGGTCCAGTGACTCACTTGCCACATAAGCTTTTTTTCCTTTCCAATTTTATTTAACTAATTTTGTACTTTTACATTCCTCTTATACCCTGTTATAATAAATTGTGATAGATTGTCATTCTAATTAAAATAATTAATTAAGGTCAAACAAGATTTTATATTTAATCATATAACAATTTTATTTTTTTTTGGTCAAGTATATTTAATCATATAACAATTTTATTCTTTTTTTTTTCGAAAATGAAAATTTCATTTATAAAATTTTAATTCTATTATATAAAGAATTAATATTAAATTAGTCAAGAAGGTTTCCTAAAATTATATTTTTTTAATCAAAGATAATTATTAGTGCATTAAATTTGTTAAGCTACCTTAGTATCCCAACGTTTCTTTCTTCTTTGATCATAATTAATATTGAAACATCTCTTTCTTCCTCTCCTTCTTCTTCAATGACAATCTTTTTTCTAACACATATAAATTTTCTAAAATTTACCTTTAGCATAGAATTGCCCGAAAGTTATTGCATATAGAATCATCATGTTATTAATCAACCTTCATCATACAATCAAATAGATATTTTGGATGGATTTTTCATAACAAGGTTCTAATTCATTTAAAGGGGATTGTATTAATTCTACGTACCTTGTTCATAGAAATATTTGCATCTTTATATACCTAGTACAAAAATGAGTTTTTCAGGAAAAAGAAATGCATTTTGCATATCTTCAAAGGAAGGTAAATTTTGGTGGTTATTTTTTCCCTAAATTTTGATTAGGAATCATGTTAAAGATACATTTTTTTTTTCTATCTTATGCATAGATACCTTTACACCTTTAATTAGGTACCTAAGAGCAACTCCAACCCATGGGGCTATTTTTGGGGGGCCAAAACCATTCCCCCCCCCCTTTCCCCCCCCCCCCCCCCCCCCCCCCCCCCCCCCACCCCCCCTTTGGGGGGGGGTTTTTTTAATAAAAATTAAAAAAAAATAATTATTTTTTATTAATATAAATTTTATATATATTTTTAATTTAAAGGGGGAAAAAAAAAAAAAAAAAAAACCCCCGGGGGCCCCCCCCCCCCCCCCCCAAACCCCTCCCCCCCCCCCCCCCCCCCCCCCCCCCCCCCCCCCCCCCCCCCCCCCCCCCCCCCCTCCCCCTCCCCCTTCCTCCCCCCCCCCCCCCCCCTTCTCCCCCTCCCCCCCCCCCCCCCTCTCCCCCCTCTCCTCTTCTCCTCCCCCCCCCCCCCCCCCCCCCCCCCCCCCCCCCCCCCCCCCCCCCCCCCCCCCCCCCCCCCCCCCCCCCCCCCCCCCCCCGGCCGGCGGGCGGGGGGGGGGGGGGGGGGGGGGGGGGGGGGGGGGGGGGGGGGGGGGGGGGGGGGGGGGGGGGGGGGGGGGGGGGGGGGGGGGGGGGGGGAGGGGGGGGGGGGGGAGAGGGAGGGGGGAGAAGGGGGGAGGGGGGGGGGGGGGGGGGGGGGGGAGAGAGGGAAAAGGAAAAGAAAAAAAAAAAAAAAAAAAAAAAAGGGGGGGGGGGGGCGGGGGGGGGGGGGGGGGGGGGGGGGGGGGGGGGGGGGGGGGGGGGGGGGGGGGGGGGGGGGGGGGGGGGGGGGGGGATTTTGCACATCTTATGGGAAGGTAAGTTGTGATTTTTTTTCTACATTTTGATTAGGTATAATGTTAAAACTTGATTCGAGACTAATGTGTTAATAATGTTAGGGTATTGTTGTGTAGACTTTCTAGACTTTCTAGACTTTCTTTAGATGCCACTTGGTTTTTCTTAGTTTCATAATTTTTTTTCAACCTATGAATCTATGATATAGATATATTGAATTGTTTGAGTTTTGAAATTATTGACCTCTTATGTAGGTATTATGTGTGTGAAATGTTTACAGACTTTTAAAATCTAGGTGTCTTTGTTGTTGGAATAAAAGAAAAAAATTACATGTGTTTTGTGTAAGTTAACCGAACCTTCAAGTTTCAGATTTGTTTTATTGATAATAATTAACAAGTTGTTACTTATATTTCAAAATTTGGGGCATGACAAAAGATAGTTTGATATGGGCTATATATGCTTATATATATTTATATAAGTATCCCATCACCTTTTTCAACTTTTCACTCGGTTAAAACTTTTTCATAAAACTGACTCTCTAAGATTTCTCATTTTACCTAAATTTAGTTATCTCATCGAGCTAAAAAATTTCATTGTTATATATCTCTTAGGTGCTTTTGGCTATTTTTGTTAGATCCATATTTTTGTATGGAGTTTGTTGGGCAATTCGCTGTTATGCGCAATTGAATCGTTAGAGACGGAGACATTCTTGGATCCAGCCTCTGTTCTGCATGCAGTCACTTCTTGGTTAGAGGCAGTGGTGATTATGGCGGTGATACTTCAGTTTCTAACAGTGATCTTGATCGATTTAGGTTGATGGGTTAATTCTTTTATGACTTTTTTTGTTTTGGGTTGTCTAGGCTTGCCTAGGGTTCAAGTTTTTGGTGCTGCGATTTAGTTTTTCCTTATTAGCCTCATTAATTCACTGTATGTGCATCCATATGTAGAATTATGTTGTCTAAATGAAATGCATCATGAAAAATAGCCTATAAACCCATAGCAGCAACATAAATCTCTGTTGCTTGCGGACTAAAATGCCCAAACATCCCTTTACACACATCAAGCATTAATCCACCTTTTTCATTTTTAAGTACAGCCCCAAACCATATTTACAATTGTGCAAATCCACAGCTCCATCAACATTCAGTTTAAGAAAAGAAAACTGAGGCAGAGCCCGGCCAATGATTCAAATGGTTTTCAGTACGAGAAACACAAGAAAGAGGGTGTGGAAAAAAGGAAAAAAGGACTGATAAATTTATGTTGAAAAACCTCTTCATTCCGCGCTTGTCAAATCCGCTGGCAAAGCCACATTATAATTTCCAATTCACTTGTAGTGAAAATGGAAATAACATATCTAAACAAATCAACAAAAGAACCACGACCCCAACTATCAATTCCATTCTTAAAAGGGGTTAAAAGCCATAACTATTTGGCTTTAGGACATGACCACAGAGCATGAAGAATAGATTCAGCTTGAGAGTGACCCTAGCTTCCACTTTCTCTCCCAAAGACATCATATTGTTCTTATAAAAAAAATCATACTAACAGCCTATATATATATTTTTTAAACTTAATTCTTAACGGTTTTTATTTAAAGTAATTAGTCTTATTTATTAATCCTAAACCCGAAAAAAAAACACCAAAAATTTAAAAATATATATACATATACCTGTTGCATCAGTGTTTTGCCCAAAAAATATCGGTCTGCCGGCCGTCCTCGGGGCCTCCGTCCCGGCCCTTTCGTTGCCCGCCTTTTGTTCGTTTCCCTTAAACCTCCGGCCCACCCGCTAAACCAAACCAACCCCACCCCCCGCCTCGCCCTCCCATTAAGACCAGTTTTCAAGTCCTTGGGTTTTCCGGGGTTTAAACTCCCTTCTTCCCCCGCCCCCTTGGCGGGGCTTCGGTGAATTGGCAAAACAAGCACCTACTCGAAAGTTGGGTGTGCGCTTACGCTGCGTAAATGTAGTCGAGCCCCCTAATGTTCTCTAGTAAAGTAAGGCTAATGACGGGGGTTCATATAGCTATGATAAAGACTCGCCCGAAATTTGTGAAAGTGTTCCAGCCATCACCATTTTGGTCCTTCTTCTAGCCCCTCGAGGGTGTTTAGGTGGGGGGCGTGGCGCCCCCTCCTTCTTCCCGCCGCGGGGCACGAACGTTTAAGCTTGGTCGTCTATCCTCTGGTCTGTTTATCCGAAAACTGGAAATTTTAGGTCGGGTGTCTTGCGCGAAACACTCTTGTTTTTCGGGCCCGAACGCAAAGCCGTTGCCCTTGCCAAGGACTTCCCGGGTGACATGTTGAAACCTTTGGGAGTCCTTCCCCCGCCCGGCGCCGCCCCCGCTCCCAAGCCCAGCGGTTCGGTGCCAGCCCCTTCCCAAGAGGGAAGCGAGGTCCATGCTGGGCCCCTGGGAGTTCGAACCCGTCCCTCCGATGAATCAGGGCCCGTTCCGACTCAAAACCAGCGATCGAGTCCGTCACCGCTTCTTTTGTAAGGGCCTTCCGAAGCGCTGAGGCCCCCCGTCCCCGCCCCCCCCTCAGCAGGGGGCCGCTCCGTCACGCAACACTTCCGGGAAGCCCCCACCGCGACAGGTTCTAGAAACACAGGAAACCGGGGCAACCCGCCGGCCCCCCACGCCAAAGGTACCCCACGCCCAATCGGGGACGCCCGGGGGGGGGCGGCGGCCGGGGCCGCCCCGCCGGAGGGCAAAGGTACAACCGTCCAATCTCCCCGGCCAGGTGCCCGCGGGTGCCCGCGCCCCGAGTGGGGTTTAGCAGCGCGCCAGGCGCGATTCGGTCCGTGAATCGGGCGAGCCTAGGAGAAGTCGGAGTGAAAGTGTCATCTCCATTGCGTTTCAAAGTCACCAAAGCATGAAGCTTTAGGTTCCGGCTTCATTAAATTGCAATTGTTTTATTTCCAAGTTTATTATGTAAAGCTTTGTGCCTTATTTCATTGATTTGTCAGTTTTTTGGTTAGATTTTCTGGACAAGCCCATGTAATCGTTGCAAGATTTCATAAATTTCGAATTTCCTTCAAGTTGCAAGTTTTTTCGATTTTGTTAGTCTGGACTTTTTTTCCCCGTTTGTAGGTTTTTCCCGGAGGTTGAACCTGCGGTGGGCTACCCACACATACTTTGCCACCGCTGTTTCAGTAGTTCCTATAACCCTCAGCTACGTCGGGTCTCCGTAAAGGGCAGCATCCTTTAGTTGCCTAAGCACCCAGTTGAAGCCTTTCTCCTCAGCTAACCTACCTCCTAAGTTTTAAAGCTCGCCCATTATCACATGGAAATTGTAAGAAGGACAAAATACTTATGTTATTTCAGGGCAACCCCTTAGAAAACATAGTCAAAGCACAAGGTCGGGTATAAGCAAAAGCCCCCCCAACCGCCCTCGAACCCCGCCGCCCCTCGATCCTAGTCGCCTCGAACCTCGGAACCCGTATGTCGCCGGTCGAACCATCCGTCGCCGGTCGAACCCCCTCCCCCGACGTGAAGCTCACGTCCATATTGCTTCCTCCAGCGCCTTAGGCCAACCGTTTGCAACCGTTCCGAGCAATGCGAGCCCCAGTTAAGGACACAAAAAATCCATCTACTCGTATCCAGGAAAATTTGTAGCCTCTACTCAATTGCGGTTTGAGATAATTAGGTTTTGGTGGATGCCGACTCGTCCTCCTTCGCACACCATGCGCTTAGCAAAACTCTAGCACAAATTATACGTTTAAGGGCTCCCACCTAAATCCATATGTCAATAGTCTTGACAATGCGAGAGTTTACATCCGAAGTTTAATGTTATGTAGGGATTAAAGTAAACTCTACCCCGAGCTAAACAAGCGGACTGTTGCCCCTCCCCCGCGGGGTTTGCTATCGCCACTTATTGTTTCGCCCACATCACGAGGTACCTATGTACGGTAGTGTCTCCTTTTAGCAATTTAATACTAGTGCCAACCCCCCCGCGCCTAACTTCTCAAAAGTTTAAGTTAGTTGCACCCACTATGTCCGTACGCCTTGACCCCCACCCGCTATATTGCGGATTGTCACTTGATGAGCGCTCCCGTCGTTGGGGTAGAGGTCACAACACAGCGTGCCCCCTGTCCTCTGACCCCACCATTCGAACAGAGTCGAGCCTAACGTTCGAAGATAAAGAACGTCAATATACCCGCAAACGCCGCAGTTTGGAAATCCCAAAGGGGGGGATACGCCATAAGGTGTCACAATCACCTAGGGAGTGTGGTGCTGTTCCCAAAGGGGGGTGAACCCGGTTCGATGGACCCCAAGGAAGAAGGCGTTGCGCCTAACCATTCTCCAATATCGAAACCGTCTCGAGATTATCTCGATAGTCCATGAATCATAGGGGGACCCCATGATTGAACCAATTTTAGAGAATAATAAAAATCTCGATAAATGCGCGAGACGACATATTTGATGATGTATTGCTCAGAGATTATAGAGCACATGACATCGAACCACGCCGTTGAAAAATATCAACGTAGGCTATGGCCTAAATGGAAATATGCAATCCCATGAACTAGTTTCACTAACAAAGCAAAAGGTATTTGGGTACGTAGGCTAACGTCCCCAAGTGTAAAGCCTATTGGACATAAATAAGTCTTTGTTAGAAAGTGTAATGAGAAGAAGAAGTCTTAAGTATAAGGCCGCCCGTGGGCAAGTTTCTCACAACGCCGGGATGACTACGAGAGACTATTCTCCCGTAAGGAGTTATTACGTTCCGCTACCTTGTCGTTGGTAGTTTCCGAAAAACTGACAGCAGCTCGGAGTGGTTACAGCATCCAGGGGATCTAGATTTAGAGTATATAGAGGTGTCGAGGACTTCAATTACCCAAGTCAAGTGACTCTAAACCACGTGCGCGGTTTTCGATAAGATTAAAACGCTCCTTTATGGATTAAAAAATCCGGACAGTGGTATAACCGTCTAAGTGACTACTTGATTGGGAAGAGATATATAAATAATGATTTATGCCCTGCGTTTTTGAGTTGTTACGGTTGAACGGAGTGAAGACTTCTTTTCCTCTGGTATCCTCGGCGTCGAAGGCCTAGCTTGTCTCCTCTTGTATTTTTTATAAAAATTTCGTTACTTAAGGTACTTTTTACCACTTAACGCGCGATACCCTGCGAGTTATTTACCTAAATCCTCGATATTTTGGTTGGTTTTTCTCGACCCGCAGCCCAAACTGTTATGTCTTTACCATGGTAACAAATATCTGGCCCAACAACTTGTTGTTTTCGAATCATAATAATCTCAAGCGTTCGTGAAGTGTATGGTTAAGGTCATCAGCCTATTCGAGGAAGAGTTTGAAGTCAACAGGAAACGCATTTATGAGGAAATGTTTTGCATCGAGGATGAAGCAAGGTTTCATTCAAGGGGAAATACCAAGCAATATCACAAGTTCTTTTATAATCAGCAACACAGCTCCTCAAGATTAAGTGAACAAGTTAGTTCGAGGAGATGTGAGATTTATTTACTAAGTCTTTGCCTAAGTCACGTTTGAAAAAATGTTAAAAGATTGGTATGCTTAAGTTATGAGTCATGATTGTAGGAATCGGGGGGTGCGACTTGAGGGGAGAATAATGTCATTTTTCAAATGTGAAGGGTGCGTTGTATCTTTTCCTTCGACCAAGGTTATTTTTTCATGGGTTTTTATTGTTACTTGACAAGGTTTTTAACGAGAAAATGGAAGACAAGTTGTGGAGGGGAGTGTTGAAGGAAAAATTATTGTGTGCCTTGTCAAACTAGGACTCTTAGTATAGGTTATCCTTCTAGAATATGGATTAGATATTTCCTACATCAATATGGATTGTATCTTGTATTCCTCTATATATAGAGGCTCTTTAATCATTAATAAAATGTTGATCATATTCTGAGTATTCTTTACTATTTTATTGTTATTTACGTTTCCCTTAAACACCAACTCATTTCTTTACAATTTTTAACACCAAACTTCTTCCATCTCCTCTAATTTTTCACCCAACTCTATAATTATTTCATTGCCGAAAAATAATAATTAAAATAAAAACAGTAATTTAAAACACATTATTATTTAATTTATATTATACTAATATAATATGACCAAATAAACAAAAAGGGCTAAATTCAATTTTTTATACTCTTAACCCAAAGCCAATAAATTTTATCACAATTATCCTTCAACTGTACAATTTTAATCAAACTGGTTCACTCGTCCAAATTGACTATCAATGTGCTGACTTGGCACACTAGCTAGGCATGGCCTATAGGGAGTGCTGAAACCGATATTTAACTTCTTCTTTTTTTCAAACTCTTTCTCTCGTTTGTGGACCGCGAGCTCTTTCTCTCATGTCTCTTTGCTGGATGAGTGTTTTTTTTTCTTTGAGGAAGTTTGCTTGAAGTGAGAGGTAATTGGCCAAACAAAAAAACAAAGTGAGAGGTATAACGAGGTTTCAGCCTTTCACGTGAGACCTACAACTAAATTTGGCAAGGAGGTTGTGTACCATGTCAGCACATTAACACCCAATTTGGACATAATCCAGATTTGTGGACCAATTTGATCAAACTTGAGAGTAGAAGGGTGATTAAGATGAAATTAGAAGACAAATGACTGAATTGATTTTGGGTCTAAGAATATAAAGTAGCAAATTGAATCTAGCCCTAAACAAAATTATAGCACTCCAAAATATTTGGAAATTGAATGGTCAAAAATACCCCTAAAATTTGGAGCACTTGATCAACTTAACGGAATTTTTAATGGAAGTACCAAATAGAAAGACAGAGAACAAGTATAGGTACCAAATTGTCCACTTTGTTACTTCAGGTACCAAATTATCCAAACCACGATATTTCAGGTACCATTTTAGGTATAGACCATAGTTAGTAATATACGGGACGGGAATTAAACGTCAAAAATACATACGTGTATAATTCGGGAACTTTTAGTGAAAAATACTTTTAAAAATTCGGTCATAAAATACGGAAACGGCAAATTATAAAATTCGATACGTACGTGTTTAAAACGGGATGTAGTGAAAAATACGGACGGAAAAATACGGACATACATATATTAATATATGTAAAAAAAACTTTATAATTAAGATACAATACGCCTCGGATATGGTAATTAAAATAATATTTAATATATATTTATATATAATTGTAATAAATAAGTTGATGAAAATTGCAAATATATTTAATTTTTAATTTTTTGATCGATGAAATAAATTAAGGGGTTAGTAAGCTTTAATATTATTTCCCTCTTTGTGCTCTTTGACAAGGTCTCCCATTCTTTTTTCTTTATATTATAACAAAACTCTCTCTCTCTCTCTCTCACTTTTTTACTTTTTCTCCCTTTCTTTCACGTGCTCTTTCCCCCTCTCTCTCTCTCTCTCTCTCTCTCTCTCTCTCTCTCTCTCTCTCTCTCTCTCTATCTCATCTTCTCTTCTCTTCTCCGTTTCTTCCCTGTTTCTTTCTGATTCTGATTAAACCCAGAAAGGCATTAAGGCAGAAGCCACAAAGCACCATCAACTACATAAATCTTCTTCTTCTTCTTCTATTCCTGCATCTTTCCTTCAGCAGCACCTCTTTTTCTTTCCTTTCTCTCTCCCTCTCTTTCCTTTCTTCCTTTGCCGTTTTTTTCAGCCGAATAATTCGGCAATCCGAATTATTAGCGAATAATTCGGCCAAGTTCAAAAAAACGCGAATTTTTCCGAATCTTTGAATTTGATACGGAAAACGGACGTTTTTTTCAAAAATTCGTACGTACGCGAATAATTCGCGAATAATACGCGAATTTACTAACTAGGGTATAGACTATGTGTGTGTGCATATATATATATATATATTGGTCGATCAAGTCTTTCTTTAATTACAGAAAGACCAAAGAAGAAGAAAAGAAGTCTTTCTTTAATTACGTTCTGATCTATTTTATTTCCCTACGTACTGATAATTAAAAAATAAAATGAATCAGATGGGAACTAGGAAGTTTACAATTGTTATACCTCATGTCTGACTAGTGACTTACGTACTAGCCTATTAGCCTAGCTAGGTTATCCACAAACTACCAGTCCACCTCCCCTGTGCGTACAGATAGGAGACTTCAAATAGAAGCTGTAAACATATATATAAGAACTGCTGTAGACATATATATAAGAACTCGATCTGTGAGAAGTGTGAGTACGTGGTTTGTTTTCATATATATATATGGTCCTTAATATAGTCATATTGCATAGATTGATCGAGCATGGAAGCTATAGTTGCCCCAAGTGCAATCGTTCCTCAAGTTCTCAACGAAGATAACTATGAAGAATGGAGTGTTTGGGTTAAAACCTACTTGGTGGCTCATGATCTTTGGGACGTCATCGTCGAAACCCGCAGTGAACTCCCTGCAGAATCAAGTGCAGCTGAATCCAACGCTTTGAGGAAGAAGAATGCCCAAGCTCTGCACGCAATTCAGATTTCTTGCGGACAGTACACGTTTTCTCTGATCAAGAACGTCACCACCGCCCGAGATGCTTGGGATATCTTGTTGGCTGCCAACCAACCACCGCAACGTTTTCTATATGATCCAGGTACCCTCCGCACATCTCTTTGTCCAAATAAGCTACAAGTAAAGAGAGTATGATTCACTAAAAAAAAAAAAAAAGACCTTGCCAATTGGGTCAACTTTACAGCTAACCCGCTCTATTGATTACTAGTCATTTTTAAAATAGGCCATTGTGGTTTATCTGTCAAATTGATTAATATCTTCTTCTTTTTTCTTTTCTTTTTTGACTAAAAATTGACATTTAACCATCACAGTAATTTAAATGAGAAGTATCTCTTTTGGCTTTTCTATAATGATATCATTTGATTCCTCAAAAAAAAAAAAGATAAGTATGTCTTCACATGCTGGGAAAGTGTTAATTTTTAGACAAATACATGGTTGAAAATTAATGAGTAAATTTGAACGAGTGATTAACCTATTGCCAATACTTATGGATGAAAATTTGCTAATATAAATCTAGGAAAACAAATTTGACATGAGGTATTGAAACAATGAAACTTATAGAGGTGCATTTTGACTATTAAACGGTTTAAACCTTTTAAATTTGTAATACCTAAATGATTCTCATTCTAGTTTTATCGGACATTGTGTATTTGTATGTACAATTTAAGATGACCAAACACTTATTCATTTGACTAGAGATAATCTATGCATAGAAACTTTAAAAAATTGCTATACACAATTATTGAGTTTTACTCTAACTGGAAACGTTAATTTCATTAATCGACCAAATATTTTACATAATGACCACATACTTATAGAGACACGACATTAAGGGTCACCACTTAAATAATTTCATCTATACAAATTTAACAACACAAATATACATAAAGCCTAGAAGTACATAGGAGGGAGTGAAATCTGATTGTCTCCACCAAAAACCGACCTTCCATTCTGTTGAAGCAGAAATTCACCAGAATTGAATTCCTTCAACTGTGTCGATATGTCGCCGGAAGAACTGCTCTCGCACTTTGGACTACGGGCTAGAATTGTTGAACAAATGGGAAAGTGAAAATGGGGGGGGGGGGGGGGGTACCGCAAAAGGTACTCCGACGCTCAAGTTAGAAACTCACAATATCCGTGTCTAAGTAGGATAGGTCCGAGATCGTGCCTTTGATAATCAATTCATGTGTTATTTATACTCACAATGGTTCTTGCCCCTCAAGATTGAACGATCATGGATAGCATAGTGGTTCTTGCATGCCAAGTTCTTCAGTTCGTGGGCTCGTCCCGAAATTTTAGGCTCAAGCTTCGGGCCACTTCCTTCGTGTTGTAGTAGTTGCTTAGACGTGCTAACTATATTGACTTATTCAACGGACTGGGCTGATACGGCCTTGTCCCTCGGACATTTCCCCTCTGACAGAAAGGTTTCTTCAGCTGGTTTTATGTTCGGGCGATCTTCATTCCCCCACACATTCCTATATGCAAGCCATAATCGACTCGAGAACACCGCCTACTCGAAGGAAACCTAACCCGACCTCAAGGAGTGTCGATTGATCACCTAGTGACCTATGATTCAACATGCTATTGGACATTCCGCTCAAACAGTACCAGATGAGGCCGGCGAACCAGGTTCGACAAAAAAGGATCCAAAATTCAGGTGGGATGCACCAATACCGAGGTCGAGGACGGAGACACCATAATTAGGAGCCGGGGTAAAAAGGCAGTGAAAAACTCACTAGCTATTGGAAGTGGGAACCGGGATGCCCCGGTTCGCTTATGGACTAGATTGAGGAGAAGAGGGATTGTACATAATGGCCGGGAAGAGAGAGGGAGTGCAAATGAGCTTTGCTAGGTTTTTTAAAAAAAAAATTTGAGCACGTCCTTTAATTTGTGTAACCCTCCTTGACATTATTGAATTAAATTGCCATGTGGGCGAAAAATATAAAATATATCAGATCGAAAGTTTAGAGGATCTCATGCATTATGACAAGTGACATGGTATGCTAACCAATAAGCTATATATAAAATGGGTGGACTCAGTTTCATCGGTTCGGTTTTCTAGTACTAACTGTGAATTTAACTGATGACTTGTATTTTCTATTTTCATTTTTCAAAACTGAAACCACACCAAAAATTATGTTAAAACTATATCGATTAGTTGGCATATCAATTCAGTTTGGTTATTTTTTAACTGCGTTGACTTTAACAATTAACCCATATTTATTACGAAATATTTTATTTTTTCAATTGTAATTTACATAATTAGTACTTATCCAAAGAAAATCAATATTCTGAATCTTAATTTGAACAAAATAAATGCATTGAAAGGCCAAAAAATTAAGAGAAATTAATTAGTTACAACTCAAAGAAATTAAAATTGGCAATAGGAAATTAAACACCTATAGGATTTAAAGTATACAGTAATTAGAGTAAGAGATGATAATCCAGTGTCTAAGAGATTACATTTGAATATTAAAAAAATAATAGGAATTTGCCACTTATAATAAAAAAATATGACGTATGTAATTGCCAAAATACACAGTCAATTCTAATTTTTTTCATTCAAATGTTGGTCATGTGCCATATATGTTAGAATTTGAGTTTGATGCCAACAACTTCCATGAGTGTGAACCTTTCTTCAAAGCTGTGGGGGAAGATAGTTGGGAAGTAGCACACGAGTTGCTTAAGAAACATCCTGATGCAATAAGAGCAAGAATTCCATATTCAGGCAAGACAGCTCTTCACATTGCAACTGATGCTGGAAAACCGCATATAGTGGAACAGTTGGTGCACTTGATGCCAGAAGAATACTTGGAAATAAGAGGAGACGATGGTATGACAGCTCTGGCTGTGGCTGCGAATAAAGGATTCACTCGAATGGCTAAATGCATGGTTTGGAAGAACAAGAAAATACTTAGCATTGGCGATGCTTCCAATAGAATTCCACTTGTCCTAGCTTATCGCATGGGTCATCTGAATATGGCTCGCTATCTATATTGTGTTACTCCACGGGAAGATTTGATGCCAGAGACAGGCCCAAATGGTGCTACAATTGTTTCTGAATGTTTCAATGAAAGAAAATATGGTAAGAGCGATCGAGTTATAACAGATCAGCTTTAAACTGTTTCATTTTCCATTTTTTTTAGCATGCAAAACTTTTTCTTTGTTTTGACTATGATATATACAGATATTGCCTGGGGTTTAATCCAGCGTTTCCCGCGATTGGCCATATCTAAAGACCATTATGGTGTAACCCCTTTGTTTGCATTGTCTGGTGAGCCATCAGCATTCCCGAGTGGAATGAAGCTCAGATTCTGGCAGCGATGGATCTATAACTGTGAGTATCACGTACAATCTCGATCTTTTCTTTGCTATATATCAAGTAGCTAGCTAGCAAGTAATTTGTAGTATTTATAATGATGTCCCAGATCATCTACATCGATCTTATGGATTGATCTATAATTGTGCTGTAGATTTTTTTTTAATCATGAAGGTATATAAATATCCATCATTCCTACGTTTTTTTTTATTACATCATTCGTGCGTTAAAGTAAGTATATATAGAGAGAAATAGTTTGAGTGAACTTACAAGGACCATTTCGAGCAATGCTGGAAAAAGATGGGGGCATTTGACCAGGCGATTTAGCTTGGTTGGTCTTTTTTTCTTTTTTTTTATGTCTGAGCTAGCTTCTTAGCATGCACCAACATGCATGCACTTGTTGCAAAATGTTTTAAACCCTATCATATTTAGATGCATCATGCATGCATGGCGTCGATCCAAAGTGTACGTTGATTGATCTTTAATTTTAAGCGAAACGATTGCTAAAGTTAAAAAAATAAAGTGTGGACTGAGCTCCTTTTCTCCCCTGCATAGGTATAAAGATACAACCTGCTCCTTTGGCTGCCAATGATATTTATATAAATGTTGTTAAAATGGAAAATGACGAAGGTAATCGAAGAGATTGCCGATCAGGTATGCTCCCTAAAATTTTTACACGACAGAAGTTTTGTTGTTTGGGTGTCAAAATAAAATAAAAGTACTTTTACAATTTACTTGATACATATATATCATACACTGCAAGACTACAATTGCTTTTGATGTACGTTTTTTAGACTACAGAAAAGAGTCCGATTCTCATTTTTATTTTCTCAACATAATTAAGTTGGTAGCAAACTTTATAACTGGTCGAATAGAACCAATATTATTCGACCAAGTTCAAACAACCTGTCCTATTGTGAAAATAGGCTAAAAAAAACATGTTGAAACAAAATAGGAAAGTGGAGAATGGACGCCTGGGATGCCTTTTAATGGGGAGTATATATGTTCAATAGCTACAGAACACTACCTTTTATCAACTCAATTCAAGCTGACATTTATACCATCTACTTAACTTGCTCTTAATGAACTGTTGCCAACATATGCATTTTGTTGATTGCCATTGCAGTTTCAGGTATATGTCATATCCTACTAAGGAATCTTCTCTGGATATTGGGTACGTATATATGGTTCATTCATGTTTCTCATTTGTTCATAACTATATATCAAATCTACTAAACTATATATATTTACCAATATATTATTTCTCAATGTGTATTCTTAGGAATAAGCCGCCTACGTGACATGAAACTGAATCATGAACGATCTCGTGAGTTTTTGGTCCACATGTGCGAGACGATAAAACATTTAGATAGGACTGAAATGCAAACTGCCGGTGTAAATGAAGCTATTTTCCAAGCAGTCGAACGTGGAATACCTGAGTTCGTTGTTTATGTATTGCAAACAAAACCAGAACTTGTGGGGATCATCAACAAAAAGAACAGGAGCATATTTCATGTGGCAGTTGAGTACCGCCAAGAAAAAATTTATAGTCTTATGTATGGACTCCGTATGAAAGATGTATTTGCAACTCGTGTAGATACGTCGAACAATAATATGCTACATATGGCAGCAATGATGTCCCCTTTTGGGCAGCTTAATGGTATCACAGGTGCAGCTTTGAAAATGCAGAGAGAACTTCAATGGTTCAAGGTTAGAATTCCTAAAACTACATAAATTACGTGTATGATCAAATTTACTATGTATTCCCAAAACTTGGATGGTTTCGAACTTCTATATAATTTGTTTTTTCCTTAATCAAGTTTCTATAAAACATAGATTGCTTTTTTTTTTTGCTTATAAAAAATAAAATATAGATTGCTAGGAAGGACTAAAAATTAATATACTGTTTGTTTTGAAAAAACAAGAAACTGGAATTCAATGGTTTACTTCATGTGTCTTTATGAAATGCAGGAGGTGGAGACTATTGTACCTTCCCAATATCGGGAAAAGACAAATAACACTGATTGTAAGAGGCCACACGATCTATTTACCATGCATCACAAGAAGTTGGTGGAGGAGGGAGAAAAGTGGATGAAAGATACTGCCCGTTCTTGTTCTGTTGTTGGTGCTCTCATTGTAACCATCATGTTTGCTGCAGCATTCACAGTTCCGGGAGGAAATAATGGAGTTACAGGCATTCCCATATTTGTTGATGACGGGTTATTTAGTCTTTTTATAATTTCGGATGCTATATCGCTCTTTTCTTCCACAACTGCATCATTAATGTTTTTGGAAATACTTACATCACGCTATGCAGAAGAGGATTTTCTCAAGTCTTTACCAACAAAGATGTTAATAGGCCTTTTCAGCCTATTTCTCTCTATTGCAACCATGATGCTAGCATTTTGTGCTGCCCTTCTCATTATGCTTCAAGGAAAGCCGTGGACTGTCTTTCCAGTTATTTCTCTTGCTAGTGTTCCAGTCATCTTATTTGTTTGCATGAAATTTCCCCTCTTCGTTGAGATTTTCAACAATACGTATCGATCAAGAATATTTGATAGGGATGTCACCCTAGATATAAATAGTTCTTGATGATGATGTAAGATTAGGTAAAGCAGCCTATGCTTCAATTCTTTGAGCCTAATATTTTTGTTGGTACTTGGTAGTACGTTCTCTAATTCAACTGTAAGTGGAGTAGTGAACAATGGTTGTATCCAAGATGCACAGTGCATGTCCGATAAAATGCTCCAGAGAGAATGTGTTTTATGGAATATCATGTTACATGATGATATTTTAAAATGGGGATCAAAGAATGTTGTTGGAATGTTCATGGAAAATGAGAAGTAGTGAACTAATTCAAGATAGACATTTTCTTGTTTTTTCTTTGTCTGTGACTGTGCCTCAAATTGGTTTTGGTACTCAACTTCTTGGGTTGTTGCATGTCATTTTTAGCAATGTATTCAAAATATCTTCTTAATTTGTTTGGTTCCTGTAGTTTGATAAGACCCCACAAACTGAGTGAGGCTCATTTGTGTCAAGAGATTATCGATATATTTGGTGTCAAACCAGGAATTTTTCTCCACTACATAAGACTATGTACTTTTAAAGTACATAGTTCTAATGTCAGCCGTTAGATCTCTTTAAATGATCTGATCTGACGGTTTGCATTAGAACTATGTACTTTAAAAGTGCATAGTCCTATGTAGTGGAGAAGGCCTGGTCAAACCAGACTCGGTCGCATTTGCAAGTTTTATTCCATCAGGTTGCTCAGCGCACTAGTTTCAAGCAAGCGGAGATTCACAATGTAACTGGTACATTGTTAGATAGGCCTTTTGATATGTTTTTGGAAAGAGAACTTGTTGATGTATACTTGAAGTGCATAAATGGGGAGATTGCAAGCAAGATTTTCAATCAAACACAGAAACTGATGTTGTGATTCTCCTTAATGGGATGAAAACGAATGTTTGAAATTTTCAAATGGTTTCTTAATAATGAAAATACGATTGAATGCTCATCAAATTTTCTAGTGTATGCATGTCTGAAATAGATGGATTTCTTGAAGTGCATAAATGGGGAGATTGTTACAGAAAAATTGAGAGCATGCTTAAACATGTATGAGGAAAATGCAAACTTATTTCTTGCTCATGTGTTAGACATGCAAGTGTTTGTCTCCTTTAACAAAACTTTAGAGAAATGTTTACCTCCTTTTAAATACAAAAGTTAGCTGGAGAAGTTTAGTGCCGCTAAAAACAGAAACTCGCAAAAGTTGTTGCCTCCTACAAACAAAACTTTGTCGTCAAGGTTTTAAAACGCAAGCATATGTTGTCATCAAGATATGGAAAGTAAAATTAAGACAGGGAGTTTGTCGTACTTCAGGAATTGGCGGCCTACAATCCCAAAAGTACGAAGTACGTAAGCTAGCCAATCTAACACTAATGGAGGGACTAGAAATGGATGTACGTCTATGCAATAACTAAGTGACATATATGCAATGTGGATGTGTAGTGATCAACATTTAGAGTGTTTTGAATGAGAATTGTAATAAATAGGCAAACAACTAAAAGCTTAAGTGAAATGCAAAGTAACGAAGATTTAATTGATTAAGTGATCGGGGATTTTGGGTCACCCTAGTCCAATTTCAATGGTTGATTAACTCAACAAATAGTCAAACATACAAGTGAGATTGATTGTGGATTAAATCCCGTACCGTAGCCATACAAAGGTTCTAGGGCCATCGTCTTATTAGGTTTCTTTGTGTCATGCAATGGTCACAATGACTCTTAATTTAGTTATTCTAAGCCATGCATTTGTTTTTAATTTACTAAACTAAGGCTAAGGGCATCAAGATCTAGGGATCCAAATAAGACATGCTCAACACATTCATTGTCAATTGTCCATGATGTATAAGGTTACTAAGCTCATGCATTCGTACAAAAAATGGGTCAAACACACACTCATGAAGTAGTAAATTCCCTAAGCATGCATTCAACACTTCTAAAATAGGCAATGAGTATATCCATATCAAAATCACAAGCATAAATATATTAATCAATCAAACCATCTTCATTGGGTTAGGGCACACAACCCTAACCCCCAATCTTGGAGGTCTACTCACAATACATCATATGTAACATCATGTTCTCAAATATAACAAACTTAGATACAAAAAGAGAGTAGAATAAGGTGAAGAAAGGCTCAAGAAGGAAAGCCAGCTGGTCCTTGTTGTCACCAAGTGGTTGCAAGCCCTCTCCTTGTACTCCTTGGTCCCCTCATTGCTTTCTCTTGCTCCAAACCTTCTAGAACTTGAGGTTGTTGATGAAACCCATGGTGATGGTGAGTGGATGTGAGAAAATGGAAAAGAAAAGTGTTTAGAGATGTAGTTGAGGGTGTATGGAAGATACTTGATGAAGGAAGTGAGGTGAGATGGTGTAAGGAAGCGATGGAAAATGGAGAACGAACCAACACAGTCCAAGGTACGTGGCCACCAATTGATGGTGATGAGCCGACATGTTGGATAGGTCCAATATTGAAGAGAAATAAGGAAAATGGGATGAAAGGAAAGAGAAACTTGAGAAAAGTTTGGGGACTTGTGGTGTCTAGGGTTGGCGAATGGTAAATGATAAAAATTAATTTGGGATTTAGGACTGAGAAAGAATAAGTGGTTTTGGTGGGTGTCATGTAAAGGATAGATAAGGTGTTTGACAGTAACATGGAATATTATTGGGTTGGGAGAGGAGGAGGAGGAGGAGGAGGGAATAAATCGGTCCATTTTCGTACATTTAGTTGTTGCCTTCCTCATGTAATCTTAGATGACAAAGTATGAGTATTACGAGAAATGCTATCACGAGGAGGTTCCTAATTGGATCATGAAATTTTTGAAGGAGAGATTACCCAACAATTTATAATCTTCTTTCCACAGATTCTTGAGAAGCACGGACGCATCACTGAAGAGGGGAGTGGGGGTACTATGAACAGAAAGTCATCCTCAAGCAAGTCACCCTTGAGAAAGTATTCATCGAGCGAGTTTTCCTCAAGCCAATCATACTCGAGCAAGTCTTCCTCAAGCCAATCGTCCTCGAGCGTCGTTGAATAAAAACTTGGATTACCATGTTTGGTGAAGATGGGGCGGGGGTACCTGTAAAAAACTCTTTGATGCCAAAGTCAGTGTTTGCACTAGTCAAGTAGAGTGAAATTTTAACTGAAAATAATATAGTTTAATTCTACCTAAAGATTTTTTTGATGAACAGAAAATCTAACCATTCTTTTTAAGTTTTTTTTTTCTTTGTCAAACATGATTACTTTTTAATTGGAAGTGGACTAAAATTCAAAGAAATAGGTGGGCTGAATTTTTAAGTAAAATAATATAGTTTTTTCTTTTACAGTAAAATAATATAGTTTAATTCTACCTATAGATTTTTTTTTTTGGGAAAAAACCTACCTGGGCTACAGCCCAAACCTGGATCCGCCCTTGCTTGCGGCACATGTTTCGGAGAAGCAGTTAATTGTTTCGAGGCTATATCTGCTCGAGGCCGTATTTGCCCGAGGTTATTTCTCCTCGGGACGGGTGTCATCTGGGCTTCCTTCATTTGAGCTTTGTGTCGAGCTTGGTTAATAGGCAAAGGCCCATGGTAGGAAATCTACAACCCTACAGAGGAGTTTTTGAAAATTTTCGATGATTGAAAAATGACTACTGTCTGGCATGTCCAAGGCACATAAGCTCCCAAACAAAAACAAGATACAATTTTCCTCTTAAATAATGTTTAGCATCGTATATCTACAAATCCGGCTGCTGCAGCATGTTTAATTTGACTCTCCTCAAGTGTAACAAAGCCATATAGGTCGTAACGCCATCTTATATATTCTCCATGAAATCTAACGCCCCTCCTAGTTATATTCACCATCTTATCTTACATCACAACACATCACGATCAACGTACGTACCGAATCCAAGCCTTGATTTCATCATGATTTTTTGATCCGACTCTAAGCAATAGAAGTTGCAGACTCACCTCGATCTGCCAATTCATATATGCAATGCCAAGTCCTTCAATCCCACGTTCTTCTTCCTATCCCCAACTCTCCCACACTCGGCTCCCTCCTTCATCTCGCTCTGCCTGTTCAGCTCCCGTACCGAAAGCACGGATCACTTCGAAGCTCTGGTGGGAGCAGAAGATACAAAGACTACTCGGGAGGAGGAGTGACTCGGACTTGACACAAGAGAGTCTCGAGCACCACAACCGGATACAGGAGACTCTCGATCTCGAGCTTCAGAAGAGGGTACTGCAGGAAATTAGTCTTCATGAGGCCTTCAATGCTGAGAGAGACTTGTCGAAATATAGTCCATACTACATTCGAGGACTCACATATCCGAAAGCTGTAGTGCCTCCTAGTCCTGGACCAGGTGAAACCCAACACTCTTCTGCCCCAACTTGGACCTCGATCTCAACTTTCTTGTTCAAAATGAGTGGGTGGACCTCTTGCGGTGCTGGCTCTAAGAAAGACAAGCTTTACGGCAAGAAGCTTAAGGCTCAAGCAATCTACACCGCGGTGAAACATAAGCCTGCTGTACCAGTGACACCGAATGAACTATCAGCCAATTCGGAAACATCGAATATGGTGGTGAATGAAGAGATCAGCAGCACTGTCGATAACATAGAGAAGCCATTGAGGGAGAGAGTACTTGAAGCAGCTGCAGCTGTGAGACCAACAAATAAAGAAAAGGTGACTAATGAAAGCGAGTATATATTGGCAGACAAGTACCAGCCCCAGTGCTTAGAAGATTTCATATGTAATAGAGACAAAGCAATTCAGCTAAAGGTTTTGGTATGCATCGCACCCTTCTCAATCGATTGATCACTCATTTACACACAGACACACACTAACAACATAACATGCATGTATGTTACGTAATGATACCTTCTATTTTCGTGTTGATAAATACTTGATGATTATATCACAGGCCAGTGGTGGAGGATGTGGACATTTCATATTCGAAGGACCTCCGGGCGTGGGGAAGAGAACTATGATCTGGGCTATGCTCAGAGAGGCTTTTGGACGTGACACCATACATGTAGGTCATGATAATATTTGCTTTGAAGATTAACTAAATATATTGCTCTTTGATACAGTAGAAGCTTTTGTTGAGATCAGTTCTTCTTTTTCCTTTGAAATTATCAGGCTAGGGAGGAATTCAAGGCCTTTGACTTGAAGGTAATTCTCAAATTACTTTACAATCATCTCATCTCATTTGATCACGTACTTTATGACTTTATAAACCAGTTATTTTTTATTTTCCAAAAAAAAAACATCTAAAGGTAAATAAAAGGAACCTACCTTCTTAATAAATAGATCATAACGTACTCCAATTAAATTAATACAATATAATTTCACAAGCACTCAAAATCTTTGAAATCTTAATATCAACTCTCAAGAATGCATGGGGTGCAGAGAGTTATGTACCCTACTAGCTAATCTAGTAGTTCTACAAAACCTAGAAAGAAAAATAACAAAAAGGGATCAAATCGTAACTAATTCTTATCAAATGGAGCTCACAATTAACTATGAGACTATGATCACGAATTGCACAAAAAGGAACCATGCTCCATTTTTGACCAAATCCACACAAGAGGAAGTGCACAAATGCTCCTCAAGTTTTAATAATCTCCACCTTGGGAACAAAACTTAAAAATGAGCATGTAACTCTCCACCTTAAGTGATGATCAGCTTCTTTGAAAACTGGGGTGGGCTGAATTGATAGGTTTAAATGTTTTGCCTGAAGGGCAAAATTTTTTTTCCCCCAAAGCCATATATATAAGTTTTCGGAAGAGCAAGTATATGAGTCGACACTTTTATATTTCTTACATTATTAGAATTATATATTCATTATTGGATCATCTCATTCATCAAATCTCAGGTTGTAGAATAAGTGAATAACCACAAAACAACCTGATCATTTAAAACAGGTTGATGAGCTAGCAAGAGGTTATATTTATGAACTCCCTCTGTCAAAGAAAGCACCGCTCTTTCAGTCCATGCTTAACATTTAACAACACTGATAATTAATTAATTATAAACAGAGGGACATAACTCACATAAGTACATAACAACAAAGTGAATAGACAATAAGTAGTGGTTCCGTCCTATACAAACAACAACCAGGGAACATAACAACAAACAACTCAGTAACCTATATTTTTTTTTTCTTTTCTAGTTGGGCTATTACTGTAATAGCCCTATACTAATTAATATATTACATGAAAAATGGGTTGGGCTGCAGCGCCTCTAACATGGTTCCGTCCCTAATATGTTTGCACCAGTCCCTCTCAGCATTCCTAAATCTAAACAATCCACCTAACAGAAAGTTGTCTCCTGTCCAACTCATGCAGGATAGGGAACTCATTATGTTACTTTGAGATATATATCAACCCTAAAGCACCAAGTCCACCTCATATTCTTCTCCTTGATGTCAGCTAGCTTCATTCCATTCTTCAATGTACGTGTGATATATATCTCGCAGTTGTGGTATATGCAAGAGCTAGCTATCACATTACCATTCTTGCACATTTGTGCATCATTACCTATAAGTTCGACACATTACCAACAATAGCATGGGGGATTGTATTCTCTAGAGATATGATCTAGCATTCACCCCTCAATTATCGATCAGATCCACCGGAGCTAAGTGTACAAAAAGCTTCAACCTTGTAGTTTTGAGCCACAGTCTCAGCACAAATAACATTTAATCTTCTACATCAGCATCATCTTGATCTTCATATATATATATATATATGCAATTATGCATTATGACATTATTAGGAAAATAAACAAACATACCGACCTTTTTTCTGGAATTATTTTCATAAGGGTGAAGTGGTAGGTAGTATTCAAGTACATGTAAAGCAATCCCCTCAACATGTGGAAGTGAATCTCTCTGAACTGAAAGGTTATGAGAAGCATGTGATTGTTGAACTCATGAAGGAAACACAGAAAAAGATACCCAACAAATCAGCTCTGCCATGCAGCCTTGACAACTGCCGAGGTATATATATATATATTCGAATTAAATTCGGAACCTATGTTTACTACACAAATGAGTAGTTTACTCATTAGGATAATAGGATGACAAAATTTCATTTTTGTTTCTGCAGCACTAATCTTATATGAGGCAGACAAGCTATCCACAGATGCCTTACTTTATATCAAGTGGCTATTAGAAAGGTATAAAGGATGTAATAAGGTCTTCTTCTGCTGTTCTGATGTGGAAAAGCTTCAGGCAATCAAGACAATTTGTACTGTCATTGAGCTTTTACCGCCTTCAAAGAATGAGGTGGGGACTTGTACTTGTACTAATCCTAAGAAGGGAGTACAAATTGGCAGAATCCAATTTTTTTTTTAGTTCCTTTAAATAAAAGGTTGATTCCAAGCATCTTTTCTTGCATTTTCAGATTGTTGAAGTTTTAAAATTTATAGCCAAACAAGAAGGCATAGATTTGCCACATGAACTGGCTGAAAGGTTTGCTCAAAATTCCAAAAACAATCTCCGTCTAGCGATTCGTTCATTCGAGGCCACTTGGAAAAAAGGGTAAGAAAACTTATTCTGATACTTTGACATACTTATGTCTCTTGATCTTTTAAGTTTCTTAGTTTTTCTAAATATCCCTTATATATTCTTTATACTTATGTGTGTTTGATGTGCTCTCGAATGGCGTACATGCAGTTCTTATCCCTTCAAAGAAGATCAAGTAATTTTGACAGGTTGGGAGGATGATATTGCAGATATTGGCAAGAATATGATCGAAGAGCAAAGCCCCAAACAGTATGTTCATTTGAAATTTCGAAAGTTTGTTCGTTTTATATTATATCAATGAGGATTAAATCCAACATCTGCCAATTTACTAAATGAGGATCTGGGGAAGGTACCACTATATTGAGCAGTAGTGGTCCGATGTGTGCCGATTATATATAACTTTCCTCTCACAATATGCATATATCTACCTCTCAGTTATGCATGTGGTCAGTAATGTGAGATGAAGTTCTATAAAATTGCCACACATTGAAATTCCTCGTGGTGCAAATTTGGGATTCAATTGTTCAACAAGAAAAAAGGAAATGAAATCAATCCATATCCTTTGACAGGCTATACATTATCCGTGGAAAGCTTCAAAATCTGATAGTGCATGGCGTATCTCCTGAGTTCATTTTCAAAGTAAGCTCTTTGTTGCCCCTTTTAATAGTTACTAATTTTTTCTTCCATACCCAAAAATAACAATGGTTACTACATTGTGCAGACACTGGTAGCAGAGCTGAAAAAGCATTTGGATGAGAACTTGCAGGTTCGAGTCGAGAGCATGTATGATGAATACAATGTACGAATACCAAACTTTTCTGTGATAAATTTTAGTTTTTCCCTAAATGAATTATGAATGTCATGATGATCCTAATGTCATGTTCTGTTTTGTATATCCAGAGGAATGACGAAACTATGTTTGAGAGTGACAAAGCACTGACAATTACTCGACATCAAGAGGAAATGGGTAAAAGGCTGGATGATCCATCCAGGAAGAATATACAACAGTTCTTGAGGATTGAAGGTAAAACACATGTGCATGAGTCTATGCGAAGATTAACATATATTTCGAAAACTTCAAAACACTAACATGTTTTCGGCTATGTCAAATTCGTTTCCGAACGAGGTTATCCTCATTCGACGTTCTCTGTCTTCTTGTTTAACATAAGCTCTTCTTTCATTTCCTCCCAGAGTTCATAGCCAAATTCATGAGCTGCTACAAGGGTTGCACGAATACCAAAACTTTGGACCATGATACTCCAACATAGGGAGAAACTTCTTGTTGGCCGGCCAAAGACGACTCCCAAAGGAATTGTTATGTATCTTAATATTTCCTTCAGGAGAATGTTCTCTTCTTTCTGTAGTCCCATTAATATGATTTTCACTATTGCTGCTGCTGCTGCTTAAAACTGTGGGTTTTTTTTTCTTGTTGCAAACCTGTATAATCATGGTTTACACTACTTGCACACACGAGTACTATGGAAATTAATAAGGTGTGGTACTATGAGTAAAATGTTTGTCAAAACATTTTTGAGTGTAAAAATGGTGTGTGCTACTTTGTCCTTGATGTAAATTCGACGACAGGCCTGCTTGTTATGAAGCAATGTAAACTACCAAATTCTGGTACGTACCTATTTGCAATTATGATTTTCTAGTTCTTCCCAGGAAATGATGTGTGATCAACATGTCTGTTACAATCTTCTGCTGTATATAACACTAAATGGGGAGTGGATGCCTTCTTCAAGAACATTATTACGAGGAAGAAAAAGAGAACCATCACATTGTAATGGTAAAGCTTCCCAACCAAAATGCCTCCAAAAGACAATTGAAAATCATTCTCGAACTAAATTAGAAAAGGATGTTGAAGGTAACGAACGAAAACAAATCACGCAACAAAGTTTTCTTCATTGTTCCTATGTGAGCCAAGCATCCAGGATGAGAAAGATTATTTGCAAGCATCGATGGATTCTGAGTAAACCGAATGTCCAATGTCTGAAAAGTAAAAATGGATACTAAATAATGCACGCAGAAACTTCATACTAAAAACCAATACTTGGCTATACTATTCGGATAAAAATGGTATATTGCAACTGCAACTCTATCATATTCGGATATACGCTCCATCAAGATTCGTATGTCTTTTTATTATTATTATTATTATTATTATTATTATTATTATTATTATGATCCAAGTGAGAAGAACAAAATTTGCACTTTTATGTGGTGCTCTACCACTTCTACTAGAATCCCCATATATGAACTCTTAAATTCTAATTTGATCAGTTCATATGATTTTATTTTCAAATAGAACATAACAAACTTTTGTATACTATAGAGCTCAAACCTAAACAAAAATTGAATTAAATTTGTATGCAATTGCTGTACAAGAAATTGAGAAACAAATGGTACAAAACTGCAAGATAACCTCTTGTACATTATTGAACTGCTAATCTCTGGAGATGGTCCAAGAAGACTTCAAAACTAACATCATCCGTAAAGATAACATCCCCTCCCGGATGCGGACCTTCATTGTTATAAGTAGCAGAAGGATTCAACTTTGCCAAGAGAAAACGGGCCTGCATAAGCACATAGCGGAAGTGCATGAGTTATAACTCTACTTTAACAACTCAGCATCTAATCAGATGAAATGGTAATATTAATCATCAAGTGAACAGAGATATTGACGCAACATTGCAAAATGAATAGATAGGTCTCCAAGTCAGTCCAGAAATCAAATTAATACCAGTCTAATAAATCAATGAAAATTAATAAGATACGTGGTCAAAAAAGACAACAGAATGCAATATAGCGGGCCACTCATATATTGGAAATGAGTTTATAAGCAGCAATGGAAAGTCTGCAAGCCAGACTTAATTTCCGACATTAACTGAGACCCAACCTAAGCATCCATTGTACAACAGAATTACAAATTTTTGTGGACAGCAAACTGATTAAGATTACAGACAGCTTCATGTTTACCTGAGAACCATGCTGATCACAAATTACTAGGCGAGGTACTGGAAATCTCTCCTTGATTATTGTATCTGAATCATCGCAAGGAGCTTGTAACAACTGAGCAAATGCCTGAGAGCACAAATTTGTTTTAGTGGACTTGTCTATTTTTCAAGAAAGAGCTTTGCTAGTATCAACCCTCTACTAGAGCCAGAATTAAAAGCAGGAAATATTCTTCAAGGATCGTTATTTAATTGATGTAAAAATAAGTACAATAAAATAAAACTGAATCTTGCTCACTTGCAAACCATCGTACCATCATTTGAGATGAGAACAGCAATATATATTACCATACAACATGAGAGTGAGACCTCATTTGCGGAAGGAGTTTAACAACAAAGAAAGGATCACCCAGGTAAAACTGAAAAATGTTATAGATACAAGGACACTAAAACAAAAGATAAACCCTAGAACGAAAAGAAAAATTCAATTCAAGAAGGGGTATACTCCTCTGCACATATAAGTTACTAATGAGAACAAGCGACAAGTAGGTCACATTTTTTCCTTATGGGGTTTTTGTTTAGGACCACACATTTTGATAGTCGGTGATGGGGTTTTTGTTTCTTTCACTCCAGAAAGGATGTACCAAAACATAGTTTTAGAAAATTAAATGGTTATATGTCAAAGGAAGGTAAACATTATTACAAAAGACAACTACAGGGAAATTCTACGACTGCATAGTTCATAAAAAAAATCAACAGGTAATAGTGCGAATACTTGTCTACATACAGGTCAGTCTACTATCTAAAGGAAGGGCCATGTCTAAAATCAAGGGAGCAGGTTCAGTACCCAGCTGCAACGTCATACTCCGTTAATTTTGTATCCAAGCATATCTCTAATTCTTTATATGGTTAAGAAATTTGAAATAGAAGAAAACAAAGCATATCTTTAATTCTTCCTATAAAAATAAATGAAAATGGTTAAGAAAAATAAACCAAAGCATATAAGTCTTTCAGTTGCTGGATGTCTAGATGCAGCATTCTATATATTTAAGTAATTGTAAAGCCCTCCGTCGTTTAGACTTGCAACATAGATCCAAGGTAAAGAAATGCATTTTCTGTTCACAACTACTTTACTTCAGTGGGTTCACTGCAAAAAGATTACCTGATGTTCGGGCAAATCCTGATATCCTGCTTTTCGCCACTGAGCAATAGTTGAACCATGAAAAATAACAACAGTAAAGTATGCGTCTAAAAGCAGAATCGTGTCAGCAGCAATGGAAGAAACATCAAGAAGTCTAGGTTGCGGGCCTGAATGAAAGGAATATGAAATCAATGAAGGCAGAATCATCACAACTGAATTGGTAACATTTTCCCTGTTCAGAATCATTCTGAAGTATGCCGTCTCATCTGGGCTGTTGTTAAAAACCTGCAACACAATTTCACCTGACTTTAACCACAAGGATCTTTACAAAAGAATAACAATGATAATAAAAGATCTGACATTTAGAAAACACCAAGAAACCTGAAAGAACTAATATATACCTGAACAAATTGAGAACGCCGTAAATGAAACATAAATTGAGGGAAAATTGAAAACCGTGGAGATAAGCTGAAAGAAGACGGACTGTCCTTCTGGTAATCTCCAAACCGTGAACACATATGTATTAATGATTTATCCAACCACCGTATGGGATCAAACTCTGCCTGAATATCACCAAGGACAACATTTCATGAAATGGCACAAGATTTGTGAATGTTCTTAACGTCATATTTGAGAAATTAAAAACTGCAAAAAACCACTTTTTCATAACAACCAGTCAAACATTATGCCTAAAATGATCAGATCTTATAGTAACTTTTGCCCACATCACGTGTGTAAATAAGAACCTTCAACAAAATATGTATGTAAATAATAATTATGTACTATAGCAGTTTTTTTTTTTTTTGGCACTGATGACTGTCTCTGCTAATTTCCTTCGCCAGTCATCTTGTCTCATTAGAGTTCGGAGCACAACTATTTTAAACAAGAGTGTTTTCCTAACATTAGAAATATGCTTGTTCCTCTTGTTCCACGTTTAAGAAAATCTTATTTTAGTTGTACTAGGATTAGCATGTTAACTTTGGCTTCAACAGTTTTACCCTTGTTTGTGTCTTTCTGTGAGAGAGGGGATAGCGAGGTAAGAAAATCAGTATCATCACCATTTCAATTGGGAAATTTGCAACACATAACAAATAAGACTTGTATTCCACATATTTGGGTTCCAGGATCTGAGATTTGAAGTGTACAAAACCATGTAAAATAAAGAATACCTCAGTTTCCATTTTGAAAGAAACTAGGCGTGCCATGACTACAGCAGCGGCTTCTTGATCAAATCCAGAAATCAAGTCCTGTATATCACATAGCTTCAGATTGCCATTTAAAAACAAAGAACGGATACTTGTGGAAAGTAAAACTGAATTCATAAAGCAGTAATAGCGACAATGTAAACCCAAGCACAATGCAATAGAATCTATATGATAAAAAATACCTAAAATAAGAAAACTATGGCGCTACGATGTCCAAATCAGACTTTATCAATCCAATGATTCAAATGTGAGAGAGAGAGAGTGAGAGAGAGAGAGAGAGAGATCTGCCTGCTGTTTGAAGTGTGACCGGGAGCCAAATGCCTATGGGTTGCACCCCCATGCTCTACAGAATATGATTTTACTTACCAAGGGAAAAAAATAAAAATGCTGACATGACATGTCATATAAAATATACTTAAAACTATATACGAGATGCCTATTTGCTTGCATAAGGTTATTGTCAAGTGTTTACTGAAGACCTACCAATTTAAGGTGTGGCAAATGTTAGATTATCTTAAGACATATTTATACAGCAATAGCAACATCTACAGACATTTTTATATCTCATTTCGGAGATAAAGTGTATGCTTTTGGGGTTAACAAGTATTCCTCATCAAAATCAGATCTTTACCTTGCACTACTGTCATGGACTCATGATTACAGATATTTTAATTAATTCAACAATAAAGAGGCCTTAACTGAAGCCTCTTTTTTTTTGCCAATACAGAAGCGTACTTCATTGGTAATGTGTCAGATCCACTTCACTAATATTACCCTGAGGTTAATAGTTCATTGTACTTAAATAAGTAATGCATCACACATGGAGGACAGCAAGACTTGCCTGTATGCTTCCAGGCCCAGCAATCCATCTTCTTGAAAGAGTTGTAACACGAAGTCTCATCTGACCACTATAATGCTGATAACTGAAGCAAAAGACCTATAATAAGTAAACATATTTCCTTCTATCCTGGGCACAACACGGTAATAATTACTTGAGGATTTGTGAGCAGGGAGTTCATACTATGTTAGAAACTGGAAGTAAAATTGATTGCTAGTTGGTTGAACAGTAGCATCTGGGATTTCCTTCTTAACGATTTCAAATATTAGACATAAAGATGTAGCTTTGTCAAGGCCACACATCTTCCACGCACTTGTACTACCCTGGCCAACAACCGTGTCGGAGCATAGAGGACCTTTCTGCACAAGGTGACCAATGTGAAGGTTAAAGACCAGCATTAACAAGAGATTATTGAAATTCTATAGAGAATACCTTTTCAAGGGATGCACAAGGACCAATAATGCCCTGAACTTTGACATCTTTGGAGCAGTTTATCTCAAATATGCCACTGCATAGAAGATCAAAAAGAAGAATGCCGGTCAAAATTTTGCACAAGTTTAAAAATCTGTATTCGAACAGACAGAAACAAGAAGCATGGAAACTTATTGGAGTTGAGGTTGTCACCTTAAGCATTATGTTATAACTTAAACTACGGAATTTCTTTTCAGACACATAAGCAATAGATTATGCTGTAAACGAAAGAAAAAAAATGAAATGCAAAAGCAAAAGCATCCCAAAATTCATTGATCTCAAACTACGTCAACAATAGGCTCAACAGGAACCAGACGGTATCGAACAAAATAGTATTTGACTATCTGTATCATCAGACTCTAACACGATGGAGAAAATGCAAGTCATAAAGCCAAGTGTCAGTGAAGGAAAAATGTACATAGGAAGGCATATAACAAGCATATACATAGAATCATATATAAACTTTAAGAAAGGGTACAAGTAAACCACTTGCACTTCAACTCAAGATATATTTATACATAATGTATTCTCTATAATTTATTTGAAAGGTAAAATAAGTTTTTTAAGAATAGAAAGGCACCAAAAGGGGTTTTCAAGTATTTTATCAGCGGGAACCAAATAAAAAATTAAAAACCCTACTGCAAATTAAAAAAAAAACTTGATAAGAAACAGGAGCAATTTTTCATTTCAAGATTGACACTGAAAACCATACTTTGATGATAAACCAAGCTCATGATCACCCGACTGGAAAACACGTATAAGAGAGTCCTTAAACACCGAATGACCAAAACTTTCTGCAAGCACAACCAGTCCTCCAGTTCTTTCAACTGCAATTTTAAGTTCAGCAATCCCCACCTGAAAGATAAAACAGCATGCAAAAGAAACATAAGATAATTTTAAACTGACATAAACCAAAACATCTGTAGAATCCAAGTCCCAAGCTCAAGAAGCTAAATAATATATATACCCAGCGGATCAGGACTAGCCTCCACTGCACAACATCCTCCCCCTCCACTCCTAGTCAACCATATTTACTTCTAATGACAGCATACCAAAGGGACTCTTTTTCATTCTTAAAAATCATCTATATTCATTGAATTCTCAACTCCCAAACCACCTTCTCTTTGTTTGAGAAACCACCTCCCAATTGACCAAGTGATCCTTTCTTCCTTCCTATACCCCTTCCAACAAAATAACTTCTTACTAATCTTTCTGACCTGTTAGCTACTCCACTTGGAATTCGGAGAAGAGAAAGGGACCAAGGGACTGGTAGGCGAACTACTCTTAAAGAATATACTTGATTGCCGAAATGGGTTAAAAGGGTTCTCTTTATTATAGTATAGATACATAAATGTATGTATATATTCATATTGAGGGGAAGGGAACAGTATTTACTGAAGACAATCCTAAGTTTAACCTCAAAAATCCCAGCAGCAGATAGATCATCCATTAACACTATCTATTAATCTGTGTATCTGATCGTTAATAAACAAATAAAAACAGTACAGACCAAAAAAAAGTAGAAAACTACCTGGTCAAGCGCGCAAGCAAAAAGATCAAGTACATGTCCTTGATGTACAAGCTGCTTTGAAAGTCCCTCGTAGAACTTCACAGCTTTATGAAAATGAGGCGCTGAATCTTTATCCAGGTCCTTATGAGAACGAATTGGTTCAGATAGGATTTTTGACACAATCTACAGAAGATACACAATTACCAACTCAGTACTACTTCGAGAACTAATACAATCCCTTTAGATTAACAATAAACATTCAGGAAAAATTTCAATAAAAACGGTTCTAATCATAAAAGAATGCTACCATAAAAGAAACATCAACTGCAGAACATGGAGGGAGGGGAGTGATGAATTGGGAAGAGTAGTTAAATAAGGTAACTCACCGAGGGGCCTAAAAGTAAAAAAGAGCATGGAGCCCTACATTTATTTTGCAATGTACGTAACTCACCGAGGGGCCTAATATACCACACACTTGTTGCCAAAAACTCATTCATCAACTGTCCATTTTCCATTTGTAAGCATTTGTAACATCCCTTTTATTTTCCTTAAATCACTTTTTAACCAAGACAGTATAAGGAGTGCAATAACAAAACTATAAGGAAATCTAACTACACAATGCTTATCTAAATAATTATCTTCCAATAATTCTAGTAATTCCATCTAGCAGGAAAGCTGTCCACAGTAACTGGACCACAAGTTTCATCAAGCTTGCATAACAACTAAAAGTCTCTATCTAATCTAATATATTCTGGTTAAAGAAAACAAATGGTTATTAACAGTGATCTCTGTAGAAAAGAAAAAAAAACATTAGTATCAATCTATGTCTAAGTTTCTATTGCAACAAAAGATTATAGGCAATTAGGAATCCTTACAGCACCATGGCCTTCCGTTGATGGTCCACCTATGAAAGCCATAATTCTGGCTCCTGAACCGGGCACGCAAGCTCCCAACAAGCTCGCCGCAACACTAAGCGCAGTGCTGGTGCACCTGGTGGCTCGTTGATCCGCCGGAACCTGCCAAGGATCTCTCTGCAACTCCTCTAACACCGAATTGAGCGCGAACTCGCAGTCAGATGCAGGCAAGAGAAAGCGGGCAATGCTCTCGGAGGACAAGCCGTCCCTGGGGCCGGCAATGACGCCGGTGGTAGGCTTCGCCTTTTTTAGGAAGAAACTCATCTGCTCAAGCAGCTGATCCTTGTTGACTTCCTTGGATCCTTTGAAGACGTAAGTCTTGGGAATGGTGGAGAATCCCAATTCATGGACATGGACGAAGCTCCCGAAGGTGATGAGCCCGACGAGGGAGTGATCGGGCAAGAGACCAAGCGCCTGGGACAAAGCCGACTTGAGAAACGACAGCTCCTCCTCGATCATACAGGTATCGACGACGAAGATAAAGACGGGCGGCGTGTTCGGCTTCTCGAGCGACGAGTCGTACTCGATTGTGGTGTATTGGGGGAAGAGCTCGGCGGGGAGGTTCTCATCGGAAATGGAGGCGTAGTGGGGAGGGAAGTGGTTGCGGGTGAAACAGAAGGGGCAGATCCAGATCTTGGCGGCGTAATCGACGATGGAGAAGGGGTTGAGGACGGAGCGGCAGGTGCGGCATCGGAGAGGGGAGTAGGGGAGGACTGGCATGTTGGGGAAAGGCTTGATTGGGGTGTACACGGCGGAGACCGGAACCACGCAGTTGGTGGACTCTTGCTTTGTGCCGGGGATTACATTCCATGGCATCCGAACGCCGTCTTGGGATTCTAGGTCGACGAATTCGTTCATTTTTTTTTCTGAGACTGAGAGAGGCTCAGAGAGACGAAGACAGTGCTGTAATTCTCGGTACGGGTTGGTTGAGGAAGCCTGTTCGAGACTTCGAGTGCTTTGCAACCGTTGGGCAAGGGCAAAAGGGTCCATTTCAATATCATATTATCATATGGAACTATTTACCATTTTACTATTACTTTTTAAGGAAACAAAACAAAACAAAATAAAAATAAAAAAATTATGCAGCACCGATGAACGTTGTGGTTCATCGGTTCATTTGTGCGATATTGATATTGTCTCAACTTACACAAAATATTTATCGGCAATTGAGAGTAAGTTACTCATTGATTTATAAGTTATATGTTTTTTTTGTCACTTTTCTAATGCACGGATCCTCCACTCGAAGTGTTACTAATTAGCAAATTGGTTTGTAATTTTCTCTTGTCACGTGACAACTCTCCACAGTCTCACACGCCCCGCACGTGTGGCGAATTTTCAACCTGCAACTAATTAACAAACCAAGTCCAACGGGTCCGAGAGCTTCTATTAAAATTATATACTAAGAGCTTCGTCAAATACAACAATCAAATCATTATTCCGTCAATTCAAATAATTCAGTAATCGGATTCAATGACATGAGCGACGTAATTAGAGAAGAACGCACTCCGATTCCAAATTAAATAATATGAGAACACAAGTAATTAAATGAAGTAATTTAGAGAATCCATTTCAAACAGTTTTTTTTCCCTTAGAAGGCTTTTATACGTCAAGTAATGGGACAACGGTGTATTCCATAATTTAATTCTCACACTATTCAAATACAACAATCAAGTCATGTATCCAATAATTCCATTGTTTCAATTCATCAATAATTTTTTAAATGCAAAAATTCAATGACATGAGCGACGTGAAATTAGAGAAAAGACACATATTTGGGAGGAATCTCCGATTCCAAATTAAATAATTCTATAAGAACACAAGTAATTAAATGAAGTAATTTAGAGAATCCTTATTTCAAATTAAGTCTCTGCTTTTTTTCACTTATACAAGTCATCGGTTACAAAATATGCTAAGTAACTACTCCCCAAGTATGGTAAGTAATTAATTACTCCTTATTAAACAAAGTTTACAGAATATACACCTAATTAATAAATATTTATAAAATATAAAATATAAAATAAATATTCTAAAAACCTAAATAGGTAAGTATGAGTGTATGACACACAGACAAAGAAAAAGATGGCGGTTCATCGGTAAAGAGGAGTATCTCAATCTTTCAACAGGCCGGAAACAGTCATTAGCAAAATCAAAAGCCAAAAGCCAATTAGGAGCTCCTAATTAGGAAAGTTGAGCCACCCAACCTAATTAATTAGGAGTTTAGAGCGTCGGTCCAGCCCGGTACAAACCTTTCAACGATCTGCAATTTATATAAAGCACGTACATAAGAAGATTTACAGAAGACAGTACGTGGAAATAGAAAAAGCCCTCCGTCAAGCTTTTGCGACCGATCGATAGAGCATCGTCTTTGTTAGCTAGCTAGGGTTTCTGACCAACCAACCCAGCCATGACGAACTCAAAGCTTACAGACCTTGCATTAACTGAGAACTGCTTTGTTGATGATGATGAGTACTCAAACCCGAAGAGTAGTACGGAGCTGAACAAGAAAAACCTTGTTGATGATGATGATCCCCTGTATGTATATATATATATATCTATATCTAGCTATCTATATACTTCTCGTTCTTTATTGTTAATTATAATAAAGTTTTCATAATACTAAATCTCACCTCTTCCTGGAACGTTTTGTATGTTCTTGCAGAATTGTGTTCTCAAGGTCAAGATTTCTTCTGATGAACGTGCTGCCAAAATAAGGAGGAGACTGCACAGAAGATTTGAAGGTACAAACTCAATTTTGCTAGTGCATGTATTGATGTATATATGTAATTAAGTCTATATAATTATATATATATATAACTCAGTATTATTCCTACTGGTTTAATTTGTGGTTAATTAATTACTCGACTTATTAGATATATTTTTGGGTTGTATGTACATAGGAGTAATAGTAAAGTGTACCATAGATGTTGAAAAGAATACGGTAGCAATTTATGGTGACGTAAATCCACACGAAATACAAATGAAACTATCAAAGTACGCAGCGAGGACGGCAAAGCTTGTGTTCTACAAGGAAGACCCTAGTAGAAGAAAGCCTGAAGATGATCTTGATCACAATTGTGAGGTAATTAAGTATGCAGAAGAACAATTCTCATAATATTCAGCGTATGCATATATATATATTTGGAGACATTAGATAAAATTAGAACGATACAAAATGGCTCATGCGCAAAGATGACACACATAAATCGAAAAATAGTATAGCCCAACTCAAAAAAATAACTTTAGCTAGCACTTTTCGATGATTAATTCCTTGGGTTGTTACAATTGATGGTTTAGCCTAATTTTTAATTATAACTTATTTATTATATATATGTAATATAAATATATGTTTGTGCTTCTAATTAATGTCTTCTTGCAGACTTGTGATTTTAATCTGCCATTTTGTAATGAGGTAGTTCTTCCCAAGATAACAAAAAAGTTGCTGCAAACGAAAGGTACACATTTTGAATCGGTTGATTGTGATATCATTAATTTTCATCGATATGTTTTTCTTTCTTAAACTCTAATAAAAAAAATGATATTCTTCTTTCAATATTTGGCTATATACGTACATGTTTTTCTTTCTTCTCTAAAAAAAAATTATCTTTTTCTTTCGCCATTTGGCTATGTACGCAGGAATAAATTCCATCATTGTATATGCAGATGGAGTGGTGATATCAATTTATGGTGATGATCATTTAGATCCACCCACACTCCAAGAGACATTGAGAAACTTATTTAACTACAACTACAATTCTAGATATTCTAGATACTTTAAGCTCTTGTCCCACAAGAGAAAGAACGATGTTATTCAAAACGACAGAGCTGCTAAGGACGCGAATGCTTTTCACTCGGAGGTAAGAAATTAATAATCAATTAGATTGTGGTATATTTGTTCTTTGACCATTTCAACATGCATGTCCATATTTTTCTGTCTGTTCTTTGTTAATTTGAGTCAATTAATACCTCTCTTATTGTGTGTGTATGGGTATGCAATTTCATTTCAATGATCTAATACGGGTCATAAACGTTTTAGGCGATATCTCCACTCTAAAGTGTTTTAGTAAAAAAAAAAAACATTAGTTTTTAGCACCGAAGTTAATTGGTGTAGTGGTTTGGCACCATCCACACGTACTACGTACACCACTAATCCCACTCCCAGCATTTTTTTTCCTTCCACAATACCTGTCCTATATATTTATTGAACATCTAATGATTTGATTATTTCAATAATATATATTCAAACCTATAGGATAGTAGAGCTCTTCTATCAATTGAGAAGAACCACAATGTTGAAGGTTTAGGGTTCTTGGATACCAGTGGTGGTCGTACCATAATCTCAGACTCATCATCAAAGATCGTAAGTTATCTGCACCTCTTTTTTGTAGTCACTCACTATTGAATTTAACTCTAATAGTAGAGAATGAACTAAAAAAATATGAGCTTTTAATTAATTACCAGGTTATATATCAAGGGAACATCGATCATTCATGTCAAATCATTAATCTAAATGTATATACTTTCCTGGGTTCTTGTAGTTTTTTATTTTCAAAGTCGAAGCGGATATAAATTGCGATTGGGGAGAAGATGGATATGCTGCTAAAGTAAATAAAAAATTACTCAGCATAACTGGTACACAAACTCTCTCTTTTTTTGGTTGACTTTTAATTATTTTTTTTAAGAGTGTTGAATTTTATAATTTGGTTTTTCTTTTTCTCATAGCGCTCATTAATTTAGCTGTTTTCAATCTATTATAATTGTTGTCAAACCTTGCTAATTTACCCGAATATGCATGCATTCGTTATTTACGTGCAAATTCTAGCGGATAATTGATGAAATGTGACTTAGACCAGAAATATTTAAACACACGTACATCAAAACCGAAGTTCAACCAAACCACTAAAACAAAGTTAAACGAAAAATTTAAGTAGAAATACCCATATAATTGACTCTTTTTTTTATTCCCTTTTAAATTTTCCGGTACGTACATATGACAGGAGTACAATTCGTCAGCACTTGTCTCTGGGAAGATTCAGCCTTTGTACAAGTTTATGGTGATGTTCATGTAGATCGAGTCACAATCATGAAGACGATATCAAAGGTTTGGAAAAGGGCAGAGCTTGTGTCCTATAAACTTAAGAAGGTTAAACTTGTTGCACAAGTACCGTTCTGGTCCAGATATAGGGTAGGTAACTAATTAAGCAAACAAATCTCGTAGTTTTGATTCATTTGCATGTATATTTTTTATTTATTTAGAATTTTTCTTGTTTGATTGAACAGGTTTTGCAGCGCTTGATTTCCTTTGTTGGAAGATCGCTTTAGTTGCTCTTGGGAGGAAGAACCAGCGTATGGGTTTATTAGTCATGCAGACTTATTTTTGTTAATGTAGATCGAGACGTATTACTAATTTATCTCAATCTTTGATCGATACAGCACTTAATTTGATCCATATGGAAAAATAATTAGCTAGCTTAACTCATAACTAGCATCTTCGCGTGCGGTCTCGATTTTGTTAATTATTTTTTTCATGCGTTTATAATATGTATAACAATTGAAGAATTGTGCAATTAACACATTTGACTTTAATTTTCTGGACAATCAATCTACATCTTCTTTTTTCCCTAATTGAAAATTGATTTTGATAAATAATGAGCAAATATTAAACGGTTGACGGTTCTATATATAGTTTCAATACTTCAGACTATATCTAATTATCTAGACATTCCCGTCAAATATTAAACGGTTGACGGTTCTATAATAAAGGGCAAATATTTGTTTTTTTATCATTCATCTTATTGGTTTGAGAAGATATAGAAAGAGATATCAATCGAACTGTATTTAGAAGTTTTCATCGGTCCGAACTGTATTATTCGGCTACTATGCAAAGCTAAAAGCGTTGAAAGTCGAAACCCTAGCTAACCCTACAAAGAGCGAGGAGAGATCGAAGCAGCAGCTGCAGCGTTTATCTTTCTGTGTAAAATAAATTTACTTTTTACTTTTTATTCAAAAAGTTTTGATCCAAAAAGCACTGTTAAAACTTCTGCTGCTGCTTGGTATTTGTCTCTACATGATCGAAGACGTCGTTGTCAAGAATTGTGAGGGCCAAGCCAATTGCTCCCCATGGTCATGCACTCATGTCATGTACCATGCATATGCATGATTCGTAAGCTTCTTCCTTTTTTTTTTTTTCAAAAATAATCCATAAGCTTCTAAACTTGGAATTAATGACTAGTGTATGTATTATCCAAAAAAAAATGACTAGTGTATGTATGACATGCATGGTATGGTTATACCATTAACATATATATGAGAATGATCACTTTGATTACTGAACTTTGTTAGATTTGACACTTTGGTCACTGAACTTTCGAAAATATCACTTTAGTCACTGAACTATTACACAGTCTATCACTTTAGTACCTCCGTTAATTTTTTCCGTTAAATCGACCTCTCTCCCTAATAATTTTTTGGTCTTACATCCCTAAAATACCCCTGAATTTAACGGAAAAAACTAACGGAGATACTAAAGTGATAGACGGTATAATAGTTTAGTGACTAAAGTGATATTTTTCGAAAATTCAGTGCCAAAGTGTCAAATCTAGTAAGTTCAGTGACCAAAGTGACCATTCTCCCGCGTTATTTAGACAGTAAGTAAAGTAGAGATGAAAAAGCGGGCCACACCAAATCAGAAAAAGTAGACACAATTGAAAAATGAATGGAAACGGAAATGACTCCTCCTCCTCCTCCTCGTCGCCATCGTTCTCAAGCTCCAGCAATGACTATCGTGATGAGCTGTCTGCGAGGTTAGCAGACATAGAAGAAGGCATGACAGAGCGTAAGAAGTAGCGGGTGCGAGCCAGCCGGTACAAGCTGTTTCCGGCCACGGACCAGCTCATCCCGTATCGCCGCCGGCCTGACTTGAATATCGACGTCAATGAAGTCCCCACGCATGGTACGTACGTAAGCCTCCTTGTTTTTTCATTTAGCTTACTTTTAGACTTTTAGTGGAGGGACATTGACAGGAGTACGGCTTCTCCGCCTCCCGGAACGGCCGAGTTCTTCTCCGGACTCGACTCTCAATTCTGGAAGAAGTTTGAGTTTCTTACTTCTAAAGAAACAAACAAAGATGGAGATTCGACAAAAGAAATGAAAAAAGAAAAGTTGACAAATCATTTATCGCTGATTTGGCGATGAGCGCAGCGACGGTGACGGCACGTTTGAACCGCCTGCCGTCGGCGTGTCACCATCGCTGCCACGGGCAAACCCAGCGATATAATTGCCGTTATTTTGTTTTTTTTTTTGCCAATTGCAGCGTTAATTTCATCACTCATCATAATTTTACCCTAATTTTATTAATTATTGCAGTTCAATCTATATTTCTGGCATTCCTTCACTGCTTTGTCATGATGGGGAGCACCGTCGCCGTGCCGACTGTAATCGTCCCCTTAATGGGTGGTGGTAAGGTAATGTCCTTTGTGCAGGAACCTTTTTTTTTTCCTTAAAACTTTAAATTACAGAAGCATAATGTAAGTTCATCAACTAATTAATAAATCTTGATGGACTTGCCTTGGAAAAATTAGAGAAGAATGGAGTATTGGTGTCCTAAATGTGCAAATTGGTGTGCTAAGTTATCTTTGTTGTTGTTTTTTTTTGTTTGGTATGGATTTCTAATCCATTGCTGTGTATTCTTCCTTTATTGCATAAGAAGTTATTGTACAAGATCGATTTGCAGGAGAAAAATCCTGATCATTTCATCTTCTAGCTTTTAGAATTCATTCTTTTAGGGCACAAACATCCCCTTCCAACTTCTCAAACATAACAACCAGCTCAACAATTTCCAAATCATTAGATTTTTTCTAAAACCAAAATCTGAGTTAAAGAGACAGAGAAACATCCACAAACTTTGAGATACGTTCCTCAAAGTAAACTTTGAGATCGATAAGTTTCATGTTTCTGTCATTCTTGTGTAAACTTGTAAGCTGCTACTTGTTAATCTTTCTTTTGGTCCAATGCTACTTGTAAATTGGTTACCATCAAGATTACAACCAAAATAAATCCTTTAAACACCCTCTGTTGCTTGTTAATTGCATATTGATTCTCTCCAAGTTCAAGTTTTCATTTTCATTTTGACATACAATTTCTTAAAAGCAGTTCTGTAAAATGATACCGAACAGGCCCTAACTTCTTTCTTTGATCCCAAAGTTTCCAACAAATTGTAACAGAGATTGACTTTATTCCAAATATGATTATCCAGTTAACTATAATATGAACAGGAGGTAAATTAGACAATAAAGTTTACAGATTATTCCAAAATTCATCATCATAAGTACATCTGGATTTATGTAGAAGACTTTGTGAAATGACATGATAAAACCTGCAAGTATCGGGAATATTGTTAAACTTAGAAAGTCTACACCTAGTATTCTTCAAGAGTAACCAAAGTTTCCATAATCGTTCTGATCTGTGACAACTGATTTTAAGTGTGCTGAATTGGTGCTTTGTTACTGTTCTGATTATTTCTCTTTGGCTGTTGCATGTGGCGGTTTTGAATTTTGTTATTGCATTCACTAATTTCTTATTTTTATTTTTTGTTTCTTTACTAAATTTTGATTTTGTTGTGCAGGAGGAGAAAGCACAGCTCATTCTCAATTTCATCTTTGCTGCGGGTATCGCAACTTTGCTGCATTCATATGTGGGGACGCGGCTTCCGGTGGTCATGGGAAGCTCGTATGCTTATCTCATCCCTGCCATTTCAGTTGCAATGTCGAAGAGCTTTGGCAAACATGACCACGGTCAGTTCAAGGATTCCATCAGAGCTATCCAGGGGTCTCTAATGGCTGCAGGGATATTCCAGATTGTGTTTCCCTTTACGGGAGCGTTGCGAGTGTATTGGAGGTAAATAAGACACTTCTGTTTTTTTTTTTTGGAAGAGAAACAAGTTCTGTTATGTTGAAGAACAAATACCAGAGTATTTACTCTTCTCTTCCTTCCTGAAGATCTACTCCTTAATAGTAGTTAATACTATTATACTATCCTCCACCTCCTTTTTCTCTCTTCCCACCTCACCAAACTCCCCCTTACTCCAATTTTGCAACTTCCTCTAAAAGTTTTTAGCTTCCGAATGAACTTGAGTCCCTCCCACCCGTTAATTTGTGCTGCAGGCCACCACTCTAAGTTCTTTGAACCCAGGATGTTCTAGCCGCATGTGTTTAAATTGGAAAGGGCATGTAACCCAATTCATCTCGTTTGAAACTAACTCTATTGGACAATGCCCAGAGTTTGCCCTCACCATAGAATGTTGTATGGGAAAACTCTTCCCACTCAACAGAAAACAAGAATCTATCCACCCTACAACAAGTGAACAAACAGCATTAAGCAGATTATGATCCCTCAAATTTGCATCATGAATAAATTCATTAAAAGTTTGCACGTGGTGGTTTTGACTTTTTATGCAGGTTTCTCAACCCAGTCACCATTGTACCCCTTGTAACTCTCACGGGATTCGGAGTTCTCGCTTTTGGCTTCCCAAAGGTATGATCGGTGTACAGTATTTACCTTCAAAACATCATTTAATATTTGGGTATGGAAAAAGCTGTATGACAAACTGACAAAGGCAGTTTTATAACCTTTTTTCTGCTTATGGTTTAAGCTGCTACTCTGTGCCGAAGTTGGGCTACCATCCTTGGCCATTTTGGTGCTTCTATCATTGGTGAGAACAACGTTTGTTATATTATAATTCTTTTTCTTTTCTGTTTCTCGGTTATTACATTAAACTTCCTTTGAGTAACCTAGACTAGCTACTAATCTAAACTATTTTTCCATATATTGCAGACACTACCTTACATGCTGCGTTCTCGAGCGACATTATTCAATAACAATAAGGTATTTTATTTATTTATTTATTTTTTTAATTTTTTTTTGAGGATGAACGAAATGTATTAACATATAAAACATATACAACAGTGTCTATGTTGCTTCCAATTAATATAACTAGCCTTCCAAGTTCCTGCCTGCGTGATGTGCGTGAGAAAATTTTGTTATATGGTTTTATTTTTCGTTAGTATGAATTTAACTGTAACTTTTTTCACTCGTGAGCAGATATTATTGTTTCTTAGCATGTATCTTGCATGACTTCGGTTGCTCAAATGATAGGTATTTTCTATTATTCTCCCCATAAACTTTTTCTATTGCTTATAAGTTCACCTATTTGGTATGCAATCTCAGACTCAAAATACAAGCCTTCTTCTATGTTTCTCTTTTCAGCTTTGTTATAAGTTAACTGTAACTTTTTTCACTCGTGAGCAGATATTATTGTTTCTTAGAATGTATCTTGCATGACTTCGGTTGCTCAAATGATAGGTCTTTTCTATTATTCTCCCCATAAACATTTTCTATTGCTTATAAGTTCACCTATTTGGTATGCAATCTCAGACTCAAAATACAAGCCTTCTTCTATGTTTCTCTTTTCAGCTTTGTTCATTTATAACTTAAACAAGTAATTTTTTTGATTACTTTTGATGGGCTTTTGGTCCTTTATAGAAACTAACTTGCTCCTTCTTCTAATTTTATTTTATCTCATGTGGCCTCTTTTTAATTTTACCTCTTGCTTGGGTTGGGGGGAGGGGGTGTTCTAAGCTGCAAAGCCCCATTGTCCTGGGCGCACACTATATTTTCCATCCTTTGATAAAAACCAAAGTTTTGTTTTTCTTGATCAGGCTTTCCATTCAATCTGGGAGTAATTTCCTAGAACCTAGGAGAATCGTAAATATAAAACCTCAGAAGCTTGGTCAGGATAAGAGCGAATATCATAGCAATGAAGAAGTATAATATATAGCATGTTAATTCCAGAATGGTGTGAAGAAGTATAATAGCATAAATACATAGATTGAAAGTGAAGATGATCAGAACATTTGCCAATCCCTTCATTGTCAGTTATGAATGCTACAGTGCTACCTTGTCTGATACTAAATCAAGCACAAAGTATTTTTCAGTATAACATAAAGACATGCAGAATCATAAGAAAAAAAAGTTGGAATTTGTATCACATCAAATCTGTGAACAGAGAGTATAAGAAAAAAGAATTAAGTACAGATAGAGGAATAAAAAAGATGGCACATTCATAGGCATTGTCTTCATGATTTAGTGACACTGCATTTTTTTTATTCCCTTTTGTATACCTTAATCGAAGTATATAAGATACTGGAAAGGATGAATCCCTATCAACCAACGAAGTGCTCTAAAAGTCATCTAAGCTAACAAAGTTGACTATAAATCAAGGGATAGTTATATGATGGTCACATAAAAAATAGTGGGGAATGTAGTCCTGAAGAACAGTTGGGATTCATACTTGATTAGTACTTTTCTTAATCTTAATTTGTGTGAGAAGATCTGATTTGATATATTTTAACTCATTAACTATTCGTGATGCAGTGGCTACGATGGATGCTGAGGTCGGATGGCACCATTTTTCGGCGCTATTCCATAGTACTGTCCGCAGGTTTTCTATGGCTCATTTCAGCGATATTTTCCGTAGCTCACTACTACGAGAAAAGATCTGTTGACGCTCAGCATTATTGTGATGCCAGACATACTTGGCTGGTCGGCGCTTCTGCAGGGTAAGCTTACAAAATTTACAAATTCACCACCCCAGAAGATTTACAAACTTTAAGTACAGCTGAGAACTGATTGGTAATATAAACTAATACTTGGTAACACAATATATATATATTTCTTGTCTGCAGCATCACCTTTTCCATCTCTTACTTTCCTTCTATCTCTGTCTTTGTATTTGATTCCCTCAAACTGCTGCCGTACCTATACCGTACCTCTGTTAACCATCAAGGCATCAAGTTCCGTAGCTATGACCCATAATAGAACAAAAATCATAGAACAAATAGTTGTTAGTATTGTAGTTGTTTGAGTTAATTAAGGTGAATGGAAGCTGTTACAGCTCTGATGTCTCTCTGAATGTTGTGATTTATATGTTTTTGTTTTCTGGGTGAGAATTGCGAAGTGAAAATTTGAATTGATTTGTGTTTGCCTGATGAATGTGTGCTTGCGATTTTCTCTAATTTACTCTTAGCAAAGTGATAATTGGAAATTTTGTCCTTATTTCAAACAATCAAGAATCATGGGTCTATAAAAGTTGTTAGATATATTTGTGTAAGGCAAAAGGGGTAGCTCTGTTTTGCCCTACACGAGAGATTGCATTAATTTCTAATTTTGGTACAAAAGAAGAAGATAAAGATGAGATTATTTAACTATTAATAGCTAAACTATATGCTCAACTACATTTTAATAATAGTTGGGGTAACGGAAGTCCCTGCTCCCAACCCCAATTTTCACTTCAATGTGAGCTTATGCTTTTCCTACATTTCGATAAGCATGAAGAACTATAACCTTAAAGAAATTGGTTCAAGAATGATATGTAATATATTATAATGTAATGTTGATAATCTCACATGCATTTGTCTAACAATTTCTCTTGCAGATTTGTGTTTCCCTCTCCATGGCATTGGGGTACTCCTACATTCAACTTGGGAGACTATTTTGCAGCTATGTCAGCTGCATTTGTGGTCATTATTGAGGTAAATATACGTTTTATTTATGAATTTTCCCCCGTTATTTTATGAATTAAAACAAGATTTTTTTTTTGGAATTAATACTGATATATTCTTCCTTTCACATGGAAGCAGTCTTCAGGTGCATTGATTGCTGCGTCAAGATATGGTGGTGCTACTCCAATACCACCGCATATTTTTTTACGTGGCACTATATGTGAGGGCGTGAGTACTGTTGTAGCTAGCGTGTTTGGAGTCACCGGCTGTATTGTATCGGTGTAAGTACTTAACTTCATATTTTTTATTCCCCAAGTCATGCCGAGATGTCCTTCCATGGGCATCCGTACGTTTCATAATTTGACAATAAAAAATATGAAGTTAAGTACTTACACCGATACAGTACAGCCGGTGACTCCAAACACGCTAGCTACAACAGTACTCACGCCCTGACATATAGTGCCACGTAAAAAAATATGTAGTGGTATTGGAGTAGCACCACCATGGAAGGACATCTCGGCAGGTTTATGTGATTTCTCAAAGTGTGTCCAGTTGGTAGTGGGTGATGGGAGAACAGTGAGATTTTGGGAGGATATTTGGATGGGGGACAAACCTTTTTGTGAACTTTTCCCAAGACTCTTCAGATTATCAAGGCTTCATAATGCTTCAATTGAGAGCTTAGTTTCACCAAGCACTATCTCAGTGGACTGGAATTTTGGGTTTAGAAGGAATTTAAATGATGTGGAAGCGTTGGAAGTTTCTGGATTGTTGGGGCTGATTGAAAGGGTTGTTTTGCAGGACTCAAAAAAGGACACCAGGAAATGGAACTTGGAAACGTCTGGTGCTTTTACATGCAAGTCGTTTCGCAATTTTCTCTGTAACGAGAATCCCTACCCAAACTTTGATCCAGCAAAGTTCATCTGGGAATCCAAGGTGCCCCCAAAGGTTAAGTTTTTAGGTTGGTTGGTGGCGCATGGTAGACTCAACACATGTGAGATGCTTCAACGGAGAAGACCAAACAGTTGTTTCTCACCGCATTGGTGTGTCTTGTGTAAACAAAACGGAGAATCTGCTAGCCATATTTTTTTGCAATGCGAGTTGGCTTCCCATCTGTGGCAGAAGTTATATTGGGAAGCTGGTTTGACTTGGGATGCCCCATCTCAGATTTCTGATCTGTTTTCCCAAAGCCATAATAACCAGTATGGTTTTGGGAGGGGGAAGAAAGCCAAAGTTTTATGGGGTTGCAGTGTTCTTGCAATTTTTTGGGTGTTGTGGATGGAAAGGAATAGAAGAATTTTTGAAGTTTATGAGGGTGTAGGGGTTCAGTTTCTGTGGGAGAGAATTAGATTCTGGGTGGCTCTATGGGCCTCAGTATCTGAGGTCTTTAAGGATTATAGTTTCTCCAGTATTTTGAGGGACTGGAGAGGAGCTGCAGTTTAAGAGTGTTAGTGTTTTCTTCTTGGGTATTTGTGAGGGGTTCTGGGGACTAGTTTTGTTTTTCCTTATGTGGTTGTGGATTTCTTATCCACTGTACTGTATTGTATTCTTTGGTTTTTTAAATAAAATTTGTTTCTTTAAAAAAAAAAACTGCAGTTCACATATGCATTTTTTAGGTTATTGTCTTTTGTTTTTCTCTTTTGATAATGTTCAATGTATTAGGATTAATGAGTTATATCTTTCAGAATTCCTATGTGAATTAGTTTTGAGGGATTTCAGTGATTCATGTATCAATGGCTCTATAAAAGGGCTAATTTGTAAGCTTTGAAAAGAGTACGTTTGTAGTGAAAGTTCTTGAGATATTCTGCTTGTGTGTCATGGGTTGACTTGGAGAAATTCCAAGACACCTTTGGTATGATGCCAAAGGCGGGTGTGTGAAGCGAAGTTATTATTATTATTATTTTAAATTTGTCTAGTAGTTTCCATACCTTTCTAATTTCTGTTCCGTTTGTATCATTAACCCTTACAATCTTTTTTCTGGCATGATCTAAGCATAATCTGACTGTTACAAATAATTCACAGGTAAGTTTGGGGCTTTTCTAGCCTCTATACCACTATCAGTTGTGGCAGCTTGGAATCTAATTCTCCATGGCTATGTTGGTGTGTATTTAATCATTAAGAAGTTTTCAGTTGACTTATATGAATGTATTTCTCTATGAATTACTCATTTTTTTTCTTGGTAAATATGTTGTATGCAGTTGGTGCTGGATTGAGTTATCTACAATTTGACAATCACAACAGATACAGATCCCTTTGGATTGTTGGATTTTCTATATCTATAGGTGTTTCTGTTCCAGCATTCTTTAGAAGGTATCTTGCCGCTCATGGTCAATCAAGTTAGCGGTAAGTATGTTTAACTTTATAATTTATATCTTACATTGTCAAACTTGGCTGGGTCCTAGTTATTCAGAAACTTCAGACTTCTCTTGGGTTTCTTGCCCTAGAACTTCCATCTTTGATTTTAAGGCTTATCTTTCTTTCCTTTTGTTTGTTACGGCTTGGATTCTGCTTTCTACTTATATGAGCAAGACAGTAGCCTGAAGCAACTGACCTGCATCTCAACACCACTGATCTATACTAAATGATCTAATTTTTTTAGCAAATATTTAGAACTATGAAAACACTGAATTTGAAATAACTAGACACTTCGATTTCACGTTGCAAGTTACACACCAATTACTCGATCTCTTTATATCTGTTCTCTATATTCTTTTATCTTCCTGATTGTTTCTTTTATGTTTTGTAATTTTTCTTTTAGTTCTCGTAATTTTTCATCTCATAATGCATGAACAAGGATTTTATGTGATTTCATGACTTAAAAAAGCCAAATAGTGATGCAAAAGAAAGATTCGGCATGGAAATAACAATTTGTTATTTAGTTGGCTTGCATTATCTTTGTACTTGAATACTGGCTTTCCATTAGTACTGTCTCTTATTGGAAATGAGAATGGTTTGTAGAATTAAATGAGAATTATCAGTTGGAAAGTAAGAGGGCTGGGGAGTAAGGGAAAGGAACTCTAATTAGGAATATGCTGATTGAAATGGAGCTGAACTAGTGATATTGCATGAAATGAAACTGTTGAAATTGAATGAAAATCTAAGTAGCAGTGTCTGGGTAGCCTGATTTAAAGATTATGTCTTGGTTTCTGCTTGTGGTGGAGCAGAAAGAGAGGTGGTGTTTTGGAATACTATATGTATTTTTGTGGAGTCATTTTGCACTTGGTTTCTCTTCTATAAATGCATTACCAGGATCTTGCTTGGATTTCAATATGAGACTGCCATATCACAATCAACACGATCCAAAGGTTAGACTTGACAGATCACCTATGCCAGTAATGATCTTGGTGGGTGTTTAAGTAAAACGGATGTTAGATTCCATTTGTCCAATTGGATTCCTTTTGATCTTTTACATAAATGATGTGTCAAGACATTAGCCTTAGGATTGTATTAAGTGCAACGTGGCAGTCTTATATTGAAATCTAGTGCAAGATCATAGCACCAAATTTGTAGAAGAGATTCCAAGTCCGGGGTGGGTTACAGGTAGACAACAGCTTTCTGGGAAAAATAGGCTGGAGGCTGGACTGTATGGTCTTTGTGGTTTCAGGTGGTGCATTGTTGGGAATACTTTCTCTGAGCTCAATAATTTTCTCTTTTAAGTTAAGCAAAATGTTTTCTTGTCATCTTTTCACACCAAACCAAGATGTCTATGCTCTCCTTTAAGTAAAACCCAGAATGTGATCATCTAGTTGGTCCTGATTGCAGTTCTGGTTCTTTGTGCTTGAAGGTATTAATTTTATTCGTAAGGCTTCATAAACAGTATAGTTACATTTCCTAAGGCTTCTTGAATCGACTCAGCCGCTTGAGTTATATTTTTCTATGGAATGAAGAAGTACTGGGTTTCTTTCTGGTTCTTCTTTCTAATTCTAGTTAATGTTCCTCCAATTTCAATTGCTCAGTGAAGCGAAACCTGTATTTTCCAATTCCATAGGCTTCTTGAATCTCCTCAAACTTTCAAGGATTGTCAAATTGGAACAACTACATTGACCCTCCTTCACCTTCTCCCAAAATTGTCTTTACAAATACTCTTTAACTGTCTTTGGAAACAAAAGCTCTCCCTTTCACATCCCTAAACCGGCCAGCTCGAGGGAACTTTGTGATTTCTTAACAGAGTACACAGTCCCAAATCTTCTTCATTGATACTTTCTCCACCACTTCCTTGGTCTTGAAAGTGTTATACATGTCATACTCATAATAGTTCTGTTAATATTTTTCATTGCAGCATAATCGTTATGTTCTTGGATAGAGTGCATTTATGTGAGCAGAAGCTAGTACTTTTTTTTCCCCTTTGATTGATTCGTTTGAAATTGGTTCACTGTTATAATTGACAGTTTTTTGGTTGTCTCTAATATTATTATTTTTTTTCTTTTTCTTTCAACATGCAGTTTAACAACATTATCCTAGTAATTTGTTCATCCCAAGCAACAGTGTCAGTTTTAAGTGGCATGTTGTTAGACTTAATGTACACTGGCCGTGAAGTTTTGTCCACTAAACGAAGCAGCGGGAGGCACTGGTTCAAACGTTTCAGGGATTATAACAGAGCTGCTAGAACCGCTGATTACTATTCTGCTCCATGCAACCTCCCCGGGGGTTTGCCTCAAGTCTAGAGATGGAACTTTCATAAAAGTCTAGAGATGGAACTTTTATAAACCATTGCTCATTATAAAGGTGTGAAGATTAAGTAGTCATGAAGAAGTTATATGAATGAACCATGTATATGTAGGGGTTAGCCACATTTCAGATCTAGCAGAATTAGCGGTAAACCTATAGTTGGGGGCTACAGATATAATGGCCTTGTCTACAGTTTTTGGAAGAATTTGAGAGGTCGTTGGGAAAATTGCCGAAAGAGGAAATGAGAGTTTTAGACTTTTAGTAACAATTTTTTTTTTAATATCTTGTTTTATTTTATTTTTTGTTTTGGTAAACTGGGGGCTAAAAGCCCAATCAAAGAAACAGAAAAAGGAAGTCCACAGGACTAGATTCAATCTTTCAGAAGCTCGGGGTCTAGAAAGACCAGTCTTGTCTTCCAGCATTACAGGAGATCATATAATTGTAATAATTTTTTTAATAAATATAAAAATTAGTGAATAAAAGATTAATGAATATATATGAGGTATTTGATCTTGATTTTGAAGCTTTTTTTTAAGAGGGATGATTTGTACCTATTTTTCATACAAAGTATACTAATCACTCGAATTATGTTATTTTCGAGACAAACTGACAAAATGTCATAACTAATCATCTTTTGAATTTATTGCAAGTCAAAAAAGCGAGGAGAAGCAAAAAGGGAGAAAATAACTTGATTTGAGAGTATTTCGAGCGATTCCGAGAAAATGACGAAGTTAACTTGTAATCAACCTACTTGACAATGATTTACATGAGGAAAATCAACGATCGTTTTTTTTATAGTAAATCATTGTACGAAATTTTTTAAAAGCAATTTATTGTCTAGCAATACATTTTTACGTATAATAACATTAATTTGTCTTTTAACTACATTACTCATAATAGAAGCATATAAATGTGTGTTTGTTAGGGTTTCTCTTTAGTCGTCGCTCTCTCCCAAAAGATGGTGGCGACCTCCAACCCATTCCATCTCCATTATTGCATCACCGTTCTTCTTTTGGTGATTGGTGAGTGTGGATTTATGCTCTTGCAAAACACCAAATTTCAATGTAGTAAATAGATGGCAAGTACGGATAAGTTAAACGACGAAATGCTTTAATTATGTCTTAAACAATAAATCTAGACTTACAACAATTATAAATGTATATACTAAATGAACTATCACAAGAGTACAAATAAAATATATAGATATGATTATAAGAAAGTAAAAATTGTAAACAATAATAAAGGAAAGATTAGGGCTCAAGTATCCACCTCTAGTCTTCCTCCTAATTAACCAATACATGTATGAAACAAATCCGATTGATGATGATGAAGTTTGCCAGCCTAAAGGGATGGGTGTCTCCACATTAGGCTATTGATTCTCCTAAGCAACGAATTAGGCATGAGTGTCTACTCTAATTCTTTTCGAACTCAAGGGATCTAGCATGGTATCTATTAGGTTGTTCCTTAAGCAAGCATATACACTTTTAAAATCGACAAACACACAAATCCTAGAACATGGTATCTATTCCAGTTATTCATGGTAATTAATTTCCAAGCACCCGCAAAGACACTTGTTGTTATATATCATAGGCCCAAGACTCGGTCATCTAAATTGACCTATGTAACATTATCAATTGCAGAGTTTAAAATATGGTAGCTAAGCATAAAATAAACTAGACAAGATTAGAAAGTAAATAGAAATTAACTACTCATCATCAACAACCATTATTGGATCAAACATGCATAGATTAATTAGAATTCATGACTAGGGCTTCAACCGAAGCCCCTAAAGAAACTTAGCTACAAATGAAATACATAAGGAAGGAAGAAGAGAGGGAGAAGAAGAAGAAGAAGAGAAGCTAGATTTGATGTTCTCTTGGTGTGTTTTTGAAGAAGGACTTGCTCTCCTTATATAGCCTCTTGAAAATGAGAAATATGTCATGGCATAAGTCACATTTCACCTCCAAAACTTGGAATGACAAGTGACTAAGCTTCCATTTACCCTTAGTGCACCATTTACTCATGAGTGAAGTTACTATAGCTTGTCTTAGAGTGATAGTGGTGGTGTCTTATCTTCATCATGATCATGACAAGCTTGGCACCAAGTTTCACCTCTACCTAACTTGGGTAAACTTCAAATGACTTCACCTCTACAAAGTTACATTGATCATGTACATCATCCCATGAAGATGTTCTTTGGGCCAGTCTTGTGTCTTGTGAAGGATGCATGAGTAATTCAAACCCAACAAGCCTATCATTTGTTTTTAGGAATTCTGCTGCAGCTTGACCTTTCTCCCTTGTGAAGGGCATATCTCCGTGGATAAGTATCGTAATTGAGTGATTCCAGTTGAATTTGAAACTAGACTCATAGGAATTGATCTAGAGAATTTGAAACACAACCAAATCGGTATGAAAAAGGTTTTACAAGCAATCAAAGTTAAGGTCTAGAACGTCCGTGCAACACCGAGTATTACTCACTTGAGACAGAATTCAGGGAGATCCAACGGTCTAAACATCGTAAACTGTTAGGTGACCATACTAGACATAAAGTGGTATTGTGTCCATAAATTACACATGAAACCAACGGATAGATGCGGAGTAATTAGCCTCCCAAGTCGACTGATCTGCCCAGCCAGAAGGCTAAATTTCTGTTCAAAAATCTCTTGTGCAATTTATTCTCTTTCATCTCCTTGTCTTGCTTGGTTTTATTCACTTTTATTCCAAAACACCTATAAACATGAAAACAAGATAAATAGAGCGAATAACAACTAACTAACAAAGTAAATATAAGGAATTTGATAAAAATAAGTATACAATTATACTCCTTATCAAATACCCCCACACTTAGATTTTGCTAGTCCACGAGCAAAACAAATAAAACAAAACTAAAATGAAAAACACAAAATATTTATTAAGTTCTATCCTTCCAATATACTCCCCAGAAAATATAATTAGATTAGGGTATGAAAAAAAAGATAGGTTTCAAAATTTTATGAAGTTAAGGATCAAATGCTTGAATGAAGTGTGTGAACATGCTTTAATTGTCAAATCAATGTATCAAATCAAATATGCAAATCGAGACCGTGCTAACCATAAACTCATAAGATATTCACTCTATTTTTCACACAAGTGTTTATGGGTTAGCTACACTATCACTCAAAACAATCTTATACAAATACCTTCATATGCTTGTTCTTCAATCTCATCTCCACAAATCATACAAAATACATCTTGGATCAAAAGGTCTTTTATTTGGATGTAATGGGGTTTTGGGTGAGGGGTTAAAGAAATGAAATGGAAAGGAATAACAAATTTCAAGCATACTTAATAAGCAACAATCCTTTTGAGATTTTGAATTTAAGAACATTAAGATGCTTCAAGAATCACTTCCTTCGCTACTCTTCCAAAACTAAAAATCTAAAATGAAGAACTTTCTTTTTGTATTTTTTTTTTCACATTTTTTTTAACATTGCAAATGCACAAACACAAAACACCCCCACACTTATTCTTTTCCAAATCCCCAAACTTGTTTCTTTCAGCATCATGACATAGACAATCTCATATTGCTCATTAAGAAAGCTTGAAAAAGGTAAGGTAAGTGTTTAAGTTAAGGGTAAACTTTTGTGGTGGGAAGAAACAAAAGGCTAACAATAGGCTAAAAATTGCATTCTAAAGATAATTATTCATTGGGATACATGCTCATTTGGACATGGTGGATTCCTAATTGCCTAAATCATTTCCAAGATGTATTCAAGTATGAAAAAAAGTTTCGAAAGATATTAAGCAAGTTCTAGAGATGCATATCACACAAGATTGATCACACATGAAGAACAAAGTGCTTAGAACTTTAATGCACTTTCATTAGGCTCAATAACTCACAATATGGCATATATAGTTCTCACAAGTCTCTAGATGCATATTAATTTGACAAAGCATAAATCAAGCATAAGCTCCATAACAATTTGTTTTGAAATATGAAGTTCAAGAAACCTACACATGCTTTCAAACCCTTTACAAATCAAGTTGAAATCTCATCATCGGAGTTGGAAGGAACCTAAAATAAACAACAAAAGGCTAAATAACAAAACACTAAATTTTTTTAATAAATAAAATATAAACACATAACAAATATATTAAAATAAAAAAATAAAAGGTGAGTGAAGGAAACGTCCCTGATTAAGTGAAAGTCATGAACCTACTAGCTCCCTTTGAAGACTTGGCAAGGAACTTTATTGTCTTCTTCATGAAAGACTTCCTCAATGATGTTGCATGTGCTCTTGTTAGCAACTTCGGTCCTTTGGTCATGATAGAAAAATAAAGCTCCAAGCTTTTCTTTTTCTTTCTTTTCCTCCATCTTTGCCTCCTCTGGTCAGGTTCAATGTACATGGCAAGAATGATCTTCATATGTGGTTGAGGAGGTTCACCAATCACCATCTCCATATGATCTTGGAATAATGGAGGTTCTTGTGATCCCTTGTCAAACTCAAGTGCTTCTTGGATGGAAGGAACAAATGTGTAGCTTGAATGTGGTGAGGAAACATCAAGTGATATTTCATGTGATGGAAACAATGGCCCGGTTATAGGAACTTGGGTGGACTCCTCTTCTAAGCAATCACTCATATCATCCTTGAAACATGGTTGATCTTCATGAGGGGATATGCTTACTTCTAGCCCTTGGAACTCATCTTCATTAAGCTCATTGTTGAACTCCTCATCAAAGAACTCATCGTCACTATCATCGCATGCCTCAAGCTCAGTTACATACAACAACTCATCATCCTCATAGAAGCTAAATTCGTGGAAAAATGCATCATTTGGTTGAGACAATGCTAATTGCACATGGGCGTCCATCCTCTTTGATGATTCTTCCATGACATGAAAAAATTCTTGTAAAGCTTCCTCAAGTGTAGGCTTTGATGATTCGTGGAAAATGCATCATTTGGTTGAGACAAGACTAATTGCACATGAACGTCCATCCTCTTTGATGATTCTTCCATCTTTTGGCAGATTTGTTGCACGACTTCTTGTAAGGTCTCCTCAAGTGTAGGCTTCCATGGCTCATTCATATAGACTTGAATTGGATCTTGGTATGGTGGAGACATGAATGGATCTTGATGGTAGAAACTTGAGTATGGGTCCTCCCATGTCATTCCAGCAAGCTCACAATTATATGCAAATTGCATGCTTGGGCACATCTCTCCCGAATGGCCAAATTGGCTACACACGTAGCATTCCTCGTAAAGACCTTGCATTAAAGACAAAAAAAAATATGATATATAAAAAATTAAGAAAGACAAAACTAAAGCGTCAATCCCCGATCACAACAGCGCCAAAATTTGGTGAGTGTGGATTTATGCTCTTGCAAAACACCAAATTTCAATGTAGTAAATAGATGGTAAGTACGGATAAGTTAAACGGGGAAATGCTTTAATTATATCTTAAACAATAAATCTAGACTTGTCACTAATCTAGACTTACAACAATTATAAATATATATACTAAATGAACTATCACAAGAGTACAAATAAAATATATAGATATGATTATAAGAAAGTAAAAATTGTAAACAATAATAAAGGAAAAATTAGGGCTCAAGTATCCACCTCTAGTCTTCCTCCTAATTAACCAATACATGTATGAAACAAATCTGATTGATGATGATGAAGTTTGCCAACCTAAAGAGATGGGTGCCTCCACATTAGGCTATTGATTCTCCTAAGCAATGAATTAGGCATGGGTGTCTACTCTAATTCTTTTCGAACTCAAGGAATCTAGCATGGTATCTATTAGGTTGTTCCTTAAGCAAGCATATGCACTTTGAAAATCGACAAACATACAAATCCTAGAACATGATATCTATTCCGGTTATTCATGGTAATTAATTTCCAAGCACCCGCAAAGACACTTGTTGTTACATATCATAGGCCCAAGACTCGGTCATCTAAATTGACCTATGTAACATTATCAATTGTAGAGTTTAAAATATGGTAGCTAAGCATAAAATAAACTAGACAAGATTGGAAAGTAAATAGAAATTAACTACTCATCATCAACAACCATTATTGGATCAAACATGCATAGATTAATTAGAATTCATGACTAGGGCTTCAACCGAAGCCCCTAAAGAAACTTAACTACAAATGAAATACATAAGGAAGGAAGAAGAAGAAGAATAAGAGAAGATTTGATGTTCTCTTGGTGTGTTTTTGAAGAAGGACTAGCTTGCTCTCCTTATATAGCCTCTTGAAAATGAGAAATATGCCATGACATAGGTCACATTTCACCTCCAAAACTTGGAATGACAAGTGACTAAGCTTCCATTTACCCTTAGTGCACCATTTACTCATGAGTGAAGTTACTATAGCTTGTCTTAGAGTGATAGTGGTGGTGTCCTATCTTCATCATGATCATGACAAGCTTGGCACCAAGTTTCACCTCTACCTAACTTGGGTAAACTTCAAATGACTTCACCTCTACAAAGTTATATTGATCATATACATCAGCCCATGAAGATGTTCTTTGGTCCAGTCTTGTGTCTTGTGAAGGATGCATGAGTAATTCAAACCCAACAAGTCCATCATTTGTTCTTAGGAATTCTGCTCCAGCTTGACCTTTCTCCCTTGTGAAGGGCATATCTCCGTGGATAAGCGTAATTGAGTGATTCCAGTTTCATTTGAAACTAGACTCACTGGGCTTGATCTAGAGAATTTGAAACACAACCAAATCGGTCGGGAAAAGTTTTTACAAGCAATCAAAGTTCAGTTCCAGAACGTCCATGCAGCACCAAGTATCACTTACTTGAGAAAGAATTCAGGGAGATCCAACAGTCTAACAATCATGAAATTTTAAGTAACAATACTAGACATACAGAGTTATTGCATTCATAAATTACACATGAAACCAACGGATAGATGCGGATAAATTAGCCTCCCAATTCGACTGATCTGCCCAGGCAGAAGGCTGAATTTCTGTTCAAAAATCTCTTGTGCAATTTATTCTCTTTTCATCTCTTTGTCTTGCTTGGTTTTATTCACTTTTATTCCAAAACACCTATAAACATGAAAACAAGATAAATAGAGCGAATAACAACTAACTAACAAAGTAAATATAAGGAATTTGATAAAAATAAGTATACAATTATACTCCTTATCAGTGATGTATCAATTCCTCGTGCAAGTTTTTTCTTGGTGAAACCAAATCTATCATGGACTTTCAACGGTGGTAATTTTATTCATTGGGATCTAAGTTTTCGTTCCCTTCACCATTAAGGGAAGGATGATTGGCGAGATTTCAATGATTTTTCACTTAGATTGGTCTTTCGAGCCTATTTAACTGGCAATGATGGATTCCAGATCGGAAGGTGTGGGATCCCGATGAAAATTACTATGATTGTTTGTCTCCAAACCATTTTAAGCGGTTGATTCTTGTCTTGGTTTTGGGGATTATTATGGTCTTCAGATTCTTGTTCTTTGAAGAAATTATTTTTGGCTAGATTGATAATAAAGGATCTTGAGTTTATCTGTTGGCGACATCGCGAGTTTGCTTCATGTCATATTTTTGCGGATGCTTCGGGTTTTCTATTTTTATTAGTAGATTTTTCTGCTACAATATGTTTAGAATTTGGTTTTACTTTATTTTCTTATGGGTCATCATTCATGAGCAAAATTGGTTTTGCTAGTCTTAGTGACATACTTGCTGAAATTTTTATATTAGAGTTAGAGATTGCTGACGCCAGTGATTTAAGGTGTATGTATTGTTCAGGTTTAGAATCATTGATTAGATCACCTTCATGGTGTATATTGCTATTTTTCAAAAAATTTATATTAAGGATTGTAATCCCCTCTTAATTAATGAAATTTTTGTTTTTGTTTTTGTTTAAAAAGAAGCATATAAATATAGGAACTACATGGAGGAAGTATTTTGTACTTGAAAATATCAAAAATAAAATTTTTATCGCGGTTAAGTAATTTTTTTACTGTTGTCTAATAAAAGAAAAGACAAAAAAAATTCTTCTTGGCCTATTTAAATGAACCGGTAGGGAACACGAAAGTCTCACCAAATATTCTCATGAGTCTAGGACCCTAAACAAAATTGTTTAAGTAAATTGTAAAACAGAAGAAAAATAAAAGTAGTTATTAACTGCACGCTTCCCAATGTGGACTGTTTTTTGTTGTTGAAAAATACTAAAATAGCAGTATTTGCAGTTTTTTTATTACTGTTTTAGCATTCTAAAATGATTTTTTGTTTGTTTTAGCATTCTCTAAAAAAAATGATTATTATTTTATATGTTCGCCATATACATCATCCAACCGTTGGTTAAAAAATCTTTATTAAGTTTTTATTCTGACTAAATTAAATTGTCATTCTTATTAGTCTAAAAATAAACTGTGGCTAAAAAGTGATCGAATAAACAAATACCATTTATATATAGCTCTACAACAAATCAAAGGCGTCAGACAGAAAGAAGAATAAAAGAACTTATAGCAAAATGAAGAACTAGTCTTCAATTTTCTAATACATCAATCACTTGCATTGTAAACTCTTGACAGTCTTCTCGGACACATCAATTTGTATGGTGCAGTACATACTTGCAGATTTCTTCTTCTTCATGACCAACATCAACTCCACCTTTCCTGTCAATTTCGCTTCGCTGGTCAGCGTCAACATCCCACCGCTCAATTCACTGCCAAGAGTAGAACTGTTTTTCAAGGCATCGGTGTTCAAACTCACATTGACGTTGATCTTCTTGGTGGAAAGCATTCCAGCTTTGCTCTTAGGGACCGCTGCTGTCCCCACAGGCGCACCTTGGTACATGAAGGTTACAATACCTGCATCGAATTTGTAAGGACCCCAGTTGGTGTTCTTGACCCTGATTTGGGTGTTCAAGGTTGTATCGAACGAAGGTGTTGCAGTGGCATAGGTGAAGTCTGTGAGGGTGCTGTCCCCGAGCCTCACCTTCGGGGTCTTGACTTTCATCACAGTGAGACTAAACACGGTAATCACAATGATCTGAAACACAACGAAAATACCGATATACGCAAACAACTTGATTCTCTTCTTGCGTTTCAGCTCGTCTTCTGACACCAAGGATTCTCCGTCACTTCTTGTGTAACCATTTGCCGGGGCTGCCTGGTGAGTTTTCTCAGCCATGTTTCTTTCTCTTTTCTGATGCAAAGGAAAAGGCTTTTGTGGGTTTGTTTCGTAAGGATGATTGAGACTAAAGGAAAGGGAGGAAGTTGTTTCTTGTGATGATGGAATGGAAGAGTACAAGTGTGAGTATATATAGTGTTTGGAGCTTTGGACAATTTCAATAAGTTGCTTGGGAGAGTGAGCTTCCTGGAACGAGTATTTCATTTCAGAGTTCAGACACCAAACGCGTCCTACTAAATGTCAATGACCTCCTAGATGATCGACGACTTTGATAAGGACCTTTTAGTCTTTTTCTATTAAATTCTAGATATTGAGGCAGCATTGACCATTCCCACGTATAAAACCAAGTATAGAATAATAGCAAGAACCTGAAATTAAGGTCCTCATGGAACTCGATATGCGACCGTCTTATCTATTTTCTAGAAGACTATAAATCCAAAACTTTAAACTACGCGCTACGTACATTTCGAAATTTCCTGGAAGCTTACTCTTACTCGGGCAGAGCAGACTATATATATCGCGCGGGCTGAAGCCAACGTACATTCCCACAAACAATTCCTAGCTAGATATCATACTACACTTGAGAGAGCATCCAGTAGCAGAAGGAGAACACATCTTCTATCTTTCAAAGCTTAATTTCCCCAAGATGGCTGAGAAGATCAAACAGGCTTTGGCATCGGTCAAAGGCTACACCAGGAAAGATGAAGAATCTGCCACTCTGCAAACTGAGGAGGAGCTCAAACGCCAGAAGAGAATCAAATTGTTTACCTATATTGGTATTTTCGTTGTGTTTCAGATCGTAGTGATGACCGTGTTTGGTCTCACTGTGATGAAAGTCAAGACCCCGAAGGTGAGGCTCGGGGACAGCACCCTCACAGACTTCACCTATGCGGCTGCAACACCCTCGTTCGATACAACCTTCAACACCCAAATCAGGGTCAAGAACACCAACTGGGGTCCTTACAAATTCGATGCAGGCACTGTAACCTTCATGTACCAAGGTACTCCAGTGGGGACAGTAGCTGTTCCTAAGAGCAAAGCTGGAATGCGTTCCACCAAGAAGATCAATGTCAATGTGAGTTTGAACACCAATGCCTTGCCAAACAGTTCTACTCTTGGCAGTGAATTGAGCGGTGGGGTGTTGACGCTGACCAGCGAAGCGAAATTGACCGGAAAGGTGGAGTTGATGTTGATCATGAAGAAGAAGAAATCTGCAAGTATGAGCTGCACCATACAAATTGATGTGTCCGAGAAGACTGTCAAGAGTCTACAATGCAAGTGATGTATCAGACCAGCTAGTTCTTGATTTGTTATTTATTCATTCTTTATTTTGCTTTGTGAAGCTTCGATTTGTTGTATAGCTTTATATATAATGCTAAATATTCATATTTCTTGTTAGTTTGATCCTCTTCTTGCGTTTGAGTTCCTAGGCTATCAAGGAAAAGAAAAGAAATTTAAAAAAAAATTGCCAAACCCACATAAGAGACAGCTGAGAAATTAAATGGTTGGATAGGACTTAGAGGAGAGCAAGAAATTGTAATCTCAGAGTTATAAACTTTCCATCTCACTCTTACCATTCAACAACTAGATCCAACAGTAACGTTAAAAGACAAAATCAATCAAGGGAAATACATACATAGAAATGCCTCAACTTGTTTCTAAAAGTACAACTGAGAAACTGCAAGCAAGGTTGGCAGTTGGGATCGTACTACATTAAGAAGCCTGCAATCCATAATGTGAAAGGGAAAATTAGGGAGATAATGTTCAAGAATCAATAAACCTATATGGAGTACTACAGTACTACTTGGAGCATAAGAGTGTTCTATTACAAATTTTCTGCAACTCACAACAGAATGCGGCAATATGTGCACCATGTGGTTTGATCATTCTGACAATCTAAGTCACTGTTTAATTCTTTTTAATAATACCTATTTTCGTAGCATTTGTTAAGAATCTTAGGAAAATTTTCAATTTTAATTAGTACTAAGACTAAACAAGAGGAGTACATAGAAAAAACGAGGGTGCTTGCTTCAAACCCTACAATGTGCTCACAGCCTCACATAATCCTAAAAATAGGTTAGTTCAGTCCAAGTATCTTTTCCTGTTGCTATGTATAATGTATTTCATGTGACAAGCTATTCCTACAAGACTCGTTGTCTCTAGAACACATTATTCTTCTGACATGAATTTCTGTAAGGCAGGTATTCTTGCTGTTAGAGAAATTAAGCATCTGTTTCCATGTTAATCAAACAAAAGAAAGAAAACAAAAACATGAGCTTCAGTGATTAAAAACAATTTGATTCTCTTTTGGCGTACGTATGAGCTCAATATCGGATACCAGAGATTCTCCATCACTCCTTGCGTAACCATATTCTGGGCCAAAGGATAAGCCTGGTGGCCCTCCTCTGTCATCATTAATCCTTTGATTTCATAGTAAGCTTTGAAATAAAGTATTGTCCTCTTGGTTTAGCTCTCTGTATCAATTGAGCAAGTACATTGTTTGTGGGAATGTTGTGAGTGCTGTAGGTGGAAATGGTTAATTGGTGTAAGCTTCCTTGAAATGGAACCATGTATTCAAGTTTTTGACTCCTAGTCTTCTAGACATGGTGATCGAGAACACACTGTTATTTTAATTTTGGTAGAAAAAGTGATTCGAAATGGAAACCTATTTTATATATATAGACTGCTATTTTGACTCATTCTAGATATTAAACTGATGAAACGTACAAAAGCAACGCAGCATAGAATAATAGAGTCCAAGGGAATAAACACTTGGCCTGAAAGCAAAAGGATCTCTAACAAGTCCTAGACTTTGTCTTGCAGCAAGCAAGCACCTAAAATATGACCAAACGTCTAGAAAACTATCAAGTCAAAAAGTCTACACTACACACGTTTGACCACATTCCTGGAAGCTTAATCAACCCTTCATCTCCTCTCAAGTTATTTATCAAACAATATAAATACCACACAGCAGATACCAACATTCCCACAAACAACTACACATTCCTCTTATTCTTTCAAAATTCTCTTTGGAAACAAGAAAAGCAAAACATTTTCTTTCGGAGCTTTTGAAAAAAAAAAAACAAGAAAGATGGCTGAGAAGAACCAACAGAGCTTTGCATCAGCCAATGGCTGCTCCAAAAAAGACGAAGAATCTGCCGCCTTGCATTCCAAAGATGATCTCAAACGCCAGAAGAGAATCAAATTAGCTATGTATATCGGTGCTTTCATTATCTTTCAGATCATAGTGATGACCGTATTCGGTATAACTGTGATGAAAGTTAAGACCCCAAAGGTCATGTTAGGCGGCATCAACGTCCAAAATCTCAACTTTGTCCCAGCAACACCTTCATTTGACACAACCTTCACAACTGAAATCAGGGTCAAGAACACAAATTGGGGACCCTATAAGTTCGATGCAGGCATTGCAACCTTCATGTACCAAGGTGTGGCTGTGGGGCAAGTTAGTATTCCTAAATCCAAGGCTGGAATGCGTTCCACCAAAAAGATCGATGTCACAGTGAGTTTGAATTCCAATGGATTGCCAAGCTCTAATCTAGGCATTGATTTGAACAGCGGGATCTTGACCCTGAGCAGCCAGGCTAAATTGACTGGAAAGGTTGAACTCATGTTCATCATGAAGAAGAAGAAGTCTGCTAACATGGACTGCACCATCACATTTGATCTGTCCTCAAAGACAGTCCAAACTTTACAATGCAAGTGAACATCATAACAAGCACAGCAGCAAGCATGTGGAATTCAACTGCCACTCGCAAAACGGCCCAATTTGGTCACCTAAAGGCTGCATCTTCCGCATTTGGATCATGACTACTTCTTGATTTATAATTTTTTCATTCTTTATTATTCTATGTGAACCCTGGATTTGTTGTAGAGTTATCTATATATAAGGTTGCTTTCCTCTGCATTATTGAATATAGAAAGAGAGATCGATGCTCATACATATATTGGTGTTCTTGACCTAACTTTGTTTGAGAGCAATGTTCAGAATTTGGACTAAAATCAAGAGTTGGATTTTTGTGAGTGCAATATTGAGTTACACCTACAGCACTCACAATATTGAGTTGGATTCAATATTGCAATGTGTCATCCTGATCCACTTACTTTTACATTCTATTTGTTAGTAAGTGCACAAAAAATTTATGAATCGAATTACTTCACTTATTTTTGATCTATTCCAGATAATAAACATGTCATTATGCATAATGATTGTGAGAATGACCGACAGAAAATTGGACGTTTGAGATTTTGACAAAAGGTTGGAGGAAATTTTTCTAAGGAACAAACATTAAAAAGACGTTTGAGAACAATATTATTTCAAAGGGAATGTTTAAATGCAAAACCTGCACTAAACTAACAGTATATGATGAAGTTTTCCGAATTTTGAAGTGAAAAGTTTTTGAGTCTTGCATGAAGTGTGACGAGTTAGGTATTGAATTAGAGAATCTCGAGTCTTGCATGTTTTTGTCATAATCTCAAGTTAGGTCACTACAAATAGGTTACTACAATTTACCTCCCTTAATTAGAGGCTCAATATCTTCGTCAACACATTTTCTGTCGGGACATGCTCTTACATAGTTACATCATTTGTCACAGGCTCATAGCTAATCCACATAGCATGGATATTGTTCGCTTCATAGTGATCCTCCTATTCAACTACTTCAACCATTTATTTTTTGAAGTAAATGCAGCGATGTCAGCTGCATTTGTGGTAATTATTGAGGTAAATATATGTTTTATTTATGAATTTTCCACCGTTATTTTATGAATTAAAACACGTTTTTTTTTTTTTTTTTTTGAATTAATACTGATACATATTCTTCCTTTCACATGGAAGCAGTCTTCAGGTACATTGATTGCTGCGTCAAGATATGGTGGTGCTACTCCAATACCCCCGCATATTTTTTTACGTGGCACTATGTCAGGGTGTGAGTACTGTTGTAGCTAGCGTGTTTGGAGTCACCGGCTGTACTGTATCAGTGTAAGTACTTAACTTCATATTTCTATTGTCAAATTATGAAATATGCTCTGAATATATAGTTTGATCTAATAGTTTTATTATATTTTTTTAAGTGAAAATGTAGGTCTCTTAGGACTGACTAGGTCTCTTATGACAGAGATCGATGAGTATCATACTCCATGCTGATATCTGAAACATGCGGGGGTATTGGAGTATGGATTATTATCAGCATTGATTATGATACTCATCGATCTCTGTCATAGGTCAATTTTATGTAAATCTTGCATATATTAAGTAGAATAGCAAACATTTATAATCTATCTCTATCTATATGGTTGAATTAATTGCTCTTAAGTTAATGACTGCAGCTGTGGGGAAGAATTTATGATTCTTCCTGAGTTTTCTTCTAGAAATCTGCTAGTGTTTTTTTACCTAATCTCACCGATGAGTTTGGTTTTTTTTTTTGTTAAATCTGTTTTAACTTTGTACAAAAACTGATGTAAGCAGATGATAAGTGACGTCATCATTTCATAAAAAAAAACTGGTGCCTGAAGCCGTTCCCGTAGCAATAGTAGTCTTAAATTTTTTTAAGTCTTTTATTTATCAGGTCAGAAGTCGGAAAGTCTTATTTTCAATAGGGTGTGATAATAACACCCTTAATTTTTGGACAATTAGCTTTGTGGAACTTGGATGCCCATTCTAGCAACTTAACCATTCGGTTTTGCTACATTCTAGGCCTTTTTGGGCAGTGATGGAACCTTCCACATTTTATGTTCCAAGATTTCCACCCCACTTGATTTGTGTGTGTGACTTCATTGCATATTGGAGCAGTTGTGTGGTTGTGCCCATTGTGAATTGGTTAAGTTTCGAAGACTCAATGCCTTGAAAAGTTGCAATTTCTCTTATCCGATGTCTGATTTTATCATCAGGATGCTGAATCGGTATCGTTTACTTTTCTTCCATATCTGCTCAAAATAGAATTGGAAGTCTAAATTCTCTGAACTACAAGAGAATAGCAGTACATCAGCATTCAGTAGATCAAAATCTGTCACATCCACCTTTCAATATTCAGTTAAACTCCAAGCCTAAATGAACCGAAAGACCATATATATAGTAAGTACATATGAAAAACCATCTCGTGAAGACCATACATATGAGCCATCTCGTGAGTCCCAATCAGGTCTCTTTAATTAGCTTTGCTTCTCCTGTGCCTTCCTATCTGTTTGAGGCAACATACATAGCAAGTAAAAATAGGTGACGATAGAATTATGTCATAAAAAGTGGATCTTTGATTAAATATAAAAGTAAATACGATCCCACCACAATGACTCAAATTGAAGCTATAACAAACCAACCTCTTAGGAAAACCAAACTAAGCAACTAAAATATATAACTAGGATATATAATTATATATAAAGGTAGGATCTTTTGTACTACACAAAATTCTACTGCATAAACCAAAATATTTTCAATTAAGAAAGGAAGAAGAAAAAAGAAGAAGAAGAGCAATTCCACCACACAAACACTGTGTCCCCAAAATTCCAGATAATCTTCCTCACAAACCCTAAAACAAAAGGCAACAGCGTACCAGGACATTTGAACAAGGAAGGTGGATACAACATCTCTCTGACTGCGTCGACCTTGCGCGGGCACTCTGTAGACCAGTGTTTACCAGTACTTGAACAGTGAAAACACCTTTTGGGAATAGCACGTCCATAATCCATACCACAACAGTTCCCTGAAAACTTTGTACCACAATTCCAACAAACAACATCCCAGCCATTCCCAACACGTACGCCCTTTGGGAACTGGTACTTGTAGGGGCAGCGTGCAGTACAGTGTTCACCCACCTTTGAACAAATACTACATTCATCTGTTTGTAATTTGCAGATCCATGGTTAAATTACAAAAGGAAAAAAAAAAAAAAACCCAGTACGGCAAACTTATATGAAATTGAATAGTAATAAATATGCCAAATACAATGTCATAAGAAGAGCAAAAATTAATGAATATGAATGATGAAATAAACATAAACAAATGCAAGGTCAAATGTCTGGAGCTGCAGATGCAATATATATGATCTACAATCTGATCAAACGAAAAAACAGTTACTTCAAATGAACTATGTATGCAGCTTGGTTGAACGAGTAATCTTCAAAAACCAGCTAGTAATCTTCAAATTCCAAATTTATACAAAAGCTAGTTTGGCTTTGAATTACACCAACAGAATAAGAAACACAACATTGTTTCGAAGAGAGGCACGGAGAGCGAGCAAACAAATTCTTGCATCCTAAAACTAAAATCAAAAGCATACCAATATGACCAGCAGGGAGGAGATGAGGAAGAAAAGTGGTGGCAAGAAGATCCTGTCCTTCTTCTACCTTGCTACCTGTTACAAAGGAAAAGATTCGGTACTGTGATCAGGAGAGTGATAGTAACATATATTAAGAGAATGTCATAAGAAGAACAAAAGAGCATGCATCTTTAATGCTATAAATAAATGAAATTGAAGATGCAATGAGAACATTGATCCCATCAATAAATATCTAGTTGTTGTCTATCCAGAGAGCGGTGCCTCTAATTCGTCAACAAAACAAAAAACACAGACTGACAAGCAAATTCTAGATAATGTTCCAAGCTATATAACAAACCCTAAACTAAATAGCAAAAGCATACCAATGGCACTAGTGCCGGAACAAGTGGGGGCAGGAGGAGCAGCCTTTGGTTCTTCTGTCTTGCTACCTGTTTTTTGCTTTTTTTCTGGAACAATCATGCTACCTGTTTGCTGTTACACATAAGTAAAGGCCGTTTTTGTTTTCTATTTTTCTAATTCAAATACTGCAAACACATAAAAGAAGTAATAGTTCAAGTTATCAACCATTTTTCTTAAAACAATCCAATTTAAATAATAATTATAGCAAGCTTCTTCAATTAGTCTAGGAAAATCCAATCGATCAATAGAAACAAAATTATTAGATAGCAACTTGATTTCAATGATGGTAGATGAATTCCACAAAACTAAAGACCAATTTGGCTGAGCAATTAAACAATTAACTAACTCAAAATCTTAATATATATTGGAGATAGTTTTCCGAATCAAATTATCTAAAGACCAGCATTCAATAGCTAATAATAATTCTCAATTATGAAATCTACTATAATTTGGAGTTGGATAGCAAAAACATATATAAATCAAACCCTAAAACAGAAAGCAAAAGCATATATATATATATATATATATATATAATCTTATTGACATATCAAACCCTAAAACAGAAAGCAAAAGCATACCAACATCGATAAGGAAGGCGAGGCGGTCGTCTTCATGCATCTTCTTCAAAGACCACCGATTGGTGCTTCCGGATGCTGAAGGATGCTGGTGTTGGAGGGTCAACGCTAACGTCAAACAGAGACATATATGGTTTTGGGATTGAAATCAGATTGGGGGATTGGCGTTTACAGCGTGCTCTGAAATTTTTTTGTTTCTTCTTTTCCCTTTTATACACGCCTTCCTTCAAATCTTCAATGTCGGTTTCTAAAGTAGTCATGATCGATGAAGTTATATGTTATCTTTAATTCTCTTTTTTTTTTTGAGAATATTTAATTCTCTATTAATTAAGAATACAAGCATTCTCAAAAAATAAAATAAAATAAACAAGCCTTATGGTTAAAATTTCAATAACCCTTCAATTGTCCCTCTCTTTATATAAGTCTACAACAACATGATATAATAAATAAAGGTCAAAAGAGTAATTAAGACTAAAAAACCTAGGAGGATCAGACGTTAAGCTTCTCCCACGTTCAGCAAATCAAAAACTGCTTTGCAGTTAATTAGTTATTATTCTCTCATCTTCTCTAGGAGAAATTTTTCCATGTGACAGTTACGCCCAGTCAGCAAAATAAAATTGGGAAGTCACGTCATTTCATCTTGCTGACGGTGCGTAACTGTCACATGAGAAATTTTTTTTTTCTAGACCGTAGAGAAAACGCTTATTGGTTAGCAGAAGACGTTTATACTCTTTGTTATGGAATCACAACTCATGATCATACCAAGAAGTTCACCAAGAGAAAATCAACTAAAGAGGTATGGTTTACCTATCAATATCAATTTTCCAGATTTTGACGAGGGTTTTTTTTTTTTTTTTTTTTTTTTTTGCGTCCTTGGCTCAGTTCTCAAAGGCAGGGGATCTTGGTAAAAAAATAAATTACTGCTGCACATGAACAAATTCAGTGTTAGGTAACTAAGCATGTTCAAATTGTCTACAATCAGTTCACTCTATCAGTGTGAGTAAAAAGGAGAAAGACTAACATACCGGGGTTGGTTTTTTTTATTTGATTTTGAATCTAGATGTTTTCTTCAAGTTTTGTTTTGCTCATAATTTTTTACTGCAATGCCTAAGCCCAGATGTGTGATTGTGAAGGTCGTCTTTCTGAGGTGAGAACATTGGTCGTCGTTCTATGCTTTGTCAAACATTGCAGCCACCTTTTAATGAATGAAAATTAATATTTCTTTTTAGTAATTGACTATCATTTAGGGATTCTGCCGTTTTTTCTTTCCCAAAACAAAACCAATACTTGAGTTATCAGATTAGTAAATATTTCTGTTTTTCTTATTCAAATCTTTAAATTTCGATACTGTTCCTATTTTTGCTTGCTTACTTGATTCAGATTTCATTTTGTGTTTCCAGTGACAATTATTAGCAAGAGAAGAGCAAAAAGAGTGAGGGAAAAACAAAAGCAAGAAATTTGTTGTTACCATCATTTCTATCAGTTTTCATGTTATGATGCTTCACCGAGTATTTCTCTTATATGCACTAAGAGCCGGTAACCAATGTGTAGTGTTTTGTAGAACCCAGTCAGTTTCGTAGCATCCACTGGCCTTTTTCAGTCTTTCTTCTTCTGTTTCAGACTACCAGGGACACAAACATGGGTTGCTTGGGGCAGATAGTGTAGATATTGGGTATGAGCACTGACGGGCATGTATTTTCTCATTTTTTATCACTATTTATTTTCTCTTTTTCTTCAATTAATAAAATGGTCAAGTACGTTATCATTGGCTCATTGCTTGGATACAAAAATTTAGTACTGAGAGTAGTGAGTGACTGAGTGTTAATCCTCTTCTATGATTTAATTTGTTCCTTTTACCAATAATGTTTTGAATCAATTATCAGCCTTTTCGTTCAAATATTGCAGAATCTTCCTCACTCTCCGGCCACTACAGATTGTAGTAGCATTGAAGGGGGCATGGCGGCTTTTTTCATTTTGGGGTGTAAACTACTTGCTGAAATGTTTATTAAACAAGAGAATGAGGAGGCCGGTTAGTAACGATGAAGTTCGGGCGAGGAATGCACAAAAATGGGAGGACTTAACCTCCAGAAATTGGGCTCCCATGTTGTAGGTTGAAAATATGGCATAGATAGTGACTTTATTTGACCACTTTCTCTAACAATTTTGTTTTTATTTGGACAATGACGACAATCTGTTTACTGGATAATCTTATATATTTCTTGGATGCTCATTCTAAATAGCAAAGCAGCAATCGATGTGCGCCAACAAATGTATGTAGATAAAACCAAGGTACGTTTATACTTAATCGGTGACATTCTGACAATGAAAACTTGAACATAAAAAATGATTGCCCGTATGAGAGAGTGTGATTGTCAACACGTGGAAAATTGTAATAGGTTGTAATCAGTAAACTATACAAATTAATAAACAAAAAGTGTTTTTTCGTTGTTTGCCAAAACTTTTCACAAATATGAGTGTTGTTTTATAAGCGCGCCCTTTAGCACATTAAGAAATTTAGAAAAATACGTACTCCAATACTTTTTCTTTGGGTGAAATGCGGAAGTAACTTTAGTGTGGCAAATGGACCATTTGTATATAGGCCTATATAGAAGTTTCTTTGAAAAAAGTAAATATTTTATTTTGTATTATTTAAGCACTTGCATCAATAAGTAAACTATAATCATAATGGCCAGGTTCTAGCCATCAAAATTGTGTATTTACTACTAATGGAAAAAATATTTCCAAGCTCAAGGAAGACTCTTGGGTTTAAAATTGGCAAAAAAAATAGCTTTTCTGATAGACAATTTTTAATCAAGGTGTCGATGCATACAAAATTTATTTTGGGTAAAATGCAAAAGTAAATTTAGTATCTGTGAAAAAATAAAAAATAATTGTTTTACTTGGGAGGTTGTTTCTTGTGATGATGGAATGGAAGAGTACAAGTGTGAGTATATATATAGTGTTTGGAGCTTCGGACAATTTCAATAAGTTACTTGGGAGAGTGAGCTTCCTGGAACGAGTATTTCATTTCAGACACCAAACGCGTCCTACTAATTGTCAACGACCTTCCAGATGATCGACGACTTTGGTAACGAACTTTTTGTCTTTTCCTCTAACAAGTGAGAACATAAATTATACATATATTGAGTAATTGAGGCAGCATTGACCATTCCCACGTCTTAAACTTATATGAAAAAAAAAAACCGAGTATAGAATAATATGCGACCGTCTTATATGTTTTCTAGAAGACTATAAATCCAGAACTTCAAACTACGCGCTACATTTCGGGATTTCCTGGAAGCTTAACTCGGACAGAGCAGACTATATATATATCGCAGCTGACGCCAACATTCCCACAAACAATTCCTAGCTAGATATCAATATATCATACTACACTTGAGAGATCATCCAGTAGCAAAGGAAGAACATACATCTTCTATCTTTCACAGCTTAATTTCCCCAAGATGGCTGAGAAGATCAAACAGGCTTTGGCATCGGTCAAAGGCTACACCAGGAAAGATGAAGAATCTGCCACTTTGCAAACTGAGGAGGAGCTCAAACGCCAGAAGAGAATCAAATTGTTTACCTATATTGGTATTTTCATTGTGTTTCAGATCGTAGTGATGACCGTGTTTGGTCTCACTGTGATGAAAGTCAAGACCCCGAAGGTGAGGCTCGGGGATAGCACCCTCACAGACTTCACCTATGCGGCTGCAACACCTTCGTTCGATACAACCTTCAACACCCAAATCAGGGTCAAGAACACCAACTGGGGTCCTTACAAATTCGATGCAGGCACTGTAACCTTCATGTACCAAGGTACTCCTGTGGGGACAGTAGCTGTTCCTAAGAGCAAAGCTGGAATGCATTCCACCAAGAAGATCAACGTCAATGTGAGTTTGAACACCAATGCCTTGCCAAACAGTTCTACTCTTGGCAGTGAATTGAGCGGTGGGGTGTTGACGCTGACCAGCGAAGCGAAATTGACAGGAAAGGTGGAGTTGATGTTGATCATGAAGAAGAAGAAATCTGCAAGTATGAGTTGCACCATACAAATTGATGTGTCCGAGAAGACTGTCAAGAGTTTACAATGCAAGTGATGTATCAGACCAGCTAGTTCTTGATTTGTTATTTATTCATTCATTCATTCTTTATTTTGCTTTGTGATGCTTGGATTTGTTGTATAGCTTTATATATAATGCTAAATATTCATATTTCTTGTTAGTTTGATCCTCTTGTTGCGTTGGAGTTCCTACTTCCTAGCTAGGATGTCAAGGAAAAGAAAAGAATTTTTTTTAAAAATTGCCAAAACCCACATAAGAGACAGCTGAGAAATTAAATGGCTGGATAGGACTTAGAAGAGAGGAAGAAATTGTAATCTCAAGAGTTATAAACTTTCCATCTTACTCTTACCATTCAACAACTAGATCAGCAACAGTAATGTTAAAAGACGAAATCAATCAAGGGAAATACATACATAGAAATGCCTCAACTTGTTTCTAAAAGTACAACTGATAAACTGCAAGCAATGTTGGCAGTTGTGATAGTACTACATGAAGAAGCCTGCAATCCATAATGTGAAAGGAAAAATTAGGGAGATAATGTTCAAGAATCAATAAACCTATATTGAGTACTACAGTACTACTCGGAGCATAAGAGTGTTCTATTACAAATTTTCTGCGACTCAAACAGAATGCACCATGTGGTTTGATCATTCTGACAATTTAAGTCACAGTTTAATTCTTTTTAATAATACCTATTTTCGTAGCATTTGTTAAGAATCTTAGAAAAATTTTCAATTTTAATCAATTTTCCACGTGTTGACGATCACGCTCTCTCATGTGGGTAATCATTCTTTATCTTCAAGTTTTAGAATGTCACCAATTAATTGTCCAAAAAAGAAAAAAGAATGTCACCAATTAAGTATAAACGTACCTTGGTTTTATCTATGTCGTACATTTGTTGGTGCACATCGATTGCTGCTTTGCTATTTAGAATGAGCATCCAAGAAATATATAAGATTATCCAGTAAGCAGATTGTCGTCATGGTCTAAATAAAAACAAAATTGTTAGAGAAAAGTGGACCAATTACTATAATTTTGTATGAGAATTGAAGTCGCGACATAGAGATTCAACATCTGAACTGTAATCGATTGTAGTCAGTAAACTATATGAATTAATAAACAAAAGTATTTTTTTGTTGTTTGCCAAAACTTTTCACAAATATGAGCGCTGTCTTACAAGCGCGCGCTACGCCAAAAATGCACATAGTTGACGGCTCAAAACCGTCACGAAATGTCATCCTTGACGGCTCAAAAACCGTCAAGACTACCAGTGTCACGAAAGGGGGTGTAGATTCTTGACGCTTAAAAACCGTCAACTAAAGTATTCTTGACGGTTTAAAACCGTCAAGATAACATTTCCGTGACGTTTCCAAGGTTTTTTCTTGACATTTTTGAGCCGTTAAGTAATTATTTTACTTGACGCTTTATAGCCGTCAAGAAATTTATTTTTAGAAGAAATTTTTTTTATAATTTATGCATTTCCATTACAATAAATATTAAATAATAAGCTTTGCTATGCAATTCTATAAAACAATAATCTGTAAAATAAACATAGTAAAGTTGCTCCAAGAACAATACATTAAACCAAATTATAAAGTACTACAAGTTAAATTGATTATCTCCAATTGTACTACAATGATGTTCATACTAAGTTATAGAAGTTTCCCTAATAGAACAACACATGTAGCTTGGTGACAATCAAATATAATTCATACTCATCCTCTTTGCAGCAACATATGCCTTGTCAAATTTCCAAAAACATTGGAACTGTTGACTTGACGATTCAAGAGTCTGCATTATAAGAACAGTTACAAAGGATTTTAGTTAGTTATCCAGATAGATAATGACATTAATAATTTTTTGGGAAAAAAGCTAAAATGGTACTTAAACTATACCTTCATATTATCGATGGTACCTGAACTTCATTTTTTGCCACAAACGGTACCTGAACTTTTCGATTTCGTCTAAAATGGTACCTAAGGCCACCTTTGGTCATTATTCCGGCAAAAAATAAGCCTGAGTCATTGTTCACGTTGAAATGACCATATCACCCTCAAATCACAATTAAAAAAATAAAAACTAAAAATTTAATCCTTTTTTCTTGAAGTTCTTTCTTCCATTCCTGTTTCTTATTCATACATCCTCTTCCATTCTATTAATCAACCGCGAGCACCTCCATCTAAACCCTTTTCCCTATCCCTTCTCTCTCACTCTCTGAGTCTCTACAAAATTGCTTTCAAGTTTCAACCGTTGCTTTTTGTAGGGACACCTCAATATATGAACTGCCATGGTGCAAACGTCATACTCCACGGGCCATCCTCATTCTCAGAAACCACTAGAGTTTAAATAGGAAGACCCAACCAAACTGGGTAAATAAAGCCAATAAACCAACAAACAACATGAATTGCTGGGAAAAGATCTCTAACTAAAGCAATGAAGCAATGGGTGCTATCGGTAACAATTCTTTATGAGTTCTTGAACCCAGTTAGACAAAAAAGAAGAAAAAATTCCAATTCATTAATTCTGAAGTCAGACCAAACAAAAAAAGAACAAAAAAGTAGAGATGAACCCAGACCAATTCATCAATTCTTAAAACAAAATCTCTGCACTTTGAAGAACCAAAGCTTGGGCTGCTTGAGGAACATGAGCAATTGGAAGAGGAATGAGGAAGAAGTAGAATGGAGAAGAACGGAGAAGCATAGAACCCAGAGGAAGAACATATTTCAAATTTCATCTTCCACCACTCGTCACTCATCTTTTGCCTTGGATAAAACCCAGAGGAAAAAAATTATGGGAACTCAGATCGGTCTCCTTCTGTGGTTTTCCTAGTGGTAAGAGGTGTAGATTTGGGTCGAAGTGCGATGGCTATAGACCTTGGTTGGGATTCAGAAGGCTGCATCGCAGATGGTGGGAGGTGGGCTGGCGATGTTTTGCTGAGTCTCTAAGAAAATCTATTTGGTCAAGTCGCCACAGCAATGGAAGAATCAAAAGAAAACTAAATAAGGTGATCAAGAGCATCAAACAACAACACAATCATGGAAGAATCAAACTAAATTTTCTCTATTCAGTTCGATCAAGCACCCAAAATCTCCAAAATTCAATCCTTGCATTGAAGGATTTAATCAAGTCTCTCACAGTGCCTTGACCCACCTTCGAACCCAATAAGGAAAACCGCTTCCGTACATGGTGATCCAGTGTTTTGTGGTGAACGGAGATGAAGATGAAGATGATAATGATCACGGGCGGCGTTTGGTGGTGTAGAGAGAGAGAGAGAGAGAGAGGCATCCACGGGGACAAGTAAAAAAAAATTGAGTTAACAAATTCTCTCAATAAAAAAAAATTGATTTAACAAATTCTCTCAATATTGTTCTAAAAAAAATTGAAATTGAGTAGGAAATGTCCACAATGCCCCTAGAATTTGAGTTGAAATCCAGTTTTTACCGGAATATTGATCAAATGTGGCCTTAGGTACCACTTTAGATGAAATTGAAAAGTTCAGGTACCATTTGTGACAAAAAATGAAGTTTAGGTACCATCAATAATATGAAGGTATAGTTCAGGTACCATTTTAGCTTTTTTCCCTAATTTTTTTACATAGATACCCCAAATCAGAAGTAGAATAACATATCTATGATCCATTATAAACAATCTATCTCCAAATAAAATTAGGTGAAAGTTAAATGTTAAATGGTGTCAGTGGCAACACTACGTAACCTGCAATTATCGATTAAAATGGAGACTAATCCCTGATTACAATAGCTCATCCATTACCATATTAAACTAAAGCTAATAGCTAATACATTTATCTCTAACAACAATAATGAAAAAAAATTTCTTTACCTGATTGTCCTTGCAGTGCAACAATAGCTGGTCTCATTTTTGGGTTACACGTAACCAATTTCTCCAAGCTTGCTGGAACCAGCTGTATTGAAGCAGAAATTAAGACATTGAAAGCAACAAATAATACTAATTAAAAATATAATAATAATTTAAGATAACAATACCAAGTATGAATTGAACCAAATACAAAATTAGTATAAACTTATATAATATTGAAGGTGGTGCATATATAAGTTGCAAAAATGGTTGAAATTGATAGGTTTTCTATATGCAAAATCTGGTCATTTTATCTAGCATGCTCTTGTTGTTCAGCTAAAAGAACAACTTATATATAGAACTGGTATTATATAAACCATAGAGAAGAAAATATATCCTCCAAAGCAAGAACCTAGTAATTGAGTTTTTGGCTATGACAATATTACTATTGGTGCACACAATGGAAGATATGTGATTTACAATGATCAATGATTTTATGCTAGCATGACATTGTTGTACCTCTCCTCCAAAAGAAAACCAAATATAGACACAACTCTCAGGCAATTTATCTTAAGAAGTAGCCTAGAAAAAATTAAGATGGAAAAGGATAAAAGGAATAATAGAGCAGGAACTAACTCGGTATAATTTATAAATACAAAACACAACCTTCAGGAAGTGATGGATGACGTTTCTCGAGTACTGAACTTCAAGTTGCAGTCTTCCTTGGCCTCCTCTCTTTATCTTTCTTTTCTAACAAAGCTCCATCTAGAAGAAAAAGATGCTAACCATTAACCAAAATTTTTAGGTCACAACTATGCAACAAACACTGATGCTCTATTATCTTGATAAGAAAAAAAGGTTATACACAAGTTATTCAATATACCAAAATAAAAATTTGGTTACATCGATGTTAAGGCATAAACTAGACACAACTACATAGCAAAATCAAACTCAGTGAACATAATAATATAAGCCAACTAGCAATGAAATTGCTCACATTAATAAGTGAAATAAAGAATAAAATTGCTGCATAAACTTGTATAGAACAACAGGAAGGAAAACAAAGCAAAGAGCATCGATAGAGAAACCCAATTAAATGCACTAGTTCATTGAAACTACAACTAATATTTGGATACTGAAAATGAAATTAGATGGATATTACATAGCATAGAGCAATTTGACCAGTTTAGTTTGTATGCTTCTTTCAATTTTCTCAGTTTTCTTAGCTCAAACGACTGAGATGAGAACAAAAGAAAAAAAAATTAATTCAATTATCCTTATCTTTCACATAAGTTAAAACACATGTCTGATGGGTAGAACCAAGGTAGCTACTTACACATAAGTTAGGATGTGGGTTGTATACGTGTCTATGTCTATATACGTATTTATATATATCAAGTAGCCAAGACCAGTCCATTATTAATAATAGAATAGTCAACATGTGAGTTGGATATTAGAAAGAAGAGCTCAATTAAGCTACCATGTACTCGGAAGGACTCGACTTGCTTTACCTCTTAAGGAAAATATACAAATATAGAGGTATATATGAGCTGCAAAGGATAAAATCCTGAATGTGCCAAGATCTAAGAAACAAATATTGATCATGGAGGGGAAAAGTAACTTCTAAAATATATAAATTACCTTCTTATATCCCAAAGTACTACATTTCTTGAACCAAGCACATCTAGATTATAAAACTCACTCATCTTAGCAGCTATGATAGCAGATATTTCCGGATCAGGATGTCATCTGCTGATAGAATTCAAGAATTAGAAGAAAACAAAAACCTATTACGAAAAAAGTTCTTTTACAATGGGAAATAGGAAAAGATTGTTTTGGTAACTTTATAATGTGCTTCATTGTAATGAAAATCAAGATTCAGGGGATCTGAATAAAGTTAGAAAAATAAAGAAAGAAATGGAAGTTGTCAACTTCTTTAGAGTTTAAAAAACCTGAAACTTGAGCTACCAATATCAGCAAAATGAAATTTCACTATGAAATGCATCTTGTTCGTTTTTGTTTTCATTTCCTTTCAAATTAGAACCATAAGTTGCAGCTAAATCAATACGAAAAGTGGAAGGTGAGTGCAACTACCTATGAATGATTAGGAAAGTACCACTTCCTTCACAATAATAGAAACCAACTATGGTTTATGTCTTGCATTTGAAAATAATACAAACTACCAAAATATTACAGAAATAATCTCATCTGCTAACAAATGATTGATTGAATTGAAAATCTAATGAAAAACAAAAAGAAACAAACCGCAGACCTACAACAAATTATATAATTCATAAAGAGTTAGAACCACAAACCCAACACAATTTATAAAAGAAATTGCCTAATCAAAACCAACTAGCCATTTTGATGTTCCTAGAAAAACCCAGCAACTAGCCTTTGAAACTTTAGACACCTCGAATTCCACCACACCAGAACTCCCTGTAAAAAAAAGAAAAGAAACAATGACAAAAAAAAACAAATTTACATGAACCGATAGAGAATCAAGTTAAAATCGGGTATGTAACCAAGTAAAATAAAAACTTTAATTCATGATAGAAAACGCACATAAAAACTCCAATTTAGGGTTAGGGTATTAACCTTGATTAACGTTTTCACTTACCACCTGAACTGCTTAATCCTTGCGAATCGGCACATGGATCGGGAGTTGTAATTGAACCCAGACCTGTCCGATGTAAGAGGCTTCAAGACTCGGCAAATGGTCGACGTCGCCGTGACGGGGGCTCTCGAATTTTCGATTATTTCAGCTAAAGCTTCATACGCAGGGGATTTCTTGCTGTTTTATCAGTGAAGGTGAGAGGAGTAGTGGTGTGGGTGAGAATTCAACATCTGTATGGAGGCTGAGACTTTGACAGCAGGAGGGAGAGGAGAGATCGATAGGTCGAAGAATTCTCTTTGGAAGGGAGAGAGTCAGCTAGAGATCCAAGAGATCTAGAGATTGACATTTATTTTATTTTGAACTTCATTGAAATGAAATATCTCCGTATGATACTTGACGGCTGTGCGATAATAGTTGACGAAGTTAACAAACGTCAAGAATATTCCGCATATATTAGTTGACAGTTTTTATTAAGCGTCAAAGATAGGTACATAAGTTGACGTTTTCTACTAAAACGTCACCTATGTCAGTGTCAAGGAAAGCCATTTTCCTTGTAGTGGCGCCCTTTAGCACATTACGGAATTTAGAAAAATACTCCAATACTTTTTTCTTTGGGTGAAATGCGGAAGTAACTTTAGTGTGGCAAATGGACCATTTGTATATAGGCCTATATAGAAGTTTCTTTGAAAAAAGTAAATATTTTATTTTGTATTATTTAAACACTTGCATCAATAAGTAAACTATAAGCGTGGTGACCAGGTTCTAGCCATCAAAATTGTGTATTTTGTATATACCTATGTATTTTTTTGTATAGATTTTTATCTTTTCTTACTAATAGAAAAAATATTTCCAAGCTCAAGGAAGACTCTTGGGTTTAAAATTGCCAAAAAAAAAAAGCTTTTCTGATAGACAATTTTTTACCAAGGTGTCGATACATACAAAATTTATTTTGGGTAGAATGCGAAAGTAAATTTAGTATGTGTGAATAAATAAAAAATAAATTTTTTACTTGGAGGTTGTTTCTTGTGATGATGGAATGGAAGAGTACAAGTGTGAGTAACTGAGTATATATATAGTGTTTGGAGCTTTGGACAATTTCAATAAGTTACTTGGGATAGTGAGCTTCCTGGAACGAGTATTTCATTTCAGACACCAACGCGTCCTACTAATTGTCAATGACCTTCCAGATGATCGACGACTTTGCTAAGGACCTTTTAGTCTTTTCCTATAACAAGTGAGAACATAAATTCTACGTATATTGAGGCAGCATTGACCATTCCCACGTATTAAACTTATAATAGCAAGAACCTGAAATTATGGTCCTCAATATGCGACCGTCTTATATGTTTTCTAGAAGACTATAAATCCAGAACTTCAAACTACGCGCTACATTTCGGGATTTCCTGGAAGCGTACTCTTACTCGTACAGAGCAGACTATATATATGGCAGCTGAAGCCAACATTCCCACAAACAATTCCTAGCTAGATATCATACTACACTTGAGAGAGCATCCGGTAGCAAAAGGAGAACATACATATTCTATCTTTCAAAGCTCAATTTCCCCAAGATGGCTGAGAAGATCAAACAGGCTTTGGCATCAGTCAAAGGCTACACCAGGAAAGATGAAGAATCTGCTACTTTGAAAACTGAGGAGGAGCTCAAACGCCAGAAGAGAATCAAATTGTTTACCTATATTGGTATTTTCGTTGGGTTTCAGATCGTAGTGATGACCGTGTTTGGTCTCACTGTGATGAAAGTCAAGACCCCGAAGGTGAGGCTCGGGGACAGCACCCTCACAGACTTCACCTATGCCGCTGCAACACCATCGTTCGATACAACCTTCAACACCCAAATCAGGGTCAAGAACACCAACTGGGGTCCTTACAAATTCGATGCAGGCACTGTAACCTTCATGTACCAAGGTACTCCTGTGGGGACAGTAGCTGTTCCTAAGAGCAAAGCTGGAATGCGTTCCACCAAGAAGATCAACGTCAATGTGAGTTTGAACACCAATGCCTTGCCAAACAGTTCTACTCTTGGCAGTGAATTGAGCGGTGGGGTGTTGACGCTGACCAGCGAAGCGAAATTGACCGGAAAGGTGGAGTTGATGTTGATCATGAAGAAGAAGAAATCTGCAAGTATGAGCTGCACCATACAAATTGATGTGTCCGAGAAGACTGTCAAGAGTTTACAGTGCAAGTGATGTATCAGACCAGCTAGTTCTTGATTTGTTATTTATTCATTCTTTATTTTGCTTTGTGAAGCTTCGATTTGTTGTATAGCTTTATATATATTATATAATGCTAAATATTCATATTTCTTGTTAGTTTGATCCTCTTGTTGCGTTTGAGTTCCTAGGATCGATATCAAGGAAAAGAAAAGATATTTAAAAAAAAAATTGCCAAAACCCACATAAAAGGCAGCTGAGAAATTAAATCGTTGGATAGGACTTAGAAGAGAGCAAGAAATTGTAATCTCAAGAGTTATAAACTTTCCATCTTACTCTTACCATTCAACAACTAGATCAGCAACAGTAACGTTAAAAGACGAAATCAATCAAGGGAAATACATACATCGAAATGCCTCAACTTGTTTCTAAAAGTACAATTGATAAACTGCAAGCAAGGTTGGCAGTTGTGATAGTACTACATGAAGAAGCCTGCAATCCATAATGTGAAAGGGAAAATTAGGGAGATAATGTTCAAGAATCAATAAACCTATATTGAGTACTACAGTACTACTTGGAGCATAAGAGTGTTCTATTACAAATTTTCTGCAACTCAGAACAGAATGTGGTTTGATCATTCTGACAATTTAAGTCACAGTTTAATTCTCTTTAATAAGCCTGGTGGCCCTCCTCTGTCATCATTCTCTGATTTCGTAGAAAGCTTTGAAAGAAAGTATTGTCCTTTTGGTTTAGCTCTCTGTATCAATGGAGCAAGTATATTGTTTGTGGGAATGTTGTGAGTGCTGTGTGTGGAAATGGTTAATTGGTGTAAGCTTCCTTGAAATAGAACCATGTATTCGAGTTTTTGACCCTAGTCTTCTAGATATTGATCGCTTATTATAATCATACAGAGACATTTGACAGATAAACTTGACATGGTGATCGAGAACACACTGTTATTTTAATTTTGGTAGAGAAAAAGTGACTGGAAATAGAAACCTATTATATATACATAGACTGCTATTTTGACTCATTCTAGATATTAAACTGATGAAACAAAAGCAACGCAGCATAGAATAATAGAGTCCGAGGGAATTAACAATTGGCCTAAAAGCAAAAGGATCTCTAACAAGTCCTAGACTTTGTCTTGCAGCAAGCAAGCACCTAAAATATGACCAAACGTCTAGTAAACTTTCAAGTCAAAAAGTCTACATTACGCACGTTTGACTACACTTTCCTGGAAGCTTAATCAACCCTTCATCTCCTCTCAAGTTATTTATCAAACACTATAAATACCACACAGCAGATACCAACATTCCCACAAACAACTACACATTCCTCTTATTCTTTCAAAACTTTCTTTGGAAACAGGAAAAACAAAACATTTTCTTTCGGAACTTTTGAAAGAAAATAAGAAAGATGGCTGAGAAGAACCAACAGAGCTTTGCAGCAGCCAATGGCTGCTCCAAAAAAGACGAAGAATCTGCCGCCTTGCATTCCAAAGATGAGCTCAAACGCCAGAAGAGAATCAAATTAGCTATGTATATCGGTGCTTTCATTATCTTTCAGATCCTAGTGATGACCGTATTCGGTCTAACTGTGATGAAAGTTAAGACCCCAAAGGTCAGGTTAGGTGGCATCAACGTCCAAAATCTCAACTCTGTCCCAGCAACACCTTCATTTGACACAACCTTCACAACAGAAATCAGGGTCAAGAACACAAATTGGGGACCCTATAAGTTCGATGCAGGCATTGCAACCTTCATGTACCAAGGCGTGGCTGTGGGGCAAGTTAGTATTCCTAGAACCAAGGCCGGGATGCGTTCCACCAAAAAGATGGATGTCACAGTGAGTTTGAATTCCAATGGATTGCCAAGCTCTAATCTAGGCAGTGATTTGAACAGCGGGATCTTGACCCTGAGCAGCCAGGCTAAATTGACTGGAAAGGTTGAACTCATGTTCATCATGAAGAAGAAGAAGTCTGCTAATATGGACTGCACCGTCACATTTGATCTGTCCTCAAAGACGGTCCAAAATTTACAATGCAATTGAACATCATAACAAGCACAGCAGCAAGCAAGTGGAATTCAACTGCCACTCGCAAAACGACCCAATTTGGTCACCTAAAGGCTGCATCGATGACTACTTCTTGATTTATAATTTTTTTCATTCTTTATTATTCTATGTAAACCCTGGATTTGTTGTAGTGCTATCTATATATAAGGTTGCTTTCCTCTGCATTATTGAATATAGAAAGAGAGATGCTCAATTGCTCATATATGTATTGGTGTTCTTGACCTAACTTTGTTTGAGAGCAATGTTCAGAATTTGGACTAAAAATTGTAACCTCAAAATCAAGAAATTTCCAACTTTCTCCTACCATTTAACAACTAGCTAGGTCCAGCAGTAATTTTGAAAACAGAAATCAAGGAAAAAAAGAAGAAGATGGAAACTAAGTAATCAACATCGATGAAAGCATAAAAAAACCTTAGCAATTAGAAGCACGTACAGGAAACTGCAATCGAAGTTTTACCATGGCTATGAGAAAGCTTCATGTGATGCATAACTTGATGGTTCCCCTTTTCTCGCCCTAATTAGTTGGCTCAATCACTATCCCCACATGGGAGTTGGTCACGCCAATTACAGTAGTCGTTCATGCCACGTGGCAATGTGACGGTCACACTGAAAAATTTCTCGATGATCGACCGTTGGTTGTTACATGTCATTGCGCTTTATACCAAGAACCAAAAGCAGAAAGAGAAAAGTATTTCAGAGTTGCAAAGGGAATTGATTCAGAGTTATTTTTTACATTATTACTTTTTTGGTCAATATAGAGAAAAAACAGGAGTGTTTATTGGTTTTTGAAGTATAAATAGGAAATAGATGCTAAGTAAATCAAACATTCTGTAAAATTTTAAAAATTGTTCTTAAAGACGTAGGCGGCCGCCGAACAATCATCTTAAGGAGGGCGTCTACGACTTTAATTAGAACAACACCGTATGGATGTGGCTTTCTTTTGAAGCACTTGGGTGTGCCTTTCTTGGTTTCATCACAAGTAAAGAAACCAGGTTAATTTTTCTAATCTCTCTTCTTTAAATGTATTCTGAGATGATTAAATATATTTTATGTTATTCGGTTGCGCGTATATATAAATCACATATAGACATATGTATTTTTGTTAACAATCTAAAGATCGAGTAAAGGCGTAGAGAAATTATGTGATGAGATACCCAAAAAACAATCATAGGGAACAAATGTGAACAGACAGAATCTTCTCCATGATCGGTAACTTTTAATTGGGAAGCAGATAGGTTCTGTTTTCTGAATAAGAACACTCTATATAATTACACTTGAGAGAAATTGCTAATAAGGCCAAAATTTTAAAAAAAATCTATAAGTTTACACAATTTTTGGATTTCTTAATAAAGACATTTTTTTTCAGTAAGGACATAAAATGTTAGAGAAATTTTTGTTCACAATATACTAGATACACACCCATTTTTTCCTACAATTTACATAAGACTTTGTGGGTACGTAAAATTACAAAAATAGACATTTATATATTAAAACTAAAGAAACATAGTTGAAATAAATAATCTTGCGTTAGAGTTTTCTTCTCCTCTACGAGAACGACGTCCATGGGTAAAGACAGAACTTGAAATTATTTAATAAGAGGTTTCTTGAAGAGAAATTTTCTAGATGAAAACCCAAAAGAGAAGAGATCTAATCAAGGAAGATCTCAACTAGTTGAAACTCTTCGAGAAAGATCTCAACTAGGTGAAACCCTTCAAGAAAGATCGATCTCAACTATGTGAAATTCTTCAAGGAAGATCTCAACTAGGTGAAACCTTTCAAAGAAGATCTCGATCAACTAGGTAAAAACCTTCGAGGAAGATGCATAATGTTGAGTTTAGTAAATAGATTAGCATCTCAACTAGCATAATGTTGAGTCTTCTTCGGGCATACTCGGGCATATGTGATTGTGCTATTCTCAATGTTGTTTGCATCTTTTTTTTTTTTAGACAGACATTGTCTGTGTATTTAGAAAAAAAAGATGTGGGATGTGTATTTAGTAAATAGGCTTTGTATTTAAAAATTAGGGTAGTTTAGAAAGTTTGGGGTTGTGTATCTAATAAATTGTGTTTCAATAAAGTAATAGGTGATGTATTAATAATGGGGGTGTGTACGTAGTATTTAGTCATGTGTGAATAAAATTTCTCGAAAATATTTACTAGAAATATAGTAAAGTACTTATTAATTAGGGAGTCATATTTAACGGTCCTTAAAATATTGGGGGATAAATGATAAAATGAATATTAGTGAGATTAACTTCCGTACCTGATTCCTAGTCTTCATGAGTTGGATTCAATATTGCAATGTGTGATCCTGATCTACTTACTTTTACATTCTAGTAAGTTCATAAAAAAATTATGAATCGAATTATTTCACTTATTTTCGATCCATTTCAGATAATAAACATGTCATAATGATTGTGAGAATGACCGATATAAAATCAGACATCTGAGATTTTGACAAAAGGTTTGAGGAAATTTTTCTAAGGAACGAACATCAAAAAGACATTTGAGAACAATATTATTTCAAAGGGAATGTTTAAATGCAAAGCCTGCCTGCACTAAACGTCTAAACTAACAGTATATGATGAAGTTTTCCGAATTTTGAAGTGAAAAGTTTCCGAGTCTTGCATGAAGTGTGACAAGTTAGGTACTGAATTAGATAATCTCAAGTCTTGCATGTGTTTGTCATAATCTCAAGTTAGGTCACTACAAATAGGTTACTACAATTTACCACCCTTAGAGGCTCAATATCTTCGTCAACACATTTTCTGTGAGGACAAGCTCCTACATAGTTACGTACATCATTTGTCACAGGCTCATAGCTAATCCACATAGCATGGATATTGTTCGCTTCATAGTGATCCTCCTATCCTATTCAACTACTTCAACCATTTTAGAATTTAGAGCACCTAATAGCTTTTTCTGAACATTTTTTGAAATTGAGTTTCCACCCTGAAACGTGTTTTACTGTGTAACTATGAGTTTCCACATATAAGCACTTCACCAATTCTCATATGGACAATAGGACAGTCTTATGTGCACTAAATCCTCTCTGAGTCCCTCGCACCCACATGTCACTACAGTAGTCGACATCGACTGCGTTTTAGTTTGGTGTTGTGTGAGGTGACAATTGTGGGCTGAGCTAGTTGTGCTAGTTTAAGTCGCGGTGGTGGTGGTTAATTGTATGCGGCAGCCGTTCCCTCTTGGGTGGCTCATCGATCGGGACACTTGTGCTTGCTTCAAGGTGCTCTTGATCCCTCTTGGGTGGCTTTCGATCCTTGGCTTGTTTATGCTTTGTATGGTGAATGTTGGTAGACGGCAACCTAGTCTCCTTAATTATCTTTGAATTCTTTTCGATTTGCGGTCATAAAACTTAAAGGGTAAAAACCCAATATAGTACCCAAACTATGGAGAAATGTATTTTTTGGTACCTACAAATTGTTTTTACCCAAAATGGTACCTGAACTATTGTACAATTACCCAAAATGGTACCTCTGTAGTTAAGTGAGGTACCATTTTGGGTAATAGCCAATAGTTCAGGTACCATTTTGGGTAATGACTCAATTAGTTCAGGTACCATTTTGGGTTACGGAGGTACCATTTTGGGTAAATGTACAATAGTTCAAGTACCATTTTGGGTAAAAAAAATTTGTAGGTACCAAAAAAGGTTTTTCACAATAGTTTAGGTACTATATTGGGTTTTTACCCAAACTTAAAATCATAGAGTTAAACACTATCTTTTGGCTAATCTAACCTCCTCCGTCTCTCATGACCAACAATGGATATAGTACAAGAATATTCACCTGTTGTCCATCGACTACGCCATTCGGCCTGATTTTAGGCCCTGACTCGTGTATTTCTATTATAACGTACATTAAAAAGTAAAGTTCATAATGTGAATGGTATGTGAAATCATTTCATTTATTTACTAAAAGTCATATATTGCCTCACATATTATTGGAAATTTTTTAAACATGACATGGTGACTTTCGAAAATATAATAGTGTTCCAGAGCCGGGAACTGTTAGATTAGTCATTATTTGCAATGCCCATGGTGGGTGGTAGAGTTGGCAAAGGGCCGAGTTTGTGGTTGGTACCCCCCATCACAAGTTCGAATCCCTGTGTTGGCTAAAATTCCATCTTGGGTGGGGAACCGGGTTAACACTTGTGTGGCCTTCATTGGGACACATGGTGGGGTCCATGGGTCCACTAGTGCGCTGACGAGGTAATTTCAGGGGAGCATGGGGCACAAAGTTGCCTTAGCTGGGTGCCTGCGGGTCCTGCCACCTGTCACACAATGTGGCAGTGTGGGTTTCGGGACGTTGCGGGATCTACGCACTCCCACCAACCGCCTGCGGTCAGCTGCTGGATTGGAAGTTGGATTTAACATCGTGGGTTCTGGTGGAGGGTCAACGGGGCCCGGGTCGAGGGGACTGCCTCTCCTCGGCCCTAACTTTCATCGACCAAAAAAAAAAGAAGTCATTATTTGCAATGTAACCCACACAATAAACTAATCCAACAGTTCATGAGCACTATAGATCACCCCATGACTTTACCATGCATGCAAGATTACAAATTCAGGAAACAAAAGAATATAACAAATGAAATTCGCACCCACACCAACACATCAAATTCGTTCGTCATGTTGCCCACTTCCCACTGCCTCAGTACCATTTGACTTGGAGCTCAAAACAACATATATGGGATGTCTAGCATTTTTTAGTTAATATTAGGTGCATGTCCTACGCCCGATAATCGCATGTCAAAACTGGACTATGCTTTTGGCGCGACTCCTCTACGCGTCTTGCCCAAAACAGAAAAGCATGCAACTCATTCCCCGCGTCTAAATTTACCAAAAACATTAATCGTCTTTGCTATAATGTTATGTTTAATTCTCCACTCATTTGTGAAGCAGGGGAGGAGAGTTCACACTACTTCACAGTGAGTAGAAGAAGAAAATGGCTGGTGGTGGAAGCGAAGGTCCGACACTAGAGTTCACGCCGACATGGGTGGTCGCCGGAGTGTGCTCGGTGATCGTGGCGGTTTCTCTTGCGGCGGAGCGAGGCCTTCACTCGGCGGGGAAGTACTTGAAGAAGAAGAACCAGAAACCTCTGTATGAGGCGTTGCTAAAAGTGAAGGAGGAGCTCATGTTATTGGGTTTCATCTCTCTGCTGCTGACTGTGTGCCAAAACACCATCACCAAAATCTGCGTCAAGGAGTCGGTAATGGAGAAGTGGCTGCCATGCAAAGCCAAACTCAAAGCAAAAGCCACCGCCCATTTCGAATTGGAAAGCATTTCTGGGATTACAAGGAGGCTTCTAGCTGCTGGGGGTGAAGCTCAGTTGGGGTACTGCGCCAAAAAGGTAATGCCGCATAGCCCATTTTTATACTTCATTTTCCAGAATCAATAGTAGACAGGACATTATTGGGTATCCCATGAATGACTTTTATGATGTTTTGGAATAGAATGAGTTGGTAATGTTTCAGTTTGATGCCTGATGTATTAAAGGTAGTAATGTGCGTGCTCTAATTAATTGTTTTTATTTATCTCCCACAGGGTAAAGTACCATTGTTATCAGTTGAAGCTTTTCATCATCTGCATATCTTTATATTTGTCCTAGCCATTGTTCATGTCACCTTCTGTGCTCTCACTATTGTTTTTGGTGGGTTAAAGGTGAGCATGAGAGCATCTAATATGCTTCTTTAGCTTGATTATTCTTCTTTCTCTTTGTCAATATTTGTTTAACAATTTTTTTTATCAACATTTAGATACGCCAATGGAAACAATGGGAGGAGTCAGTGGAAGCTGGTATGGACTGTTGCAGTTTCTTTTTTCTATTGAGCATAGAATTCACGAAGCATTGTGTGTCTTCAGACTAGTCTGTATATCTTCCAATTTGTGAATTGTGTTGGTGCAGCTCAAGAAATAAAGTTCACCCATGTACAAGAACATGATTTTGTCAAAGACCATTATTGGGGCATTGGTAAAAATTATCGATTCATGGGTTGGCTAGTAAGTTACTCTACTATATATGTAGTGAAATCTATCTACATTTTTAACTAAAGAAGCTTCAAGATAATATAATTACGGCTGAAATTAGTGCATCTCCTTTTCTTTGCCTTTCTTTTATGATGTCCTTTTGAGATTACACAGATATTTTCTGATAGTTTAGAAGTCAGAAGATGATTATTGTTTTTTCAATTTGAATGAACCATTATACTAATTAATTAATTTTTTTCTTTCTGCATATGCTCAGCATTCTTTTAACAACCAATTTTATGGATCTGTGACCAAATCAGATTATTTGACCTTGCGTCTAGGTTTCATCTCGGTAAGATCCTTAATAAGAACAATTGCCTCTTATATGGATTTCTTATTTGTTGATTAATTATTTCGGCTGCAGACTCATTGCAGGGCAAACCCCAAGTTTGATTTTCATGATTACATGGTGCGTGCGCTTGAAGATGATTTTAGAAAAGTTGTTGGTATCAGGCAAGTCATGTCTGATATTACTCATTAGGCTGATTTCCATAAACTAATTCAATTAATGCTCTTAATACTATATATGCTCTTATAAAGGGTTATGATTCTTTTGATTCACCACATGGTTTCCTTGGCTGCAGTTGGTATCTATGGGTATTCGTGGTCTTCTTTTTGATGCTGAATGTTGATGGTATGATTCTTTTACACCAACATATATTGATCTCAAATGATGCTAGATTTTTACACCAACATATATTGATCTCAAATGATGCTAGAAGCTTTGGTTTTCTATTGTGTTTTTAAAGGGGGAGTACGAGTACGTCTTTACAAAGAAAACAAAGTCAAAGGGCTATTTTAAAGTTTAAACAATGAAATCCGTATGAGGTTCTTGTATATGAGATGAGAAACTTAAAAATGAGATTCAGGATCATGTTTTAAGTATCTCCTCCTAATTAAGTAGTGGATCTATACTCTTCATATGCATTCCTAGGTGTCTATGATATTAATTCCCTATCATATTATTGGAGAAATGTATACGTTTATCATATAATTGGAGTTCTCTTTGACATTATTTTCACCCAGTTTTGCAGTCATGTGAACAATGATGTTGTTTCCAATCCTGTGCAGGCTGGCATGCATACTTCTGGATAGCGTTCATCCCTTTCATTGTGAGTACTCTCGCTCTTCTGTTCCACGATCCATATGTTCTCATGATCTTATTGCATTTAATATGTAACTCTTAATCTGTAATGCTTGCAAAATCAGCGTTTCATTTCACAGTCCACACATCATACTTATGTGATGAGTCCTTGTAGAATTTGAGCTTATATCTCTTAGCTAGTGTTTCATTTGAGCGTAAACCGTTTTATTAGTTTGACAATATCATACATAAGTTTTAAGTTCCTTTTACATTTGAGCATGCATGCTTTCATAATTGATATGGAAAATTGATGCTTAGAATTTTAAATCCCGGCTCCAGAACATGAGGTATATATGCAGATCAAGAATATAATTCGATCAGTTTTCTTGTTGAATGCAGCATATATTTGATATCAATTTTCTTTGTTAAATGAAAATATGAAATTAAGGCTACTATTACCTTCGACTGTGTACAAATATCTTTTATCTTTATGGACAAAACAACTGAAGATAATTCTTCAATTTTGTACCACTCCAACTCCAACTTTATTCTTCCTCTTTATATATAAACAAGAAGAATTACCTACTTTGTGTACAATTAATTATTTTGTTTAATTTCTACAGCTTCTACTTGCTTTAGGAACTAAGCTGCAGCATGTGATCACCCAGTTGGCTCACGAGGTTGCTGAGAAACATGTAGCCGTACAAGGGGATCTAATAGTTAAACCATCGGACGAACATTTTTGGTTTGGTCGCCCCAGATTTGTTCTCTTCTTGATCCATTTCATTCTTTTCCAAAATGCTTTCGAGATGGCATTTTTCTTTTGGATATGGGTATGTTGATCCTTCCACACACTACACAATTGGGTTGCTCAGAATGACATATACTTTAATCTGCTTATATAACTTCCTTTGCAGGTTCAATATGGTTTTGACTCTTGCATAATGGGGAAAGTTAGATACATTATCCCCAGGCTTGTTATAGGGTAAGAGAAAATGACGTTTGTCTAGCTAGCTTGTTCATTCTTTCAAAAGTATATCATGTTTTACTACTAATGCCTCTCCATTTCTTGTTCTTTTACTTTAGTGTGTTCATTCAGGTCCTCTGTAGTTACAGCACTCTACCACTATATGCCATTGTCACACAGGTGTGTTGAGTACTACAATTCATCTTCTTTTTTCCTTTCTAGGTTCTTGGCAAAAATTTCCAAGATTTCTCCACTTTAAAAGATTTAGACCCTCAAACATTAAAGATAATCTCTTATAAAAATTAATCTTCAAATTCAGTCAAAATTTGATGGTAATGGATAAATACAGCTCTTTTCTCGAAGAGGGTTCAAGTATGCTCCGAAACTCCGAAAGGGATTCAAGTGTGTACTTGATGAAGGAAAGAGTTGAAAGAGCTTGTGTTAATAACCATTGAATTTTTTTCTGTACCAATCATTGCTTAAAGGGACAATTGCATTTTGTTCCTTGAATTTCAATCATGATCACTGTTTAGTGTTACACGATTTAGTCATTGTACAAAAGCTGTTTGAAATCCAAGTCCATTGCATGATGGAATGGACTGGGATTGCAAACGGAGTTAAACACCGGGATGAAAATCGCTGAACACAGTAGGCAGGGTTCCCCATTCTTTTCAAAATGCTGATTTTAATTCGTTTCTTGCAATGCAATGATTCAATGAAGATGGGAACTAATTTCAAGAGAGCAATATTCGATTCCGATATACATGCCGGCCTTGTTGGTTGGGCTCAGAATGCGAAGCGAAGGAGGGCAAGTAGTGATGGCAGTGGGGAAGTTGAGCTGGGAAATAGTTGATCAAAAAGAATGTTCTTCGCTGGGCTGAGGATCTCTTCTTATGAAAAAGATGTGTATTTTTGTGGAGTGAGATAATGAAATATAGCACTAGTTATCACTTTAATTGAAAATTCTACATAGAGTTGGCATGAAGAACAGGTCAGTCATTTTCATGTTTTTCGGCTCAAAATTATGCAGAATTATGTTCAAGAATCAAGTATGTGCTCTCCTGGCCCTTTTATGCAAGTGTAATCGTTTTCCCCTTATGGCTTTAGTTTGTGTAATTTGTAGCATATCAATTGAGTTATTCTAGTTCTTAATCGAGAGCTCAATCTTTTAGTGCATGAATGCTTACAGAATACACGTGTAGTTTTCGTTGGTTTGGGTATATGGCTTGGGAAAACGTACACTACCATATTTGTCCCCTAAATAACATCAAGACCTGGGCAGTGGAAGGATTCGAACCATTTAATTACATGGATTTGATCCCTTGTGCCACAAGTTTATGGCCCCAACTTGTCTTTCAACAATTGGATTATGATTGATGACGGTGAGCAGATCTCTCGGGTGAGAGTTGTACGTTGTTGTGCATCGGAACCTGCATGGCCAACTTCTTGGGTTAGCATATGGTACTGATATTCTCCTTACTTAATCACTAGCTTTGACGTCAATTATTTATATTTTTCATGTTGTTGTGTCTTTTCAATGTGAGACTTTCCTTCTCCACATTCTTGGTTTGTATCGAGGCATACAACACCAACAAAAACATGATCTTCTTCCAATTAATTAAGTAATTTTCAATGTCAATAAGGTGCATGAGTACTATTTATTTCTACATTGACAACTCGGCAAAATCGCTGAATACAATACACACAGTGATCAAAACCACATGTTTACCAAATTAAACTGCAATTGACGTACCCTTTTTTAAAAGGATGCTTACGCTTCCCCACTTTTTTGTTTTCTTCAAAATGCTGAGTTTAATTCTTTTCCTGCAATGAAATTATTCAATGAAGATGGGAACTAATTTCGAAGAAAGCAATATTCGATTCAGATTTACAAGGCGGTCTTGTTGGTTGGGTTCAAAAGGCGAAGAGGAGATCGAACAAGTCTTGATGGGAATGGGGAAGTTCAGCTGGGAAGAAGCTAACCAATTAAAAAGAGTCTTCTTCCCAGAGCTAAGGATCTCTTCTAAAAAAGATGTGTATTTTTGTAGAGTGAACCATAACAGTAGTTGTCACCTTGAAAAATCTACATAGAGTTAGCATGATCGAAGAACAGGTCAGTCATTTCATGCTCAAAATGTAAAATGTACGTTCAAGAATAATGTGCTATCCCCCATGCCACTTCAGGCTAGTAATTATGCCTGCGATGCTGCGGGGTTAAAAGGTGTTTAAAATATGTAGAAAATATTAAAAACATATAGTATTATGGTGTTTTGTTTAGCAAGCTTAAGTTACAAAACAATTACTTATGCAAGAGAGAAGTTTAAAAAAGTTTTGTTAATTAAGCAGTGTTGAACTGCTCATTGTTTATATACATATATACAAACTGCTAAAAGTTTCTTCTGTAGCTGAATTTTTCATTGCTTTCTTTTTTGTCATGCGGAGAAGTATTCATTTCTCTATTAACAAAATTGAAAAATGGCAACTGTTAATGTAACGACAATAATTGAGTTATAAAAAAAATAACTTTCGACCACATTCATACATATATTTTTAAAGTTTTCCAAGGTTGAAGGAAAATGTACTCAAATACATGCATAATGTAGGACGAAATTTGAATTAATACCAAAAGCTGTAAATTCATAACCATTATTGTTATTTAAAATGCAGATCTTATGTTGCAATAGCTTCAGGCAGAACAGCTAAGATTAATTATGGAGAAAAATTTGAAAAACAGGATTCCTTAAATGTATAATGGTTAATTCAAATAAGAGGGTTAAGACCTATGTAATATGAGCTAGGCAATATCATTTTTTTATCTTATATTATGCGCAAAGTATAGCAAAATCAATTAGCTATATCTATTATGCATATTTTCTTCAGAAAATTAACAAAAAACTTACCTATTGTTTAGCAGCAATAAAAACAGGGGCAAAACACGTATGAAAACAGGTGCACAAAAGCAGGATAATAACACCTATGAAAAATCCAAAGACACAACGATCAAATAAAATGAGAATTAGGTGAGAAAAATAAAATACAACTAAAAATCAAAAATGCAATTAACAGAACATTCGAAAACCAATAAGCTATAATTGTTATGCATATTGTCTTTAGATAACAAACCTGTTGTGGAGCAGCAATAAGCAGAGCTCTTATACATTTGCAAAAAGAGTTGCTCAAAAGGAGGATATGTCACCTATCACAAATGCATAACCAAAAAACAAATTACTTAAATCACCAATAAATATGAAACAGAATATCAATCAAACGCTGTTTCTGAACACTTCAGTACTATAAAATTCTAATTTTTGTGTGAAAGTTTTTCAAGATCAGCACATATTATAAACCATATTGTTCAATTCAGAAATTACCAATCAACAGAACCTTTTTACTATTATTGTCAGGGCAGTTACTATTTGCATAGTTCAGGTAGATTTCTATCGATCACTGAAGAACATGCTAATTAAAATTATCTTATACGGTTAAAGACAATATCATTAAGAAAAAGAATAAAAACTAATCAAGAAGGAAAACTCACAAACATAATTGTTTGAAACCTGATATATTTTATTGAGAAATGAAAAGAGGGCAAGGCTTATATAATTTATCTCCTCTTTTCTTCACTGAAACCAACATATAGTATTTTGCAAATTCCAACACCCAAGATAAATAATTAAATGCAGCATTATGTCTTCACTGAATATAACTCCATAGATCATATAGGATCCAAATGGATTATAAACATCCCTTATCTCATAAAGCAATAAATTCCAACCAAAACACAACTCTACTATGAACTAATATGCAAAAGAAATTACTCATCCGACATCTAGATTACAATCATTCCAAACAAACATAAATAGAATTAGCAAAATATAACAGCATTTTAAGCTCTCACTGACCATCTAAGCACAATCAGAGACAACTCAGTTAACTTTTTTTTTTAAAAGAAAACTTACTTTGCCTGCTTCTCTGATAGAACGCCTGGCCTTTACCAATTTGATTAGAATCATCAAATTGGTTTTCATTTGTTGCTGTTTCAGCCATAATTATATCAGCAGATGATCCATTTTGAGCACATTTTTGTCTTTTGTTCTGGCTTTGAGGTATTCTTTTATGGCTGGTTGTAGAATTTTCTATCTCTTCATGTTTATCTTTATTGTTAGCACAAAATGGTACACTAACTGAAGTACCAGAACCATGGTCTTCCTCTATGATCATATATCTCCTAGGCCTTTTCGACATCACATTCAAAAACTTCTAAACCGCAGCTAACAAACTGATAGCTGGAAAGGAAAGAAAAATGATTATATTCAATTTTTAATTTTTAATTACATCTATAGGCTAATAGAGTCAAACAAATGTAAACAAATAATAGGACCACCACAAAAACAAAGAATTTCAAACAATGAAAGATCGGAAAATCAATTAGCTAAATCTATTATGCATATTCTCTTCAGAAGATGAATAGAAAACTTACATATTCTTTTGGCAGCAAAAAAAACAGGGGCAAAACACGTGCGAAAAGAGGTGCACAAAAGCAGGACAATAACACCTATGAAAAATCCAAAAATACAATGATAAAATAGACTGAGAATTAGGTGAGAAAAATAAAATATAACCAAAAATAAAAAATCCAATTAACAGAACATTTGAAAACTGATAAGCTATAATTGTTATGCATAGTGTCCTCAGCAAACAAATAGAAAACGAACCTGTTGTTGAGTAGCAATAAGCAGAGCTATTAAAGACTTGCAAAAAAAGCTGCTCAAAAGGAGGATAATGCCACCTATCACAAATGCACAAACAAAAAATTAAACAAATTCCTTAAATCACCAGCAAATTTTTAGCATTTCTTACTCTACAGATTTTATTGTCATTTAAAATGCAGGTGTTATGTTGCAATAGTATAAGGCAGAACAACTAAGATTAATAATGCTAAATTTTTTGGAAAACAGGTAGTTATTCCATATTTAGACATGCAAATGAGCAAGCAGACCGATTGAGCATAAATACTATTGTGAGCATCACAAAATTCTCAACAAAAAATGGTACACTCACTGAGGTATCAGATCATGGTTTTTCTCTATGTTGAGATATCTTTTGGCATTCTTAGGCCTTTTCGACATGATATTCAAAAAATTTTAAATTGCAAGCAACAGATTGACAACTGGAAAGGAAAAAAATGCATAAATTCAATTTCTAATTTTTAATTACACCTATAGGCTAATTAATTAAAACAAATGTAAACAAATAATAGGACAACCACAAAAATAAACAATTTCAATAATCAAACATCAGAAAATCAATTCGTTATATCACAACTAATTACTTGTATGTTTTGTACTTGGGATTTTGGGTATATGCATTGCACCAATTCAAATAATTACTGCATGTCTAAAAGCTTAGGCTACTGTCAAATGCTGAAAATCCAAAATAGAGGAGTGCAGATGCGCTTGCAATAAGGTATTTAATTTGTCATTTCCTCTCAAGAGTATTTAATCTGGGGGTCAATGGTAGATATTACACAGTCTTGTTAGAAAACCGATATATAGAAAACAAAGCTATTGCCCAGTAGCAATAACCACAGCTATCGAACACTTGCAAAAACAGCTATTCAAAAAGAAGATAATGCCACCTATCACAAATGTAAAAACAAAAAACAAATTAGTTAAATCATCAGTAAATTTTCAGCATTCTCTACTCTAATTTCCATGATTTGCAGTTTTTATTGTAATTTAAAATACAGATGCTTTGTTGCAATAACATTAGGACAAAAGGCAAATGATAAGTGCGTAAATACGCACTTAGAACGTCTTTAATCACTTGAATTGAGTTTTTCCGAGTGCCTTTTAATATGTTTAATGTGTGTTTTCGTGTTTATAGGAAAAATATGCATAAAATGTTAATTTGCACAAAAAGGTGCATTTTGGAGGTTTTAGCGCAATTCCGAAATTAACGAAAAGTCAACCGTGGCTTTCCAACAATGAAATGACACCGGTCATCATCATCACTCGAAAGTGGATTACATACATTGTACGAAGATTTCCAAAACCGTTTCGAATTCCGACAATTTGTCGGCGAACACCACAAAGGGAGGCGAAACCACCACACGCGGTGGCAAAACACAAAATTAATCTCCATATGATTTTCCCTTTATTTATATTTATATTTATATTTATATATTTATTTAATTATTTATTTAATTATTTGTTTTTTCTTCTTTCACCGAAAGCCTTTTTGGCTTTGTTTGATTTTTCTCCTTCTTTTTGACTTTGCAGACCACCGTCCGTCGTTCTCACCACCGTGGCCGACAACCACCATCATCTGCTTCAACTGCTGCTTCACTGTCTTCCTCTTCTTAAGGGATGCATCAGCAAGCTCAATTCACAATTCAAATTGCAATCTGCAATTCCACACCACAAACACAACCCGTGCCACTAATTCAAGCATCACCTCCTCTGCTTTGCCGTTCACAATTCCAATCAGTCACCACAATCAACAATCATCACCGTACTCACCACCACAACCACAATCTGCAGCAGCTCTCTTCCTCATCAATTAAACAAACACAGCCAAAGCCCAGACTACCAATTCATCATCATCATCAATTCACGGCATCTGCACCCACCTGCCAACACTCACTGCCGCCGTGAATCACCATGGGTTCCACCATTGCTCCACCGCAAAGCCCATCTCACCTTGCCCCTTCTCTGCTGGCACCGCTGCACTTCACCAACACCGGCACCGTGCACCCAGACTGCCATGATCCCAGACTGGCAGGAATCACACCGGCGATCCATGTGCCTCTTCATTCTACGCCCGCGCCGTTCGCATCTCTCTGTTGATCCTCACCGCCGACGATCCCAAATCTGCCGCCATCATCGTCGATTCACCACCACCGCTGCCTCTGATCGATCCCAGCGCATCGCTGCTGGCCCGCATCTCCATCTCAATTCGCCGTCGACGCCGACGTCCTTTCCATCGCACAGCTCCAGTCTCACACAGGCAGCACCCAAGAGCAATCAACATCGACGCCGGCGTCGCCTTTGCCTCACCCCGCTGCTCTCTCTTGATCTCTGTCTCCGAACAAGCAGAAAAAGAAAGAAGAAACAGAACAGATGAGAAGAGAAAGAAAGACGCACGGGAAAGAATAGAGAGACCAAGAGTTGAAAAGTCAAAGTCACGGGCCGGGCTTGGGCTGAAAGGAAAGAAAGAAATCTGTTTTGGGCTTTTGACCAAGTCAAACCCAATTCTATTTACTATGGCCACCAATCAAGCCCAATCCAAATTGGGCCTCTCCGAAAATCCAAAGCCCAATTGAAATGGGCCCCCGCCACATCCAAAGACTGCTAAATAGCTGAGCCCTCCACCTACGCCAGAAGGGCAGTGCCGTCTTTACTCGCACATGGTTGAGTCGTCCACCCAGACCCGACGACAGTGTCCATTTTCATGGATACAACAGTAACACTTACCCAAACTTGTTTAATTATTATATTTGTTTTGTTTAATTTAATTTTCGCATTTGAATTTTATGTGAATAAATTTGGGTAAATGTTATTGTGTAAATATTTGTTTTAAACCTTGTTTTATTATTTTGTGTAATAATTTAGGGTTTAGACCCCCTAAACTTTTTTACTCTTGGTTGACGTTGATTTTATAATTTTTCTGATATTAAATGTTTGTTTGATTCATTGCTTTGTCATTGATAAATTGCTAGTTTGTTTATTGTGGTTGCGAACATAGTAAGCATGCTAGGGTTTTATTGCTAGGATTATATGTGGACCGCCATATCATCATATATTCTAGAAGTAGCAAATAACGGTGTAAGCTATCGTTATATGAATCATCTTCTAGGCAATTAGAACTACATCAGTGTCGAAGTTGCCTAGCGTTACTCGTTTTCTTTATGCTTAATAACTTCTTAATGTTGAATATATGAATATGTCATTCTAGGTTGCATTTTAGAAGATAAGTTAGGGAGTACATGCCATGCACCTAACATACCAAGTAAGAGAGAACAATAGATTAAGTGCAACATGTCATTGGCTTAGTCTGAGTAACGACATTTAATTGAAAATATATTATAGGTTAACATATCAAGAGTGCGTATTGTTTGTTGTTTTATATTTGTTTAATTTAATTTCCAAAAACAAAAATCCAAAAATATTTTCTTTTATTTATTTCTTGTTTTCGACCATTTCAAAAATAAAAAACACTTTTTGTATATATTATTTAATTTTCGTGACATAGAAAAGCAAATAAACAATCTCCTGTGGGTAACGATCCCTACTTTCCTGTACTACATTCGATATTCATATCACAGTAAGGTTTATTTCGATACGGTTATTTTTGTGCATCTTTTTGGTGTGCGAAAATAACTGTATCAGCAAACTAATTAAACAAAACTACAGATATTTTGTGTCATTGCACATGTGTGATATGAAATCTTCATTTTCAGTTTAAAAAATTTCAGCTCTAAATATATGTTATATAGCAAGCAGGATAGTTTTTTTTTTTTTTCATTAAATACCTAAAAGTTTATGAAATACCTTTGCTTACAGAAATATTAATTTTGGACAGGTGGTTATCATTGATGACAGAAGTGTCGATGGGACAAAAAGAGTGGTACACTGCACACAATGTGAGAGTTATCCTTCTTGGCCTTGATGTAAGAGTAGATAGCAAGTCGAGCAATTACAATGGTCGTTCCAATACCAGTTTGCCTGCAAACATTAATCGGTTAAACAAAAGAAAAATTCAAACTGTGTATTGATAAAAAAAAACATCAGAATGCCTTAAAAACGAAATTCCAATATTACAACAATGCTAGATAGTTGAGAAGTGCATCTTAAAAAGCAGATTGAAGGGAGGAAAATTATTTTTGAGAAAAACGTACAAATAGGCTTTTGGGGTTCTTCTCCTAGTACATCAAAATGTATAGCAATTCAATTACGTCAAAATTACAATTGGAGAGTACTCACCGGGGCAAAAGTCTTTTCTCAATTATTACTTCTACATCACACCCTCAGCAACAACACAAAGTAGCAGTTGTAGATGTTGAGAAGTATCAAGTAGAGCCTGAAAGAAGTGAAAGGAGTAAAGGATGATGATTCGATTGAAAAAATTCTTTGTCTTGATCGATAGAAAAAAAGAAGTAATTACATCTAACTTATATATTATAAATAAAATCCAAAAAAAAAATACAAAAGAAATTAAAATAATTCCAAATCAAAATTTTAGTTCCAACAAAATCAGTTCTGATAAAGGGAAAAACCTCCATATGGTACCTGGACTATCACCAAATGCAATTTTTGGTACCTGAATTTTCATAAACAACCTGGTGGTACCTGAACTATTGTTCCGTTAGCCATTATAGTACATACCGTTAAATATTCCGTTAAGTACTGATTAGGCATGCCTAGTCATTATTTTTAATATTTTTATATATTTTTTTTATTTTTTTTTTTTTATTTTTTATTTTTTTAACTATTTTCTTTCATTTTTTTACTATTTTCTTAAGCTTAGTTTATACAATTATTTTTTTGTGTATTTTTATTTTATAAATACTTGTGAGTTATTTTGAATAGATTCTTAAAACGCAAAATAATTTGTGAACTTTGTATTTTACAATGAATTTTTGTAAATTATTATTATGTTTATTATCTATTTAAAATTTGATTTTTATTTTATTTCTAATTTTTGTGTGTTAACTTCAAGTTTATTTTCTTAGTTAACACTGAGCTAACAATAAACCACTAGTATTTTGTAAACTTAATATATAAAGTTCACAAATATTTATAAAATACAAATACACCAAAAAAGTAATTGTATAAACTAAGCTTAAGAAAATATTTAAAAAAATGAAAGGATATAGTTAAAAAAATAAAATAAAAAGATATAAAAAATATTTAACTAAGAAAATAAACTTGAAGTTAACTCACAAAAATGAGAAATAAAACAAAAATCAAGTTTTAACTAGATAATAAACACAATAATAATTTACACAAATTCATTGTAAAATACAAAGTTCACAAATTGTTTTGCGTTTTAAGAATAACTCACAAGTATTTATAAAATAAAAATACACAAAAAAAAATAATTGTATAAACTAAGCTTAAAAAAATATTAAAAAAATGAAAGAAAATAGTTAAAAATAAAATAAAAAATATTAAGGTTAAATTTAAAATAAATAAAATGACTTTTTTACCCTTGCCACGTCAGCACTTAACGAAATATTTAATGGTAGGTACTATAATGGCAAACGGAACAATAGTTCAGGTACCACAAGGTTCTTTATGAAAATTCAGGTACCAAAAATTGCATTTGGTGATAGTTCAAGTACCAAATGGAGATTTTTCCCTCTGATAAAATAAACATTTCCCAGATCAATCTAATAGACAAACCAAATCGATGCACTACCAAAGGAACCAAAGAAAACCTACCAAATTCAAAGGATTCACAACCAAACCAAAGTCAAATCGCTAGCAACAATAGAGACGCCCAAAAACCCAAAGAAAAAAAGGGAAGAGATCCCCTTTTCTGCCAAGAGAACGAAGAAATAAAGGGCTGGATTTGCAGCACGCCTTCCCATAAGCAAATCGACGGCCCGAGATGGACCTTGCACAGTGAAGATGGGCTGCTTCCACTGCTATCCCCCAAAGCCATGGTTCTCACCCAAGGAAGCTCGTCTAGAAAAGACGATCTGTGTCTGGGTTCACGCAGACCAAATCCAAAGATGAGGGGCAAAACGGAAAAAGACCAGAAAAACACTAATCAGGGGCAAAAGCGTCCGCTCACTATTCTATGTACAGTGAATGCCCCTAACCCAACTTTAGTATATATAGAATTTGTGCATTGCACATGCTCTTTTTTAATGGTATTGTAACGGAAGGTAGTCATAGGTACCATTCTAAATGAACTTGAAAACTTTAGGTACTAATTGTCATCAAAGTTAGAGCCAATTTGGTATAGCTTCACTTTTATAAAAATCAGTTTTTTTTTTCATAAAATTTAAGATCTTAAAATATTTGGTAAATTAGTAAAAAACATATTTAATTAAAAATTATGGGTCAGCGGAAGTAGATTATAGAAGCAACCAAAAGTTACAATTGATTTTTCTAAAAGCGGTTTTTTTTTAAAGTCACAACAATCTCAAACTAGCTCTTAAAGTATAATGGAGTTAAACTTTAGATACCTATTATGTTAAAAAAAAAAAAAACTTTAAAACAAATTAAAAGATTAAAATGGAAAATACCTTGTTTTGGAAGACCAACAAAAAAATAAAAACTGTACATGTTGTAGGATAACATTATTGTGTGCCTTGTCAAACTAGGACTCTTAGTATATGTTATCCTTCTAGAATATGGATTAGATATTTCCGACATCAATACGGATTGTATCTTGTATTCCTCTATATATAGAGGCCCTTATTCATTAATAAAGATGATCATATTCTCTACTATTTCTCTGTTATTTACGTTTCCCTTAAACAAAAACAAATTTATGCAAGAAAAGTTTGACTCCATTATATACATGGTACCTAGGCACTAAGAGCACCTCCAACAGTTTCTCTAAAAAATCTTTAGTATAGAGACTTAAAAGTTAGAGTATCTTTAGCAAACTCTATATTTTAGCTCTTTATCTATTTTAGAGAGCATGTTTAGCTTTTCAGCTATTTTAGCAGCAGCACCAGCCTCCTAAGAGTATCTTTAGTAAACTCTCCATCTTAAGTCCTTAGATATTTTAGAGAGCATGTTTAGCGTTTCAGTTATTTTAGCTGCTGCACCAGCCTCCTAAGAGTATCTTTAGCAAATTCTCCATCTTAGCTCCTTAGATATTTTAGAGAGCATGTTTAGCATTTTAGTTATTTTAGCTGCTGCACCAGCCTCTTAAGAGTATCTTTAGCAAACTCTCCATCTTAGCTCCTTAGATATTTTAGAGAGCATGTTTAGCGTTTCAGTTATTTTAGCTGCTGCACCAGCCTCCTAAGATTATCTTTAGCAAACTCTCCATCTTAGCTCCTTAGATATTTTAGAGAGCATGTTTAGCGTTTCAGTTATTTTAGCTGCTGCACCAGCCTCCTAAGATTATCTTTAGCAAACTCTCCATCTTAGCTCCTTAGATATTTTAGAGAGCATGTTTAGCATTTCAGTTATTTTAGCAGTTGCACTAGCCTCCTAAGTGACTCTCTATTTTAGTTTTTAACTATATGACTCCTAAATATAGAGAGCGAGATGAGATTCTCTATTATTTTTGTTACTTTAAAATTTTTTAGCTATTTTGTGTAATTATTAAATACACTTAAACTATTTTTTATTCATTAAAAATGATTTAAATTCAAACTAGCTAAAGTAGAGAGCATTGACACATAGCCGAATTTTGCATCAAACACATAGCAAGTAAAAATAGGTGACAATAGATTTATGTCATAAAAAGTGGATCTTTGATTAAATATAAAAGTAAATACGGTCCCACCACAATGACTCAAATTGAAGCTATAACAAACTAACCTCTTAGGAAAACCAAACTAAGCAACTAAAATAACTAGGATATATATAAAGGTAGGATCTTTAATTTGTACTACACAAAATTCTACTGCATAAACCAAACATATTTTCAATTAAGAAAGGAAGAAGAAAAAAAGAAAAAGAAAAAAGAGGAGCAATTCCACCACACAAACATTGTGTCCCCAAAATTCCAGATAATCTTCCTCACAAACCCTAAAACAAAAGGCAAGAGCATACCAGGACATTTGAACAAGGAAGGTGGATACAACATCTCTCTGATTGGGTCCTTGCGCCGGCACTCTGTAGACCAGTGTTTACCAGTACTTGAACAATGAAAACACCGCTTGGGAATAGCACGTCCATAATCCATACCACAACAGTTCCCTGAAAACTTTGTACCACAAGTCCAACAAACAACATCCCAGCCACTACCAACACGTACGCCCTTTGGGAACTGGTACTTGTAGGGGCAGCGTGCAGTACAGTGTTCACCCACCTTTGAACAAATAGTACATTCATCTGTTCGTAATTTGCCGATCCATGGTTAAATTACAAAAGGAAAAAAAAAACCAGTACGGCAAACTTATATGAAATTGAATAGTAATAAATATGCCAAATACAATGTCATAAGAAGAGCAAAAATGAATGAATGATGAAATGAACATAAACAAAGGGAGATTCTCTAGTGAGGACCATTATAATGAGGACTTGGTGAGGACTTTTCGATTAGACATACTTTTTGATTACATCTCGACAAATCAACCGTTCAATATTTAGATATTTACGAGTAGATCACTTCTACAAATTTTCAATGAAATCTAAAATCGTTAGGTCATCTATAATTGTGATTTATCATTTATAAATATGAATGGTTCAAAATTGACAGATTTGGTTCGTCCATTTATTTGGTCTAGTTCGGTACCTTAACGATTTCAAATTTTGTTCAAAATATGTAGAAGTGATCTACTCATGAATATATTAACATTGAAAGGTTGATTTCTCGAAATGTAATCGAATATATATGATCTACAATCTGATGTAATCGAATATCTATAATCGAATATGTAATCGTCCATTTATTTGGTCTGGAGCTGCAGATGCAATATATATGATCTACAATCTGATCAAATGAAAAAACAGTTACTTCAAATGAACTATGTATGCAGAGAATAAAATGAGGCTTGGTTGAACAAGTAATCTTCAAAAACCAGCTGGTAATCTTCAAATTCCAAATTTATACAAAAGCTAGTTTGGCTTTGAATTATACCAACAGAATAAGAAACACAACATTGTTTCGAAGAGAGACACAGAGAACGAGCAAACAAATTCTTGCATCCTAAAACGAAAATCAAAAGCATACCAATATGACCAGCAGGGAGCAGATGAGGAAGAAAAGTGGTGGCAAGAAGATCCTGTCCTTCTTCTACCTTGCTACCTGTTACAAAGGAAAATATTCGGTACTGTGATCAGGAGAGTGACAGTAACATATATTAAGATCGAGAATGTCATAAGAAGAACAAAAGAGCATGCATCTTTAATGCTATAAATAAATGAAATTGAAGATGCAATGAGAACATTGATCCCATCAATAAATATCTAGTTGTTGTCTATCCAGAGAGCGGTGCCTCTAATACGTCAATAAAACAAAAAACACAGAATGACAAGCAAATTCTAGATAATGTACGTTCGAAACTATATAACAAACCCTAAACTAAAGTACTAAACAGCAAAAGCATTTGGTTCTTCTATCTTGCTACCTGTTTTGTGCTTTTTTTCTGGAACAATCATGCTACAAGTTTGCCGTTACACATAAGTAAAGGCCGTTTTAGTTTTCTATTTTTTAATTCAAATACTACAAACACATAAAAGAAGTAATAGTTCAAGTTATCAACCATTTTTCTAGAAACAATCCAATTTAAATAATAATTATAGCTAGCTTCTTCAATTAGTCCAGGAAAATCCAATTCAATAGAAACAAAATTATTAGATAGCAACTTGATTTCAATGATGGCTGAGCAATTAAACAATTAACTAACTCAAAATCTTAATATATATTGGAGATAGTTTTCCGAATCAAATTATCCAAAGACCAGCATTCAATAGCAAATAATAATTATCAATTATGAAAGTCTCCTATAATTTGGAGTTGGATAGCAAAAACATATAAAAATCAAACCCTAAAATAGAAAGCAAATATATATATATATATATATATATATATATATATATATATATATATATAATCTTAGTGACATATCAAACCCTAAAACAGAAAGCAAAAGCATACCAACATCAATAAGGAAGGCGAGGCGGTCGTCTTCATCATCTTCAAAGACCACCGATTGGCTTTTCCGGATGCTGAAGGATGCTGGTGTTGGAGGGTCAACGCTAACGTTAAACAGAGATATGGTTTTGGGATTGAAGTCAGATTGGGGGATGGGGATTGGCGTTTACGGCGTGCTCTGAATTTTTTTGTTTCTTCTTTTCCCTTTTATGCACGCATTCGTTCAATGTCAATTTCTAAAGTAGTCATGATCGATGAAGTTATAGGTTATCTTTAATTCTCTATTAATTAAGAAAACAAGCATTCTCAAAAAAAAAAAAAAAACAAGCCAGTTAAATTTTCAATAACCCTTCAATTGTCCCTCTCTTAATACTAGCATTTTGGACACATGCTATGCATGTGTGACCGTTTTTTTTTTAAAGTAGTGGGTCATTTTTTCTATTTTCAATTCTTTTATTAATTATTTTGTTACAGTTTTTTTTTTTGTGTTGTGAAAAGCAGTTTTATAGAAAAGTAGTTGGTAGAATTTTTTTATTTATAATTATTTTGTCTTTTACCTTTTTGTCCCTATAAGTTGACTTTTATCAAATGTTATTTAATACATTAGGGTTATTTTAGTACAAAAATTCAGTTTTGGTTGACAAGAGGTGTTCTCTTAATATATAGTATAGATAAGTCTACAACAACATGATATAATAAATAAAGGTCAAAAGAGTAATTAAGACTAAAAAAACCTAGGAGGATCAGACGTTAAGCTTCTCCCGCGTTCAGCAAATAAAAAACTGCTTTGCAGTTAATCAGTTATTATTCTCCCATCTTTCCTAGACCTTAGAGAAAACACTTATGGCATGTTTACTTACTTGGAATGGGTATGGGAATGAAGAAATCGATTTTCATTCCTGAGTTTTCTTGTGTTTACTAACATGCACATGAATCGGAATGGTTATGGGTCCCACGAAAAAGTAACTAAAAAAGAGAAATTCATTCCTGAATATCAGGAGTTTGATTACCAAGAGGGGAGTAGGTATTAGGAATGAACTGTTAACCTTAATCCTAGTCCAACTAGGTTTACACATAATCACATAAATACATAAACATAACATGTGAGCATATAAAGAACAATTATAAGAATATATTCTAGTCATGAACAAAAGATCAAATCATATACTAGATGATGAGGCCATTGAATCAAGCTAGGTTCTTCTACACGTCTCTCGGTTTTCCTTAACTCTCTATGGGGCGAGATTCTTGATGGGATGATTGAGAGAGTGTAGGGACCCTAGTTTATATAGGAGTTAGACTAGGTTTGATAACCTCCCATAAAGGAAATCAATTATGTCTAATACCCACAATATATTGCGTACATCTTGTTTAATATCTTGTGAACTAGATATTGTTAGTTCCTTTCCTTATTCATTAGATACACAATGAATAGGACATCTAGGATTAAAGTCCTTAAGATTCTCCAATTACTTATTCTTACTTGTATGATAAGTTGTTGATTTACAATAATAAACTTAATGCATAGTCCATATTATTCTTACATTCTCCCACTTGGACTAGCATAAGTTTACTCAACAAGAATACCATGATAACAAGATGTAGTAATTAGTTCCTTAATGCGCATATGAGAATCTCAAGTCTTTTATAACTAACTTCAAGAATCTATCAACAACTAACCACAACACAGAGTTAAGGGAATGATGTATGTTGCTGTAACATAACCCGCCCAGAACTACTAATGCTGCAATTAATTGCCACATGACTCACCAGCATAGATGTACCTGCAATGTACTAAAAACTGGAATGTATCAATCTTGAATTATTTTAGTACGTGGTCCTCAAGGAAAAGCACAAGCTCACAAGAACTCAACTGTATGTGCTCCTTATCCATTCAAAAATGGATCCAAAATTGCCTCTGTAATCCGAGAACAATTTCTTTAACAAAAATAGCTATTTTACACCATCATGTATACATATCCAGAAGTATATAAAGAATACTTCGATAACTTAAAACAAAACGCTGCAGCAATCAATTAATACTGAATCACCATAGAATTTAAACTCAAATGCAATCCTTAATCTTTTATTATGGTTATGAGAGTCTGAAAATAAAAGATATAACAAGGATAACAATCAGAAAATAATAACTAGAAAACAGAAGCTAAAAACTGGAAAAACTCCCACTGTTTTCAAGAATCCAAGCTAGGCAGAATGCCAATAGCTTCTGCATGTTGTTTGAAAACAACCCCAGGTAAGGCTTTTGTGAAAGGGTCTGCTAACTGAGATAAGGTACCAATGTTAGCAATATCAATCTCTTTGTGTTTTACCCTCTCCCGAACACTATAGTATTTCAAATCTATATGCTTCGAGTTGGTCGACCTCTTATTATTTTTAGTGAAACATACGGCTGCTGTGTTGTCACAAAAAATCCTCAAAGGTCTCGAAACAATGTTGTTCATTATCTTAGTCTGCAACAAGAAGTTCTTCATCCAGAGGCCTTGACATACTCCTTCATAGACTGCTATGAACTCAGCCTGCATTGTAGAAGTGGCTGTGAGTGTTTGTTTAACACTTTTCCATGCAACAGCACAACCAGCTAAAGTAAAAACATATCCAGAGGTAGATTTCTTCGAGTATGGGAAATTTCCAGCAAAATCAGCATCCGTGTAACCAGTGACTTCAAGGTTCTCTGTTTTCCTGTGCACAAGCATATGGTTCTTGGTTTTCTGCAAGTATCGAAGAACTTTCTTCCCAGCTATCCAGTGAGCACTGCCAGTATTAGATTGAAATCTGGAAAGCATGCTAACAGCAAAAGCTATATCCGGTCTTGTGCATACTTGAGCGTACATTAAGCTCCCAACTAGTCTTGCATAAGGCTTGTTCTTCATCTCCTCTCTCTCCAAATCAGTCTTGGGACATTGATCCTTGTTGAGCTTGTCACCTTTCACCATGGGAGTATCACAAGTAGAGCAGTTTTGCATTTCAAATCTCTTGAGAATTTTTGAAATGTAACTCTGCTGCGACAGCCCTAACAAGCATCTCTTTCTATCCCTCTTAATTTCTATCCCCAAAACATAGGATGCCTCACCAAGATCTTTCATATCAAAATTCATCGATAAAAATTTCTTGGTCTCATGCAATAAATTCACAGAACTACTAGCAAGCAAAATGTCATCCTCGTAGAGGACAAGGAAAATAAAATCAGTGCCACTGATTTTCAAGTAAACACATTCATCAACCATATTTTCAACAAAACCAAAAGAGCTCACAACAGAATCAAACTTCAAGTACCATTGCCTTGAAGCTTGCTTCAAGCCATAAATTGACTTGTTTAGTTTGCAGACAAGATGCTCACTCCCTGGTTCAATGAATCCCTCTGGCTGCTTCATGTATATCTCCTCCTCTAAGTCACCATTTAAAAACGCAGTCTTCACATCCATCTGATGAAGTTCCATGTCAAAATAGGCAACAAAAGCCATGATTATTCGAAAAGCATCCTTAGTCGAAACGGGTGAGAAGGTTTCATTGAAATCAATCCCTTCCTTCTGTGTAAACCCTTTCGCCACAAGCCTTGCCTTGTATCTCTCTATACTGCCATCTGCACATCTCTTTGTCTTGAACACCCATTTGCAGCCTATTGGTTTATGTCTTCCAGTAGGTTCAACTAGTTCCCACACTGCATTATCACTCATGGATTTCAGTTCAGCTTCCATAGCTTCATTCCACTTTTCTGCATTCTCACTTTGAATAGCCTGCTTGAACGTCACTGGATCATCATCTTCCCCCAAATCTAACTCTGATTCTTGTAAATAAATAACATAATCATCAGTGTTTAAGGCTGATCTCCTAGCTCTCCCTGATCGTCGAGGCTCTAGAGATGGAATAGCAGATGTCGCTTCCTGTACAGGTACAACAACCACTTCTGGTGCAATAATGTGATCTGCATTTGGAGCCTTTGGTGCAGCAATGACTTGCACAGGAGCTATATAGTCATTGGTATCTATCAACATGAACTAATCTCAGACCTAACTCAATAGAAACCCAATTTTCACTAAATCCACAATCGGTATTAAACCCAAAGAAACCCAAAGAACCATCAAGAAGAGGAAGAAAGAAGTAGAGAAGAAAATCATACCACATCTTGGGCTGAGAGAAAAGAGCGACTCGAATTGGAGCTTGGCCTACACGAAGTTGTGATCTGTGCAAAGGTGATTGAGCAAAGGATAGGGAAATGGAGACAAAAGAAGAGAATCTGCGCTGGGCTTTAGAGAGAGAGGGGGCCGATGGAGAGGACTAGAGCTTCACGGTTACAATGAATGGCGGCGTAGAAGCTCGTGATGGTGCTGGGATTGCAATAGTCACTGCAGTGAGCAGAGCAGATTTGCTTTTGGTTGTAGCTCGTGATGGAGGCTGTATAGATGGAGGCTCACTCTATTTTCTTGGGCTTTTGCTTTTTGTTCTATTTTAATGAAACGCTGTAGCTGCGAGACAGCTATACCGCCAAATGAAAAAATTAGATCCCGCCCGATATAAATGAGGCGCCAATGAACCCGCGTAATGTAAAATAGATACCATAGCGCTTATATTAGATTTTTTTTTTGTCTTAAAAGTGATTGTTATAGCATATATGGGAAAAACGCTATTATATAGTGCTATCAATAACCAGTTTTTTTGTAGTGTATTTGTGGAATTTGTGCAAGTGGTGTCTCGGGAAACATTAATAAAGGATCCAATGCAACATGAGATGAAGAATTATCAAAAAATTGAGTTTCTGAAATGGTTTCAAGTTCAAGTTCCACATTTTCAGTGGACTCTGAAGAAGACAATTCATCATAGAACACGGCTTTATTGGTTTCAATAATTCTGGAAGTATAAGAAGGACAATAAAACTTGAAACCCTTTGATCTCTCAGGATAGCCAATAAAGAACGCACTCACAGTCTTGCTATCTAGTTTTCCTAGTTGTGGATTGTAAGGTTTGGCTTCTGCTTTACAACCCCATACGTGAAGATGATAAAAACTTGGTTTTCTTCCACACCAAAGTTCAAAAGGAGTGGAACTCACAGATTTGCTAGGGGTACGGTTTGTGAGATAGTTGGCTGTTAAGAGTGCCTCTCCCCACATAAAAGTTGGAAGTCCAGAAGCACTCGATCATCATGCTTCTCACCATGTTTAGAAAAGTTCTATTTCTTCTTTCAGCTACACCGTTTTGCTCAGGAGTCCCAGGGGTAGCGTATTGAGCTGCAATCCCATGTTCTTGCAAATATAAGGCAAACGGACCCTTATTCTGTCCGGATTCATCAAACTTTCCATAATACTCCCCTCCTCTGTCAGACCGAACCACCTTGATTTGTTTCCCCAATTGTTTTTCTGCTTCAGTTCTAAATATCTTGAACTTTTCCAAGGACTGAGATTTTTCCTTAATGAGGTATACATGACAATACCTAGAGTAATCATCTATAAATGTTATAAAATACCGATTTCCACATATGGTTGGACACCTGAAAGGACCACTAATGTTTGTATGAATTAACTCTAAGAGGTTTGAACTTCTAGTGGAACCTTTCTTTCTAGTGTTGGTTAATTTTCCCTTAACACATTCTATGCAAATGCCCATGTCTGTGTAATCTAGAGAAGGTAATAGGCTCTGTTTTTCCTAAATTTTTAATCTCTCAACAGAGATGTGTCCTAACCTTTTGTGCCAAAGAGAAAAAGAATTTTCTGAAAATTTTCTTTTCACCCCGATAAGAGGTGCAGTGTTTTCTAAAAGACAAATTTATTTTTCTTTTGGATAAGAACACAACAATTTCATATAGCCGTCAACATAAACACCAGAAGCAACGTAATTGGAAGGCAGAGAGATTTTTATTCCATCAAAATTCATCAAAAAATTACAACCAGTTTGAATTAAAATAGAAACAGACACCAAGTTCCTTTTCATAGAAGGAACATAATAAACATCATTTAAATCATAAAAGACTCCAGACCCTAAATCTAGCCTAATGACTCCCTGACACAGCGAGCAAATGAAGATGATGATGATGTAAACAAAGCACACAAACACCTCACAAATTCGTTGATTGTGCTGCCACAATACCGAATTAATAAGCTATAAACTCTTGTTGATTCTATGAATACCCAAGCAGTTTACAAAAGGAGTAAGCAACAAGCTTCACTCAATATGTTCTTTAATCAAATTCCACCGCCTATTACAACTGCAAATAGCCTTTATAAATAGGCATCAAACCAACAGAATAAAGAAGAAGGGACAAGAGCTGCTACTGCTCACCTAGGTCCTTTACAAAGAAAAGAAATAGAAAACAAAGGAAAAGAGGAAACAACATGTTCCCACAAACGACCCACGTTAGGGAATATTGCATGAAAACACTCCCAAAAGCTTCCACCATCCCTTGATGATTAAGGCTTAATTATTTGACTAGCAACCAAACCGACCTCTCACTTCTCACACCTGGGAATATTATCAAATATACCTAAAAGCTTCCACCGTTTCGATCTTGGTGATGAAGACTTAATTATTTACTAGCAGACAAACCAACGTTCACATGCGAGCCAAACACATCCAGGCATCCAGCAAAGGCACTGCAAAGGTATGCAGACACAACCTAAAAAAAAGCTCTTCATAAAGCAGATCGTACAAAGATGTCTGGACGCCTGGGACTTCAGCAAACTTGATAGAGATGAAGCAAAAGGAAATAGCAGTCCAAAAAGTTACCAAATAACATGCCTTTGATTCTTGCTATGTTCAAGCCGTGATAAGTAGTTCCTTTCGATGCGTGCTGCATCATCCTCCCCAGGTTGAAAAAAATTCGTCCTCGAATTTAACTCCTCATCCTCAGAGTTGTCGCCGGTATAAGGAATAAGATGTTTGACGTTGAATACGTCAGCAGTGCGAATATGGCTCGGCAACTTCAAACGATAAGCATTAGAGTTCATCTTTTCCACAATTTCAACAGGACCAATTTTTCTTGCAGCCAACTTGTTGTATTCGCCTATGGAGAAACGTTCTTTGGTCAATACAGCCCACACATAATCTCCGATTTCGAATTCTACATGACGGCGCTTTGAATCCGCAGCTTGTTTATACTTGGAATTAGATACTTCAAGCTGCTGAAGAGTGGACTTGTGGATGTCGTGGAGGTGAGATATGAAGTCTTCTGCTTTAGCATGGATCTTCTTTAAATCAGGTATAGTTGTAAGATCAAGAGGTGTCCTCGGATTGTACCCATATGTGATGTAGAATGAGCTGAATCCAGTGCTTCGATTGACAGAGTGGTTGAAAGCAAACTCCGCTTGACAGAGTTTTTGATCCCAAGATTTCAGGTTCTCTCCCACTAGACTACGTAGCAAGTTACCAAGCGACTTGTTAACCACCTCCGTCTGTCCATCAGTTTGTGGATGATAAGCGCTGCTGAAGTTTAATTTGGTGTTGACTAACCGGCATAAACACCTCCAAAAATGACTTAAGAAGCGTGTATCTCGGTCAGAGACGATGGAGGATGGCAACCCGTGTAGACGGTACACTTCGCGGAAATATAGTTGAGCAAATTTACCGCATCCGTCGTCTTTTTGCATGGAATGAAGTGAGCCATCTTGGAAAACCTGTCGACCACGACATATATTGCATCCATACCTCGTTGGGTTCGAGGCAATCCCAACACAAAATCCATGCTAACATCAACCCATGGTTGGCTCGGAATAGGCAAGGGCATGTATAATCCGGCGTTTGTAGCTGCACCTTTAGAGAGTTGACAAGTCCTGCAGTTCTCTATGAACCTAGTAACCTCACGTCGCATGGTTGGCCAAAAATATGAGTTTGCCACCAATTGTAGAGTCTTATCTCTGCCCATGTGTCCCTCATTATGTAACTCCTGAATAATCTTCAAGCGTATGCTAGACTCTGGTATACAAAGTTGCGCCCCTTTGAATAAGAACCCCTTGTGCAAGACAAAGTCAGAACGCACGCCCGCTTCTACGTCTTTCATGATGGGAGCAAAGTATGCATCAGTGGAGATCAGTTCAGGCAAAAATTCGAAGCCCAACACTTGACTCTTCATGGTCATGAGGAGGTTTGACCGTCTACTGAGAGCGTCTGCAACTCTATTCAAGGCTCCGGGTTTGTGAATGAGGACAAAAGTGAATTGTTGTAGATAGGCTGCCCATTTGGCATGTCGGGCTGAAAGTTTATCTTGTGAGTTGATATGTTTCAAAGCTTCATGATCAGAGAACAACACAAACTCGTTGTAGGCCAAGTAAGAACTCCAATGCTTCAGAGCTTGGACCAAGGCATAGAACTCCACATCATAAGTGCTGTAATTAAGCTTTGCACCACTCAACTTCTCGCTGTAGAACGCTATTGGTCTGCTTTCTTGGCTCAAAACAGCTCCAATGCCTACCTTAGATGCATCACAATGTAGTTCAAAAGGTTTGTTAAAGTCCGGCAAGATTAGGACCGGAGCGGTGGTCATCATGCACTTGATTTTCTGAAAAGCTTTTGTTGCGGTCTCCGTCCAATTAAATTTTCCCATCTTCATGCAATCTGTAATCGGAGCCATGATAGTACTGAAATTTGCAATAAACCTTCGGTAAAAAGACACCAACCCATGGAAACTACGCACCTCATGCAGATTTTTTGGCAATGGCCAATCTCGTATTGCTTCCACCTTTCAGTTATCAACAGATATGCCATCCTTGGATATAATGTAACCCAAGAACAAGGTCTCGGGTACCATGAAAGAACACTTTGTGAGAGCTGCATAAAACCCTTGGTCGAGCAGCATCGTCAAGACCTTTCGGAGATGTACTAAATGTTCTTCTGGGGTTGCACTGTAGATTAGTATGTCGTCAAAATAGACGACCAAGAACTTCCCAATACATGGTCTGAACATTTCATTCATCGCCCTCATGAAAGTGCTTGGGGCATTGGAAAGACCAAATGGCATGACAAGCCACTCATATAGACCCTCACGAGTCTTAAAGGCAGTTTTCCATTCATCTCCTTCGCGAATCCGAATTTGGTGGTAACCACTCTTAAGGTCGAGCTTGCTAAACACAGCAGCGCCACTGAGTTGATCCAACAAATCGTCCAACCGTGGTATAGGGAATCGGTACCTCACAGTGATTTTGTTGATGGCTCGGCTGTCCACACACATACGCCATGAACCATCCTTCTTTGGAGTAAGTAATGCGGGTACGGCACAAGGACTCAAACTTTCCCGAATGTGCCCACGATCTAGCAACTCTTCCACTTGCCGTCGCAGCTCTTCATGCTCTTTTGGACTCATACGGTAGTGGGGCCTATTTGGCAAAGACGCACCGGGCACTAGATCAATTTGGTGTTGTATGTCTCTCAGCGAGGGTAATCCTGCCGGCATTTCCTCAGGGAACACTTCCTGAAATTCTTTGAGTAATTCCTGCACGGGCTCAGGTACCTCTGCACCTTGCTCCCTTTGTTCTCGGCTGATCAACAAGTAACCCAACCCTGTCTCACGCATTTCTTCTTCAAACCTGCCCCTTGTCAGCAGGTTGTTTGCTCCCTTTTCCCGGATGATTTTGGCTAGCTGTTCTCGAACGGGCAATAACACAATTTTGATGTTGTTGAACATGAAAGAGTAGGTATTCTTACGTCCGTCATGGAATACACATCGGTCAAACTGCCAAGGCCTCCCCAATAGGATATGACATGCATCCATGGCGACCACGTCACAACATACTTGATCCTTGTAGGTACTTCCAATGGACAACGATACCAAGGAGCGTTTTGTCACCGTGATTTCGTTTCCTTTTTGCAACCATGATAGCTTGTAAGGCTGAGGATGACGTTGAGTCTCTAAACTTAGTTTATCGACTGCTTCTTCTGAAACCACATTCTCACAACTTCCGGAGTCGATTACTAAGCAACAAACCTTTCCACCGATTGTGCAAGTAGTCTGAAAAATATTGTTTCTGAGCCATCCGCTGCTTTCAACCACGCGGGGGGATAGACATGACCTACGCACCACCAATAAGGGACCTTCATCTCCAGCTACAAGTTCTTCATCCTTGGCTTCGTCCCTTTCCTCATCAAAGATCGGCTCACCATCAAATCCCAAAGACTCATCCACCTCTTCACTATCGATGAAGAGACCTTTACCCGCTCGGCCACCCTTTCTGCAATCTGCCATGCGATGCCCTGTCTCTCCACAAGTGAAACACCGAATGTAGCTTCGCTCCGCCACAGGTTGAGGCTTTTGTGGAGTGAAATTAGGCAGTCTTGCTCCTGTACTTGTCGAGGTTGCAGTCGTTGTAATCTTGGGATTTGAGATGCTTGTGCTACCGGCTCTGCCACCTTGAGTACCGATCACCCAACTAGTTCCTCCGCCAAACTTTCTACCCCATTGTTTTTCTAACTGTAAGGCCTTTTGCTTGACCTCAGCTACGGTGTAGAAGTCGAATAGATTGAGGGTATCTTGGAATTGCTGACGAAGAGTTCCAATATACCGCGACACAAGCTGCTCATCCGTTTCAGAGATGTCGTTCCGGGTGACTAGTTGATAGAATTCACTAGTATGGTCGGTGATTGAACGACTCCCTTGTTTCAAGTTTTGGAGTTGTTGATAAACAAAACCAGCATAATTCGGTGGTAAGAAAGCCCTGCGTAACTGCTTTCGTAGCTTCTCCCACGTATTGATTTTGCTCTTTCCTTGTCGTGTCCGGGTGGTCTTTAGTTGTCGCCACCAAGCCGCTGCATGGCCTCTGAATCTTGTGGCCACCAATGCTACTATCTTGTCTTCGGGGACCTCCTTGAATTCTAAGACTTCCTCGACCGTGTATAACCAATCTAGGAACTCTTCAGGTTGTTGATTTCCCTGAAATTCTGGAATTTCAGTTCGGAGTCCTGTCTCCCATTGCCTGGTATTGAAGACTTGGTTCTGCCTCCTTTCTCTCTCTGCGAATGGATTTGACTCCCTATCGAACTCTTCTTCTTCATGTCCTGAACCTCCTCTATTTCGCTCTGCCATTAACGTAGCAACCTGCTGTGTGACCAGCTCAAGTTGCTGTGCTAATCGAGCATTATCTCTTGCGTAGATGCTCTCCAAGTCATCATCTTGTGATCCCAGAACTCGTCCACTTCGAACTCGTCTTGGCGGCATGTTAGAGCTTTGATACCAGCTGACGCAGCGAGCAAATGAAGATGATGATGATGTAAACAAAGCACACAAACACCTCACAAATTCGTTGATTGTGCTGCCACAATACCGAATTAATAAGCTATAAACTCTTGTTGATTCTATGAATACCCAAGCAGTTTACAAAAGGAGTAAGCAACAAGCTTCACTCAATATGTTCTTTAATCAAATTCCACCGCCTATTACAACTGCAAATAGCCTTTATAAATAGGCATCAAACCAACAGAATAAAGAAGAAGGGACAAGAGCTGCTACTGCTCACCTAGGTCCTTTACAAAGAAAAGAAATAGAAAACAAAGGAAAAGAGGAAACAACATGTTCCCACAAACGACCCACGTTAGGGAATATTGCATGAAAACACTCCCAAAAGCTTCCACCATCCCTTGATGATTAAGGCTTAATTATTTGACTAGCAACCAAACCGACCTCTCACTTCTCACACCTGGGAATATTATCAAATATACCTAAAAGCTTCCACCGTTTCGATCTTGGTGATGAAGACTTAATTATTTACTAGCAGACAAACCAACGTTCACATGCGAGCCAAACACATCCAGGCATCCAGCAAAGGCACTGCAAAGGTATGCAGACACAACCTAAGAAAAAGCTCTTCATAAAGCAGATCGTACAAAGATGTCTGGACGCCTGGGACTTCAGCAAACTTGATAGAGATGAAGCAAAAGGAAATAGTAGTCCAAAAAGTTACCAAATAACATGCCTTTGATTCTTGCTATGTTCAAGCCGTGATAAGTAGTTCCTTTCGATGCGTGCTGCATCACTCCCACTGCCTTGACAGTGACTCTCTGACCAGTCCCGACGCATAGACACTGCTCACTCTTTCTTGGATCCCTCCTCCTTAGAAAACCCTGCAAGGAATTTGTAATGTGTACGGGTGAGCCTGTGTCTAACCACCAGGTATCAGGGGAAACATTAACTAGATTAATTTCAATAGGAAAAGTCATGTAATTACCTCTTTTCTTTACCCAGTCCTTGTACTTAGTACACTCCCTCTTCATGTGTCCCTTCCTTTTGCAAAAGAAGCACTTAAAACTAGTACCCTTCTTAGTTTTCAGATTATTCGGCTTAGGAGCAAGGGCAGGGTTCTTGGCAGCAGCAGATGAAGAAGAACCATTCTTCTTTCCCTTAGGTTTGTGGTGTTTGGGTTGGGGTTTGTTCACAAGGTTCACAACAACCTCCTCCTTCTTCATCCTCTCCTCTTCCTGAACACAAATGGATATAAGCTCGTTCAAAGTCCATTTGTCTTTCTGAGCATTATAGGTAGTCTTAAGCTGACTGAAACTAGCAGGCAGGGAGTTCAAGGCCATGTGTACTAAAGCCTGAGCATCTACGGCAATCTTCAGGTCCTTCAGTTTGGTGGTGATGTCTATCATCTTCATGATATGCTCTCTGACCCCACTGGTTCCATTGTACTTCATGGCGATGAAGGAATCTAGAAGAACACTAGTCTCACCCTTAGCACTCTCAGTAAACTTCTCGGCTATGTTCTCTAGATATTCCCTAGCTGTACCCTCCTCTGAAACACTGCCTCTCACTGTATCCGACATGGTTCTTTTCAAAATGAGCTTGGTCATCCTATTTGCTCATGTCCACTCATCAGCATGAGCCCTCACCGGAGCTGGGGTGTCATCATTGATGACTGGTCCATCCTCAACAAGGCAGAAATCAATGTTCAGAAGACCTAGATATATCTCAATGTCGGCTCTCCACTTCTTAAAATTTGAACCAGTCAATGGTTCAATTGTGGCAAGGCTAATACCAGTAGTTCCCAAAGCTGAAAAAGAACATATATTGGTTTTAGGTTTTGGTCTATGGCTTAAACTTTAGGAGAATGCAATCAAGCAAAAACAATAATCGAAGTAAGCCAAAAACAAACCATATCAAATAAAACCAGAATCAAGCCCCATCAATTATAATCATGCAAAATCACACCTTTAATGGCAAGAGAATAATGCATACTTTAGTTTCTATATCACAAGGCCAAAAAGCAATAAAAAAATGCTGCATTCTTAGATTAAACACCACCTTTATGGCAAGATAGAAAAATCTGAGAATTCCTAAGGCATTTTTTATCAATTTGCAATGTGCTGTTTCTGCATATTAGATACATAGAAAGTTTAAACCTCTTTTGAGAGATACAGTTACACATCTAATATACATAAACACAATTTTCTTAATCTCATATCTTAATGAACGGTGAGAACTTCTAGAAACAGATTGCTTTGTGCAACATGTGCCTCTGAAAATTCCCAAAAATTCTGAGATTAAAGTTGGTTTTTATACCAACTGTACCTGCGAAAAATTGATTACCAAAACAAGCTCCTTACGTATTTGGGAGATAAAACAATTCATACATGCTTGTTTTCAATAAATCACAGGTAAAGAATAACGAAAAACAGTAAGAGATACACAGATAGCAGAATCCATAATTTCACAAAGTCAACAAAAAACAATTTCGTAGACATTCATTCATGTGAAACAATCCATATAATTCTAACCAACTGGGCACCAATCTACTGTCTACTTAACCTATGTGCGTCCTAGGTACGCTCTAGGGTTGTCATGCTTTGAAAATTGACAATTCGAATGAGATCAAGAAAGCTAACCAGGATGCTTTCCAGCGCTGCATAAAAGGATTAGCGGAAGCAAATAGCATATCACAACATACATTCGAACAAGTCTGAATTTGGATTTCGAAGCAATCTTGCTTGAATTTAGAGAATCGATCAAAAAATTCCCTTACCCGTAAAGAACCCTAATTCCCAAAATTTTCAGAAAACTGACCGTTGCATTTGAAAAGTCAGAAAACACGGGGCTATGGTCTATTAGATTTAGACTGAAAACAATTGGGCTTGGGTCTTTTCAGGCCCGTATCTGTTAGGGTTAAATAACAAGAAAACTTCTTATCCAAAAATTTTAAGAAACAAAGTAAATATATATAAATATACCAATACGGGAAAAATTGTTGGATGTATAGATATATGTATATATATATTTGGATTTTGCAAAAAATAATTTTGATAATACATGCACACAATTTTGTAAGTAAAAAAAAACTTCCGATTTATGTATTACATGTAGTGGCTCTGATACCAATTGTTAACCTTAATCCTAGTCCAACTAGGTTTATACATAATCACATAAATACATAAACAAAACATGTGAGCATATAAAGAACAATTATAAGAATATATTCTAGTCATGAACAAAAGATCAAATCATATACCAGATGATGAGGCCATTGAATCAAGCTAGGTTCTTCTACACGTCTCTCGGTTTTCCTTAACTCTCTATGGGGCGAGATTCTTGATGGGATGATTGAGAGAGTGTAGGGACCCTAGTTTATATAGGAGTTAGACTAGGTTTGATAACCTCCCATAAAGGAAATCAATTATGTCTAATACCCACAATATATTGTGTACATCTTATTTAATATCTTGTGAACTAGATATTGTTATTTCCTTTCCTTTTTCATTAGATACACAATGAATAGGACATCTAGGATTAAAGTCCTTAAGATTCTCCAATTACTTATTCTTACTTGTATGATAAGTTGTTGATTTACAATAGTAAAGTTAATGCATAGTCCATATTATTCTTACATGAACTCCATCGGAATGAACTCCGATTCATTTACATTTCCATTCCAAGTAAGTAAACATGACATTATTGGTTAGCAGAAGACGTTCTTCTCTTTCTTATGGAATCACAACTCATGATCATACCAAGAAGTTCACCAAGAGAAAATCAACTAAAGAGGTATGGTTTACCTATCAATATCAATTTTCTAGATTTTGACGAGGGTTTTTTTTAATTTTTTTATTGCGTCCTTCTTGGCTCAGTTCTGAAAGACAGGAGATCTTGGTAAAAAAAAAATTACTGCTGCACATGGAGAAGGGATGGAAGAATTCAGTGTTAGTAAAAAGGAGAAAGACTAACATAACGGGGTTGTTTTTTTTTATTTGATTTTGAATGTAGATGTTTTCTTCAAGTTTTGTTTTGCTCATAATTTTTTACTGCAATGCCTAAGCCCAGATGTATGATTGTGAAGGTCGTCTTTTGGATCTCTACTTCTGCCAAAATGGGACGTCTTTGGTCTGATTGTGAAGGTTGTCTTTCGAGGTGAGAACATTGGTCGTCGTTCTATGCTTTGTCAAACATTGCACTATTGCAGCCACCTTTTAATGAATGAAAATTAATATTTCTTTTTAGTAATTAGTCTCATTTAGGGATTCGGCCTTTTTTCTTTCCCAAAACAAAACCAATACTTTAGTTATCAGATTACTTAATATTTCTGTTTTTCTTATTCAAATCTTTAAATTTCGATACTGTTCCTATTTTTGCTTGCTTGATTCAGATTTCATTTTGTGTTTCCACTTTCCAGTGACATTTATTAGCAAGAGAAGAGCAAAAAAAGTGAGGGAAAAACAAAAGCAAAAAATTTGTTGTTACCATCATTTCTATCAGTTTTCATGTTATGATGCTTCACTGAGTATTTCTCTTATATGCACCAAGAGCCGGTAACCAATGTATAGTGTTTCACTGTTTTGTAGAACCCAGTCAGTTTCGTAGCATCCACTGGCATTAATTTTTCAGTCTTTCTTCTTCTGTTTCAGACTACCAGGGACACATAACATGGGCATGGTGCTTTTATGCTTTGGGTTGCTTGGGGCACATAGTGTAGATATTGGGTATGAGCACTGACGGGCAGGTATTTTCTCATTTTTTATCACTTTATTTTCTCTTTTTCTTCAATTAATAAAATGGTCAAGTACGTTATCATTGGCTCATTGCTTAGATAGTGAGTGACTGAGTGTTAATCCTCTTCTATGATTTTGTTCCTTTTACCAATAATGTCTTACAGAATCTTCCTCAATCTCCACTACAGATTGTAGTAGCAATGGTTGTAAAAAGCTAGCCTGAGGCTCGCCTTGAGGCTCGTTTTCTGCATAGGCTATCGCTAAATGCAGCGACGCCTCGAGTAAAACTCGCCTTGAGCCTTTTTCGCCAAAAAGGCTTTGAAAGGCTTACAAAAGGCTTAAGTCTCGTCTGCTGATACTATTATTTTCGCATACCAAAAAGATGCACAAAAATAACATCAAGATAAACCCTACTGTGATATGAATATCGAATGTAGTATAGGAAAGTAGGGGTCGTTACCCACAGGAGATTGTTTATTTGCTTTTCTATGTCATGAAAATTAAATAAACTATACAACATAGAATTTATTTATAAATATATACAATATATACAAAAGATGTTTTTCGATTTTTTTTTTGAAATAATTGAAATCAAGAAATAAATAAAAGAAAATATTTTTGGATTTTTGTTTTTGGAAATTAAATTAAACAAATATAAAACAACAAACAATACGCACTCTTGATAAGTTAACCTATAACTTTCTTTCAATTAAATGTCGTTACTCAGACTAAGCCAATGGCATGTTGCACTTAATCTATTGTTCTCTCTTACTTGGTATGTTAGGTGCATGACATGTACTCCTAATTTAGCTTCTAAAATGCAACCTAGAATGACATATTCATAGATTCAACATTAAGAAGTCATTAAGCATAAAGAGAACGAGTAACGCTAGGCAACTTCGACACTGATGTAGTTCTAACTGCCTAGAAGATGATTCATATAACGATAGCTTACACCGTTATTTGCTACTTCTAGAATATATGATGATATGACGGTCCACATATAATTCTAGCAATAAAACCCTAGCATGCTTACTATGTTCGCAACCACAATAAACAAACTAGCAATTTATCGATGTCAAAGCAATGAATCAAACAAACATTTAATATCAGAAAAATTATAAATCAAAACCAAGAGTAATAGGGCTAAACCCTAAATTATTACACAAAATAATAAACAAAGTTTAAGACAAATATTTACACAATAACATTTACCCAAATTTATTCACATAAAATTCAAATGCGAAAATTAAATTGAACAAAGCAAATATAATAATTAAACGAGTTTGGGTAAGTGTTACTGTTGTGTCCATGAAAATGAACACTTGTCGTCAGGTCTGGGTGGACGACTCAACCATTTGCACGTGAAGACGGCACTGCCCTTCTGGCGTAGGTGGGGGGCTCAGCTATTGGAAACGGACTAATCGGACTTTGGATGTGACGGGGGCCCATTTCAGTTGGGCTTTGGATTGATGTGGGAGGCCCAGATTGTATTGGGCTTGGGTCTGCTGGGTGCACAGAGTAATTTCGAATTGGGCCATTGGTTGGGCTTTGACCAAGTCAAAGGCCCAAAACTTCTTTTCCTCTTCTCGCCCGATTCTCCTCTTCTTTCCCAGCCCGTGCGCTGGTCTTTCTCTTTTTCTTCTTCATCTTTTCCTTCTCTCTGGTTCTTTTTATTCTTCTTCATCTTCTCACGAACAAGAGAGAGAGATGGCGTCGCCGGCGCCAGAGGACGAGGCGGCACGGCAGAGAGAAAGATGCGGGCGTGAGGTGCGGCGCTGCTTGGTTCACGGCGAAGCGGAGCGGAAAAACAGCAGAGAACTGAGAACGGTGAGAGATCAAAACGGCAACATGGATTCGATCTTGGTGTCGGCGTCTGGGGACTGGTGAAGCAATGACGGTTTGCTTTTGAAGGCTGGTCTCGGCTCGACGTGATGGGCACGCGGAGGAACAGAGTGGATCGGTGAGCAGCAGCTTGGGATTACGGAATTAAGGATCGGCGGTGTGGCTGGGCACGGCCTGAGGAGAGAGAGAGACTGTGAGCGACGCCAGCATTGATCGATGGAGGCTGAGGGAAGACCGGCTGGGCTTTGCGGCGGCGTCGATGTGCCAGGGTGACGGCGAGAGGAACGAACGAGCTTGGGCTCGATGAATTGACGGCGAGAAGCAAAGAGCGGCGACAACTGCAGCTTTGAGGTCCTGGGCGTAGCTTGCAGAGGTGGTGGTTGTGAGCTGGAGACGCCGGAATGATGAGCTTCTATGGTTGTTCTTGTGATTTGTTGCTTGATTTCTGGTTGTTGAATTGTGATTGCAGGATGAACACCATGATAGCAGTGATGGGTTGTGGTTGTGATTGAGAGGGTTAGGTAGTGGGTGAATTGAAGGCTTGGCCGGGTTGGCTCGAGTGATTTGGTGAGTAGAGGGCTGGAATTGAAGTTCTTGGTGGCCATGGTTGATCTGCAGGTGAGGATTTTCTGTGTTTGGATTGCAGCTGAGTTGATGGATTGCAGAGAAGGCAGTGATGATGATTATCCTCTGCAGAGGCTGCTGTGCTTGTGATTGAAGGCTGCTGATGATGAAGACAGGCTTAAGAAGCAGAGAAATGGATGAGCAGCTGGAAAGGAGGCTGCAGAAGTCAAAGAGCCAAGGAGGGTGGTGGCCGGCAGCTGCAAAGGGGAAGAAAAATCAAACAAAGCCAAAATGGCTTTCGGTGAAAGAAGAAGAATATAAAATAAAATACAATAATTAATAAAATAAATAATTAAATAAATATATAAAATATAACTATAAATATAACAAAAGGGAAAATCATATGGCGATTTAATTTCGTTCCGCCACCGCGTGTGGTGGTTGTGCCTCCCAATGTGGTGGTTCGCTGGTGAAATTGCCGGGATTCGAAACGGTTTTCGAAATCTTCTTACAGTTTCAGTTCTCTACATTCGAGAAATGAGCGGTGTCATTTCGATATATGGAAAGTCGCGGTTGACTTTCGGAATTGTGCTGAAAACTCCAAAATGCATATTTTTGTGCAAATTAACATTTTTGCTCATAATTTCCCTAATCACAAGAAAACACACATTAAATACACAAAACAACTCTCGGAAAAGCTTAACTCAAGTAATTAAAGATGCTTTAAGTGCGTATTTACGCATTTATCATCTGCGCTTTCTGGAAAAGAAAAATCAAATGGACAAAATGACGTCGTTTTCGACCTTGGCTTCAATTAACTCTTACTCAGTTCTCACTCAGTCTCGATCTATCTCTCACTCAATCATTCTCTATACCATCGCCGCTCTCTCTTCAGGTTCCATACGGCTCTCTCTGAGTCTCTCCCTATCTCTAAAAATGGGTCAAACCAATCCTTGGAGAAAGACTCTACTTCTTATGTTCATTTTGTGATCATAGGATCACCGGAGGTGTTGCTAGGTTCAAAAGAGCACTTGGCATGCACATACAAAAGGAAGAATGATGAATCTTCAACTTCAAGTAAGTATGATTGAGTATTTGATAGTAAAATTGTTTAACTTCGTGTCCATAAATATTTTGTATAGGAGGAAAGAAGAGTATAAGTCTTTAAGAACACTTGTTGATGACAAGAATGAAGTAGTTCTTTAGTTTTATGTATGTTCATCATTGTAGTTGTTTGAAGTTTGATTGTTTGAACTTGAATTTCATTTAAAATTTGGATCATATGGTGAATTAGCTTAACTATTATTATGAAATACACCTTTGTATTGTAATTAGTTTTTACAAAAGGCTTACGCCTTTTACGCATAAGGCTTACGCCTTTTAAAATACGCCTCACGGAGCCAAAAACGCCTCGATACGCCTTTCGCCTTTTACAACCTTGAGTAGCATTGAAGGGGGCATGGCAGCTTTTTTCGTTTTGGGGTGTAAACTACTTGCTGAAATGTTTATTAAACAAGAGAATGAGGAGGCCGGTTAGCAACGATGAAGTTAGGGCGAGGAATGCACAAAAAGGGGAGGACTTAACCTCCAGAAATTGGGCTCGCATGTTGTAGGTTGCAAAATATGGCATAGATAGTGACTTTATTTGACCACTTTTCTCTAACAATTTTGTTTCTATTTAGACCATGACCACAATCTGCTTACTGGATAATCTTATATATTTCTTGGATGCTCATTCTAAATAGTAAAGCAGCAATCGATGTGCACCAACAAATGTACGTAGATAAAACCAAGATACTTTTATACTTAATTGGTGACATTCTGACAATAAAAACTTGAAGATAAAGAATGATTGCCCATTTGAGAGAGCGTGATTGTCAACATGTGGAAAATTGTAATTGGTTGTAGTCAGTAAACTATACAAATTAATAAACAAAAGTGTTTTTTTGTTGTTTGCCAAAACTTTTCACAAATATGAGCGCTGTCTTACAAGCGCGCCCTTTAGCACATTACGGAATTTATAAAAATACTCTAATACTTTTTCTTTGGGTGAAATGTGGAAATAATTACTTTAGTGTGGCAAAGGGACCATTTTTATATAGGCCTATATAGAGCGAACTATGAAAAAAGTAAATATTTTATTTTGTATTATTTAAGCATTTGCATCAATAAGTAAACTATAAGCGTGATGGCTGGGTTCTAGCCATCAAAATTGTGTATTCTGTATATACTTATGTATTTTTCTGTATAAATTTTTATCTTTTCTTACTAATGGAAAAAAATATTTCCAAGCTCAAGGAAGACTCTTGGGTTTAAAATGGCCAAAAAAAAAAAGCTTTTCTAATAGACAATTTTTTACCAAGGTGTCGATGCATACAAAATTTATTTTGCGTAAAATATGAAAGTAAATTTAATATGTGTGAAAACATAAAAAATAATTTTTTTACTTGGGAGGTTGTTTCTTGTGATGATGGAATGGAAGAGTACAAGTGTGATCGAGTTGCACTGTAACCTTCATGTACCAAGGTACTCCTGTGGGGACAGTAGCTGTTCCTAAGAGCAAAGCTGGAATGCGTTCCACCAAGAAGATCAACGTCAATGTGAGTTTGAACACCAATGCCTTGCCAAACAGTTCTACTCTTGGCAGTGAATTGAGCGGTGGGGTGTTGACGCTGACCAGCGAAGCGAAATTGACCGGAAAGGTGGAGTTGATGTTGATCATGAAGAAGAAGAAATCTGCAAGTATGAGTTGCACCATACAAATTGATGTGTCCGAGAAGACTGTCAAGAGTTTACAATGCAAGTGATGTATCAGACCAGCTAGTTCTTGATTTGTTATTTATGCATTCTTTATTTTGCTTTGTGAAGCTTCGATTTGTTGTATAGCTTTATATATAATGCTAAATATTCATATTTCTTGTTAGTTTGATCCTCTTGTTGCGTTTGAGTTCCTAGGATATCAAGGAAAAGAAAAGAAAATTAAAAAAAATTGCCAAAACCCACATAAGAGGCAGCTGAGAAATTAAATGGTTGGATAGGACTTAGAAGAGAGCAAGAAATTGCAATCTCAGAGTTATAAACTTTCCATCTTACTCTTACCATTCAACAACTAGATCCAACAGTAACGTTAAAAGACAAAATCAAGGGAAATACATACATAGAAATGCCTCAACTTGTTTCTAAAAGTACAACTGAGAAACTGCAAGTAAGGTTGGCAGTTTTGAACTTGTGATCGTACTACATGAAAGAAGCCAGCTGCAATCCATAATGTGAAAGGGAAAATTAGGGAGATAATGTTCAAGAATATATCAATAAACCTATATGGAGTACTACAGTACTACTTGGAGCATAAGAGTGTCCTATTACAAATTTTCCGCAACTCACAACAGAATGCATATTTAGGCAATATATTGCACATATCACCCATGTGGTTTGATCATTCTGATAATCTAAGTCACAGTTTAATTCTTTTTAATAATACCTATTTTCGTAGCATTCGTTAAGAATCTTAGGAAAATTTTCAATTCTAATCAGTTTGGATGTTGAATCTCTATGTCGCTACTTAAATTCTCATACAAAATGATATTAATTGGTCCAAACTCATCCAAACATCGTAAGCGAGTATTAACTTATAACAGGCCTCCTATGTTTGGTGTATGACACTAGTTAATTACTAACACTAAACAAGAGGAGTGCATAGAAAAAACGAGGGTGCTTGTCTTCAAACGCTACGATGTGCACACTTAATCCTAAAAATGAGTTAGTTCTTTTCCTGTTGCTATTTATAATGTATTTCATGTGACAAGCTATTCCTACAAGACCCGTTGTCTCTAGAACACATTATTATTCTGACATGAATTTCTGTAAAGCTGGTATTCTTGCTGTTAGTGAAATTAAGCATCTGTTTCCATGTTAATCAAACAAAAGAAAGAAAACAAAACATGAGCTTCAGTGATTAAAAAATAGAATAAATAATCACGTACTACATATAGGTTACAGAAAATATTGATCGATAAACAAGAATTAATCCAAAAGGTCACACAAACTAAAAGCAATAAATCAAATGTCATGGACTCTCTGTTATATCGGTCACTTGCATTGTAAGCTTCTAACCATCTTTGTGGACAAATCAAATTCTATGGTACGTGCAGTCCATATTGGTAGACTTCTTCTTCATTATGAGCATCAAAACAATGAAGATACCAATGCATATAAATAATTTGATTCACTTTTGGCGTATGAGCTCATTATCGGATACCAGAGATTCTCTATCGATCACTTCCTGCGTAACCATTTCCTGGGGCCAAAGGATGAGCCTGATGGCCCTCCTCTGTCATCATTCTCTGATTTTGTACAAAGCTTTGAAAGAAAAAGTATTGTTCTTCCTGGTTTAACTCTCTGTATCAATTGAGCAAGTATATTGTTTGTGGGAATGTTGTGACTGCTGTGTGTGGAAAGGGTTAATTGGTGTAAGCTTCCTTGAAATGGAACCATGTATTCGAGTTTTTGACTCCAAGTCTTCTAGACATGGTGATCGAGAACACACTATTATTTTAATTTTAGTAGAGAAAGTGATTGGAAATGGAAACATATTTTATATATATAGACTGCTATTTTGACTCATTCTAGATATTAAACTGATGGTTCATAATGTTAGTTGGGTTCCTGCGGGCAACAGATGGTTCATAATGTTCCTGGACTGGGAGGTCTGCCTCCCCCCTGTCCAAATACCATTGTTCAAAAAAAAAAAGATATTAAACTGATGAAACAAAAGCTGTTCGTACTACATGACCTCAAGCACAAAATATACCTCACCATGAGCCAACTCGGCCCGACCAAGGCCTAGGCTATGAACCCGGCATGTAGCCAGGGACCTACGCCTCGTATCCCGACACACGACTAGGTCCTTTCCTATTCGGGACTACCCTTAACGATGCTTCAAAGTACTTTGCACTACAATACTTATATACCTATTTATTAGCATATGAGTCCCACATCGGAAACATAATGGGAGAACCCTCAGACTTCTCCTATATATACAAAGCATTTACTCCTCTGTCAAGGTAAGCATTAATTACTTCATCAACCAATACTCTGACGAAATCCTTTATCAAAAAATGACTAGACCTTCGGAGGAGTAAAGACTGGCCAGCCCAGTCAAGCTCTCGTGTTGTATTTCAGGAACTCGACACCGGCTCGACATCTGACCGAAGTCGACCATCATCTTATCAAGATACACCGTGCTTCTATCAGGCCCGACAAAGTCGACAGAAACATTTGGCGCCGTCTGTGGGAACGTCGACTTGTAACCCCACTAAATCACCACTATGACAAACTCTGGAGATGACACTCCAGACCTCGGGGCTCGGGATCTCTCCCGAACGTTGCAATACGATACACCCGCTTCCACGACCACCCTTTCTGAAGGAGTCGCTAGCGATACACCTCGACAACCCGACTATGAGGCCATGAACGACCTTATGAAAAGGGATCTGGCCAATTTACGGGAAACACAGCGACAAGAACATGCTCAAATGCTAGTGGCACTTGCCCGATGTGAAGAACTCGAGACTCAAGCGAGGGAAAACACACGGGCGAATGAGGCACGATTCTTCACTCCACTCGACAAGGACCAACCAAGCCAGAATATCGTCGAGATACCGGTTACCTTAAACCCGCCCTCGCTCCAACACAGTGGACCACCACCACTACCCATCCGGGCAGCAGAGCCGACAAACGTCATCGACCCAACAAGTCAAGGTCTCATCCTGCAGCTGAGTCGCTCTATCGAACGACTTGAGGGAAGGATCGAAAGGGCAGAAGGATTTAACGCCCAACGAGTGACGACCCCAGGACCTTTCACATCGGATATCCTCCACGCCATTCGACCCAGCGGTGGAAAATCTCTGAAAATTGATCGATATAATGGCACGACAGACCCATACATTCACATGGACAACTTCCGCTCTATCGTGGCGGGAAAATGTTATTCCATTGCCGAATCGTGTCATGCATTCCAGGAAACCCTAACCGGAGAGGCACTCAGCTGGTTCTTCGACTTAAGGCCACAATCTATTGGCTCATTCATCGAACTCTGCGATACGTTTGCTGCTCGATTCATTCTTCGAACCGACGGGTACCACACCACAGCCCAACTCTTCAAAGTGCTACAAGGAGAGGATGAAACACTAAAAGACTTTGTCAACAAGTGGCAGTTGGCAACCACACGTTGTCGTGATCTCGACAAAACACTCGCGACCGCTGCCTTCAAACACGGATTACGCAAAGGCTCTTTCCGGTACGAGATCAACGCCAGTGCACCGACTGACTACGATCAACTCATGGCTTTCGCAGTCCGGCATGCGCAAGCAGAATTTGACACTTACGGGGGTCACTCGAGCACCATTCACAAGGCGGCACCTCCGTCTCAGCCGAGTCACCCTCCTCCATCACAAAACAGGCCCGAGTGGCAACAAGACTCGAGGTCCAGCTACTCGAGCGTCAAGGATAAGGGAAACTCGGTACCGGGACCTGAAAGAAGGGGAAAACCAAACCGACCAGTGACACCGTATCGTTCTCCCTCCCAGTCATCTCGATACACCATTTTCACAGTTACGACCGCCTCCTATGAAGAAATCTGGGACCAATGCAAGAACGAGATCCCTGGCCCTCCCCCAAAGAAATTCCCCAAGGCCAAGCTGAGAAACACCGGCAAGTATTGTAAGTACCATGATGACGGAGGACACAACACTAACGTCTGCATCGCTCTTAAGGACGTGATCGAATCCCTCTTAAGAGATGGGAAACTCAGCCAGTATCGACCAAGACAGGCACAGCCCGTTGACGCAATACATCGACCTATTGGCAGCATCAACACTATAGACGGAGGAGCACGAGTTGGCTCACTATCACAGCGTTCCAAGAAAAGATGTACCCGAGGAGGTCAGGGACCCGAGGTATTTAACATTCACAATTACAGTACCTCCTCGACGAGAGAGACTGGCTGGGCGCCAATAACTTTCGAAGAGCACGAGCAGGGCACCCTACAACATCCTCACACCGATCCATTTCTCATAACCGCTCAGATTGGTCACTACAACATGTCACGAATTCTGATCGACAATGGATCTGCTGTCAATGTCCTATTTCATCCAGCCTACAAGCAACTCGAGTGACACAGCTCCAAACTCATCCAAGATCATGAGCCCCTTCTCAGCTTCTCAGGCGATATCACACAACCGCTGGGATCAGATTGCATAAACCTTATATTGGGTACACAACCCATGTGCACACAGCTGGATACCGAGTTCATCATTGTCGACTGCCCCTCGTCCTATAATGCGATATTGGGCCGACCAGCCCTCTGGCGATTCAAATGCATCATCGCCGGCCACATGCTCCTCATGAAGATACCCACGTCAAGCGGCACGGCAATCATCAAGGGAGACCAGGAGATCGCCCGACAATGCTACTCGACAACGGTTGCACAAGGCCGAGGCCGCACTGAGATACTCGCACTCGGGTCACACTACAACCCGCAAGACCGACCGGACGACCCACGAGGGGAGGACACATCCTCATTCAGCCCTCGAGCTGCGGCAGAACTCACTGAAGTATCAATATCGAGCTCACAGCCTGAACGAAAGGTCCACATCGGCTCCCAGCTTGATCAGGTAACACGAGACGAGTTAGTCAGCTTCCTTCGAGCCAACTCCCACATCTTTGCCTGGTCTTACACAGACATGCCAGACATATCGACCGAAATCATCTGCCACAAACTCGCATTGTACCCCTCCGCCCTGCCAGTTCGTCAAAAGAGGAGAGCATTTGATGAAGAGGAGTACAGAGCAATTCAGGAGGAAGTCGCCAACCTCCAACAAATACAATTCATTCGTGAGGTTCACTACCCCACTTGGCTCTCAAACGTCGTCATGGTCAAAAAACCAAACGGCAAGTGGCGTATGTGCATCGACTACACAAACCTCAATAAGGCATGCCCTAAGGACAGCTTTCCCATACCACGCATCGACCAGTTAGTCGACTCGACTGCGGGACACAAGCTACTGAGCTTCATGGATGCATATTCCGGGTACAACCAGATCAAAATGGACCCTATCGACCAAGAGCATACCTCTTTCACTACCGACAAGGGTTTATACTGCTACCAGGTAATGCCATTCGGCCTAAAAAATGCAGGCGCTACTTATCAACGACTGGTCAACTCAATGTTTGAGGAACACATCGGCAAAATAGTTGAGGTGTACGTCGACGACATGCTCGTCAAAAGCCTCACCACCAAAGACCATGTCCACAACTTGTCAATCATCTTCTCCATTCTCACCAAGTATGGAATGCGGCTGAATCCCGAGAAGTGTGTCTTCGGGGTCGAATCGGGCAAATTCCTCGGTTTGATCATCAGCGACAGGGGAATCGAGGCAAACCCAGAAAAGGTACAAGCCATCATCGACATGAACTCACCAAAGACTCAACTCGAGATGCAGAGCTTAACGGGCCGAGTTGTGGCGTTATCTCGATTCATCTCTCGTCTAACAGACAAATGTGCACCATTTTTCACAACACTGAAAGCATCAAGGAAGGCGAAAATCGACTGGTCCCCTCAATGCGAGCAAGCATTCCAAAGTTTAAAGACGTATCTAAGCTCATTTCCACTGCTGTCAAAACTCATACCAGGGGAGATCCTCTACGTCTACCTGTCCATCTCAACCACGGCTGTCAGCTCGGCACTCATTCGACGAGACAGCTCAGTTGACTTACCCGTCTACTATGCAAGTAAGGGCTTCATCGACTCCGAAACCCGCTACCCACAGATCGAAAAGCTCGCACTCGCCCTCATCATCTCGGCAAGACGATTGCGACCATATTTCCAGGCACATACAATCTATGTTCTTACCGACCAACCATTGAGGCAGGTGCTCCAGAAACCCGAGACATCGGGAAGACTAGTTAAATGGGCCATCGAGTTGGGTGAATTCGATATTCACTACAAACCAAGGAACTCGATCAAAGGTCAGGCCGCAGCCGACTTTATTTCAGAAATGACCCCCGTGATGGAAGCTACCACACTCCCATGCGACGTCACCAAAACCACTCATGTCGGCTCGAATTGGCAGTTATATGTCGATGGCTCTACCAACAAGAAGTGTAGCGGAGCCGGAATCATCATCACCTCCCCAGAAGGAGCAAGTTACGACTATGCTCTGAAATTCGAATTCCCTGCCTCCAACAACGTCGCCGAGTATGAAGCATTAGTCGCAGGACTACAGCTTGCGAAGGAACTCGGGGCAGAATCCCTGCATGTATTTAGTGACTCTCAACTGGTAGTCAGCCAGGTCACAGGAGAATTCCAAGTCAAGGAAGCCCAACTGGCACCGTACGCCGGATACGCCAAACTCCTCCTACAACACTTCAAAGATCCAAGTGTCACTCGAATTCCAAGGGCAAAAAACACAAAGGCGGACGCACTCGCACGTCTAGCCACTGCCAGACCAAACTGCCAGACAGGACAGCCAAAGGTCGAGGTACTTTCACACCCGAGTATAAACAAGAAACTCTCTGAAGTTTTTCCTACAGACATCCAGAACACCTGGATGAATCCAATACTCGAGTACTTGACCAACGGCACAGGCCCCACCGATCGAGTGGAATTCCGCCGCCTAGCATTGAAGTCGGCCCACTATCTCATACGCGACAAGCGTCTATACAGACGAGGACTGTCTCTGCCCAACCTTGTCTGCATCACTCCTGAGGAAGGCCAAAAGGTACTACAAGAGATACATGGAGGAATTTGTGGGAACCATTCAGGTGCACGATCGCTTGCTCAAAAAACACTTAGGTATGGATACTTCTGGCCAACCCTAAGTCGAGACGCACACAAGATAGCTTCCTCGTGTTACAAATGCCAGCAATATGCCAACATACCTCGACAGCCGGCCGCAGAGCTAGCCATCCTTGTAAGCCCTTGGCCCTTTGCACAGTGGGGCCTCGATTTAATCGGCAAACTACCCACTGCTCGAGGACAATTCAAGTATATAGTCGTTGCAGTCGACTACAATACCAAGTGGGTCGAGGCAGAACCGCTCACGTTGATCACTACGGCCAAAATAGAACACTTTCTGTGGAAAAACATCTACTGTCGTTTCGGGACACCAGAGACAATTGTCACTGACAATGGAGGCCAATTCGACAACGAGGACATCCGCTCTTTCACAACAAAATATGGCACTCGACTACTTTACGCCTCCCCGGCACACCCACAAACAAATGGTCAAGTCGAGGCCATCAACAAAATCATCAAGAAGACCTTGAAGAAAAAGATTGATGATGCTCAAGGTCTCTGGGCCGAGAAGCTACCTGAGGTCCTCTGGTCATACCGAACCACAGCCACCGAGACCAATGGAGAAACCCCCTTTTGCATGGCCTTCGGCACAGAGGCCGTAATGCCAGTCGAGTTAACAGTCCCCACTGAACGGGTCATCCACTATGACGCCACCAACAATAGTCAAGGACTCGACCTCAACAATGACTTACTTGAAGAAAGGCGTGAGGCCGCTCACCGCCGCAACCTCGACAACAAGCAACGCGTGTCCCGTTACTACAACTCCAGGGTCCATGCTCGACCACTCCACGTGGGGGACTGGGTCATGAAGGAAGTCATTCCTCCTCCAACAGGGCTCAGGCCTACATGGGAAGGCCCATTCGAGATCGTAGAACTCGCAGGCCCTAATACATTCTACATCAGGAACAAAGATGGTGAAGTCTCTCACCACCCCTGGAATGTACAACACCTCCGTTATTACTACAAGTGAGCAACCTACTCGAGGGATGACGTACACCTCGAGTGCTCGACTAAGTCCCTCGGGACAAGACTACGAACATCTGACTAGTTATCTGGAATTACTTTCAGCCTTATCTATTTAAGTTTACACCTCCTCACTTATGTAAACTTAACAACACCCCTCGAGTGCTCCACTCTATCTGGCTCGATCGTGTGCTACTATGTCTTCTTTTCTCTTAATGAAAACTGGAATTATTCAGACCATTTCCCTCTATTCATGACCAGTCATGATACAATAAGTGAAATTTTAATTCCTTTCTCTTTCATTAAAAGAACAAAAGCAAAACAGAGAGAGTAAAAGCTTACTAAGACACAGGCCAAACTCGGCATTAGTTCTTACAAAAACAAGTTACAAAAAAAAAGAAGGAAAAAGGGGTTTACAAAGACTCGGGTCCCGAAAACCCCGGAGTCTTGGGAACGCTAGTCGAGTTACGGTCCCGAGACTCGGTCGATCCAGCCCCTAGCTCCACTTGAGCTCCAGACTCCGGGATCGGTTCTTCCCCACCCTCTCGAGAAGCTTCAGCCTCCTTAGTCTCCTGAGCAAGTCGAGCGGCTGCGAGGTCAGCCTCGCGATCGGCCCTAAACTTCTCAATGTTGAGCCAACCTCGATCGCGATAGAGCTTGACATTCTCGCTCACCGACTTGAGATGTTGTTGTCTCAACAGAGCGGCAAACTCGGGGGACTTCTTGAACTCCTCGACCGCCCTCTCAGCTGCATCTTTGGCCGCCTCAGACACTTGAGAAGGAAACGACTCGACCTGAGCAGTCAACTCTTTGACAGACTCCTCGACCAGCTTCAACCGCTCGAGTTCGTCAGACAAGTCGGCCACCTCGTCGGTAAGCTTGACATTCTCTTCTTGAAGAGCTTTACGGGCCTTCTTCTCCAGGTCAAGCTTCCGAGATACTTCGGCCTTCTCGGCACGTACCTTCTTCAAGTCGGCTACCGCACTCAGTCGACTAGACTCGGCCACCTCAAAGGCCTTCTCGGTCCTCACCAGCTGTTCACGACTAACGGGATCCTTCTCCACGCTGTCAATCAGATATAGCGCGTGCATCCCCTACATTTCCACATCACAACGGGTTAGCAAAACAACAGATAGAAAGCAAAGTTAAAAACAGTTGCAGACTCACCCTCATCAGGTACTGACGCATCTTGTCGCGGTTCTCGCGAGGGGTCGCACTATTGGCAAGCAGCTGGTCGACATTGGCGTCCTTCAAGTCGGCCACCATCTGACGAACAAACCCCTCGTCAGCCATTCCAGCCTCCTCGAGTACCAGCTTCAGCTTGCCGCGAGGAACCTCGGGCCCCTCCGGGGCTAAACCTTGGAACGTCACGGCTCCGTCCTTTTTACCAGGCACATTGACGTTCCTTGGCCTCTTCCCCCGTGGACCTTCTGGAGCAACGTCATCGGCAACCCTCTTGCCAGTAGCAGTCACACCCGAGGTCGAGGTGCCGGTCCTTTTCAAAGTAGCCTCAGCTCCAGGAACCTCCTCGTCAGCTGGCTCGAGGATGTAGCTCTCCTTGGGCATCTCCATATGGAATATATGGTCGGTCTCCTCAACAGCCAGTGTCCTCGGACACACCGACAGCTTCTGAGTTGCCTCACCAACCTTGAGCAACTCGTCCAAGATGGCAATATCGTCCTCGGCATTTAGAAGAGGATCCATTTTCTTCCTCGCAACTTTGGGAAGCTCGATTTCTGCAAAGCAAAACAACACAAACCTTAGACCAACAAATACGAAGTGTACAATTCGACACTCTTGGATACAGACTATCCTCTTACTTGGAATTCGGCCGACACCGACACTCTCGAGAACGGGGAAGCGTATCAGTCGATACGAGCTCCTATCCCACTCGCCCGTCCACCCTTTCAGCACCCGCTCGATTCGAGCCCTCTCCCTGATTGTCAAATGGATCCTCTTCCGGCTCACTACAAAACAAAAGACAAGTGTCAGTCTACCATGACAACAACAAGTAGCATTCTAACACTAAAGCAGGTAAGGTTTCGACCTATGGGTTGAAAGGTGGTAGGAACTCGACCGGGAGGCTCGAAACCCGAGTTGTCCCATTCGCCACCAGCAAAACACACAGTCGACCTCCAGTTAGCGGCCGATGTCGGTAGGTCTTCAACAATGGCACCAAAGGCTCGAGCATGCAGCGTCACCGTGCCACTACAACCCTTCTTCGTCGAGTACATAGCCTTGTAATAGGCAAACACTTCGTTATGTGTGGGCCACCCTTGCCCGGACAGTTGCCACAACGTGTACATGCCGAGAAGCTGCCTCCACGCATTCGTGCCTATCTGCGCAGGAGCTAGTCTCAACGCACTAAGAATATACTGCACCCATCCCGGCAAGGGTAAGGTGAAGCCATGCCTAAACATGTTCTCGTGCACGGCCACCCAGCCGGGGGGTGGTCGACTAGCTAGCTCCTCCTCCTCTACGGGTCGAAGTAGAACCGTCGAAGGAATAATCCAGTCTTTCCTAAATTTCTGGATCTCCTTCGACGTCATACTACGACCAGGCTCTTCTACAAAGACTCCTTCGTCGAGCTTCCACTTCCCTACTGCCACTGACGGAGGAAATCGACTTGGGTCTACACTAGAACCTGCGCCAGAGGCACTCGCATGACCCCCACTCAACCTCCTTTCTTTCTCACGCTCGTGCCCATCAGGCCTCTCTAGATATTCATCTATCGAGCTTTGCCTCACCAACTCCCTCGACTTCTTCACCCCTTCTCTCGACTTCCCCATCACCAAACCCACAATTTCTTGAAACTGTTGTTCTAACTCGATATCCCTCTCCAACAACTCTTCAATCTCTGGTTCACTGCTACTCGAAACGTCAACAAACTCTTCGGACATCCGCTCAGAAAAACACTTAGATTCAACCTCCCTTTACACTGCTGAGGAACCTAAACCCAGAAAAACACAATCACAAACCCAAAAATTGTGTTCTTCAAACCCAGGCAGAAGCATACAAAAAAATCTGACCCCAACCCTCCTCTACCATTATCAAACGAAATGACAAGTTTTAACAAACGAAGTTCGCAAAGATTTGGGAACCAACCTGGAAATCGGCGGCGTTGAACTCCGGCGAAGGCTCTGGTTTTCTCGTCTGCCCTCTCGTTGAAAAACTTGCGACTTTTTGGTAAAACTGAGTAAGGAGCTTTGGCACCCTTCCCCCCCTTTTTTATCAAAACTCTTTTCGTTCTCAGCCGTTGAAACGAACGGACGCACACCGTAGGATACGGCCACGTGGCCGCTCAACCCTAGGCTGACATCGAGGTGAAAGGTCGTGTCTTTTCACCTCAACACGCCTTTTTTGCCGCCTCAGTTACCAAGGCAACCTACCCACCCCACGTCTACCCATTAAGGTAACGCCACGTGTCAACCACACTCAAAAACCTCTGACATCCCTTTTTTCCATAACATATCGAAATCCTTTCGAATTCTGCGAAGCCATGGCACATAGACACCCACACAAACTTTACTCTGGCACGAGCTTAGGTATCGCCTTTATCTCGAGTATGCTCTCCTACGGACCAACATACATCGAGACATCTCGCATATCGACAGGCTCCACGAGCTTAGGTATCGCCTTTATCTCGAGTATGTTTTCCTACGGACCGACATACATCGAGACATCTCGCATATCGACAGGCTCCACGAGCTTAGGTATCGCCTTTATCTCGAGTATGTTCTCCTACGGACTGACATACATCGAGACATCTCGCATATCGACAAGATCTATGAGCTTAGATATCGCCTTCTTCTCGAGTATGTCCTCCTACGGACCGACATACATCGAGACATCTCTCGTATCGACAAGCTTCACGAGCTTAGGTCTCACCCTTATCTCGAGTATGTCGTCCTACGGACCGACATACTTCGAACTTTACGGAATATCACAACCCGAACATATCGAGACCACCATTCTCGACACCCCAGCACCTCTAATTCAAAACACTCTTTCACTCTGCAGACGTGCAGCAGTACTCATGACACGATAAACGGCCCGCCCGTTCAATATCTACATCATGTCATCATACAAAACGGGTCTACAACAAACTTGTCCTAAGAGCCCGAGTCAAGCCCCCCTTAGCTGGGAAATTGGGGAACTCCTAGGGCTAGGCAATGTATATTTTTCACTCGATGTGAATGACTTGAGATTAATTCCCCAACCAAGGACTCTTGACTGGGAACTTGGGGGACTTGTTCGTACTACATAACCTCAAGCACAAAATATACCTCACCATGAGCCAACTCGGCCCGACCAAGGCCTAGGCTATGAACCCGGCATGTAGCCAGGGACCTACGCCTCGTATCCCGACACACGACTAGGTCCTTTCCTATTCGGGACTACCCTTAACGATGCTTCAAAGTACTTTGCACTACAATACTTATATGCCTATTTATTAGCATATGAGTCCCACATCGGAAACATAATGGGAGAACCCTCAGACTTCTCCTATATATACAAAGCATTTACTCCTCTGTCAAGGTAAGCATTAATTACTTCACCAACCAATACTCTGACGAAATCCTTTATCAAAAACTGACTAGACCTTCGGAGGAGTAAAGACTGGCCAGCCCAGTCAAGCTCTCGTGTTGTATTTCAGGAACTCGACACCGGCTCGACATCTGACCGAAGTCGACCATCATCTTATCAAGATACACCGTGCTTCTATCAGGCCCGACAAAGTCGACAGAAACAAAAGCAACGTAGCATAGAATAATAGAGTCCGAGGGAATAAACACTTGGCCTGAAAGCAAAAGGATCGATCTCTAACAAGTCCTTGATTTTGTCTTGCAGCAAGCAAGCACCTAAAATATGACCAAACGTCCAAGAAAACTTTCAAGTCAAAAAGTCTACACTACGCACGTTTGACTACACTTTCCTGGAAGCTTAATCAACCCTTCATCTCCTCTCAAGTTATTTATCAAACACTATAAATACCACACAGACACAGCAGATACCAACATTCCCACAAACAACTACACATTCCTCTTATTCTTTCAAAACTTTCTTTGGAAACAGGAAAAACAAAACATTTTCTTTCGGAACTTTTGAAAGAAAATAAGAAAGATGGCTGAGAAGAACCAACAGAGCTTTGCAGCAGCCAATGGCTACTCCAAAAAAGACGAAAAATATGCCGCCTTGCATTCCAAAGATGAGCTCAAACACCAGAAGAGAATCAAATTAGCTATGTATATCGGTGCTTTCATTATCTTTCAGATCATAGTGATGACCGTATTCGGTCTAACTGTGATGAAAGTTAAGACCCCAAAGGTCAGGTTAGGCGGCATCAACGTCCAAAATCTCAACTCTGTCCCAGCAACACCTTCATTTGACACAACCTTCACAACAGAAATCAGGGTCAAGAACACAAATTGGGGACCCTATCAGTTAGATGCAGGCATTGCAACCTTCATGTACCAAAGCGTGGCTGTGGGGCAAGTTAGTATTCCTAGAACCAAGGCTGGAATGCGTTCCACCAAAAAGATCAATGTCACAGTGAGTTTGAATTCATCCAATGGATTGCCAAGCTCTAATCTAGGCAGTGATTTGAACAGCGAGATCTTGACCCTGAGCAGCCAGGCTAAATTGACTGGAAAGGTTGAACTCATGATCATCATGAAGAAGAAGAAGTCTGCTAATATGGACTGCACCATCACATTTGATCTGTCCTCAAAGACGGTCCAAACTTTACAATGCAAGTGAACATCATAAAAAGCACAGCAGCAAGCAAGTGGAATTCAACTGCCACTAGCAAAATGACGCAATTTGGTCACCTAAAGGCTGCATCTTCAGCGCGCATTTGGATCATGACTACTTCTTGATTTATAATTTTTTTCATTCTTTATTATTAATTCTATGTGAACCCTGGATTTGTTGTAAAGCAATCTATATATAAGGTTGCTTTCCTCTGCATTATTGAATATAGAAAGAGAGATGCTCATACATGTATTGGTGTTCTTGACCTTACTTTGTTTGAGAGCAATGTTCAGAATTTGGACTAAAAATTGTAACCTCAAAATCAAGAAATTTCCAACTTTCTCCTACCATTTAACAACTACGTCCAGCAGTAATTTTGAAAACAGAAATCAAGGGAAAAAAGAAGAAGATGGAAACTAAGCAATCGACATCGATGAAAGCATAAAAATACCTTAGCAATTAGAAGCACGGACAGGAAACTGCAATCGAAGTTTTACCATTGCTATGAGAAAGCTTCATGCGATGCATAACTTGATGGTTCCCCTTTTCTCGCCCTAATTAATTGGCTCAATCACTATCCCCACATGGTAGTCGGTCACGCCAATTACAGTAGTCGGTCATGCCACATGGCAATGTGACGGTCATAATGAAAAATTTCTCGATGATCGACCATTGGTTGTTGCATGTCGTGGGCTTTATGGAAAGAACCAAAAACAGAAAGAGAAAACTATTTCAGAGTTGCAAAGGGAATTTGATTCAGTGTTATTTTTTACATTATTACTTTTTTGGTCAATATAGAGAAAAAACAGGAGTGTTTATTGGTTTTTGAAGTATAAAAAGAAAGAGTAGCGCTTTAAAACTAACCTGTTAGTTTCATAATATGAAACTAACTACGTTGACAACACTTGGATTAATCTAATGGCTTAAATCAAATAACTTTTAATAACCCATTTAAAATATATTTTCCCCATTAAATTCATTTTATTCAACCAAAAAGAAAAATCAATTAGATTAAAAAATCATAAAATCATCATTCTTTACCCAAAAAAAAAACAAAACCAAAATCGTGCTCCTAGCTCTCTTCTCTACCATTGCAGCTCTCTCACTCTATCAAATTAGGTATGCATCTTGAAGGTTCTTCCTAAATTAGAATTTTTTTTTCTTTCTCATATGTATTTCATCGCTTCATCATCTCCAATTGTATATCATAGCTTCCTCAATTTTTTTTTCTAGGGCTAACCATTCATGTTATATATCGATCATTCTTAATTGGTAATTGTAGTCTTCCTTTGATCGTTGTTTTCTTCAGTTTGATTGCTGCAATTTTATTATTTCTCTTTTCTTCATGATGGTGAACAAAAAAAAATAAGGTACCGATGTTCAGATCGAATAGTCAGAAATTACATTCATCATAATTATCAATAACTCAGTTGCTTATCAAGAAGGATGTGAAGTACTGATTCTCAACTCAATCTCTGATATCGATCAATATATGCTTTTATTTTTCTTTTGTGCACAACTAATAAGCAATGGTGATAGCAAAACCTCTAACATCAGTTTTATTTTTCTAATATTGTGCACAGTTAATAAGCAACTGGTGATAGCAAATCCTCTAACATCAGTTTTATTTTTCTATTGTGCACAGTTAATAAGCAAGTGAATGATCATAAAGACCAGGTTAATAAGAAAGTACGAGAATTATGAAGACCAGGTTGCAGGGGCATTGAGAAACATAAATGTTGCAAATATATTTGATGAATGACTTACTCATTCATATGATTGAGCCAATTATATATGGTGTAAGCTTAGTTGCTTACATTATGCATGGATTTCATCAGCTCTACCCCATTCTGAAGCTACTTTTGTAAATCAATTTGATAAATTGTAAGAGCAATGAGCTCCTTATTCTTTCCCCAACTGGATTACGTTATGAGATGTATGTTAATCTTTTTAACAAATCATGAAGAGCACTTTCGTGTTTACTCATCATGAAGAGTACTTCCTTGTTGGGAATTTTAGTTTGATCATAAGGGAGAGGGGACATTAATGTAAACTCTTCTTAGAAGCAAGAGGATAGGAAAATGGAATTAATACCCATTTGAAAGTTTTGATTACACATTCAAAGAAAGAGTGATGGTTCTTCTCAATGATCAATATAACCTGCAAGTGCAACAATATTATTGTACATCCAGCAACCGGAAAAATGTGCTTGGAAAACGAAGGTCCATTTTGCATACCAAAACACTATCAATAATAATGTAGTCAAAAGAATTGAAATTGCCATAAGAATTTGTCTATAATGTACCTAACAGAATCCATAAGACCTGAAATTGCGATGCTTTATGTAAAACATTACTGCTGAAAGAACTAGATAGCACAAAAGAAAAGAAAAAAAAAAGATGTAGCCTCCCTTGAAATAAAACTAAGAAGAAATTCGCCAACTAATCTATAGTTCTTCATTTGTTGAAAGAGAATAGTCCAATCCAATTAAACCTGTAGGCAAAGACACAAATAACAAGCAAAAGTCAGTACATACATATGCAAAGCAACTAGTATATATAGTAGGAAATAGATAATCAGTATTTTGACTCACTTACCAAATGAGAGCAATCATGGTTGCTCCAATGATGAAGAGTCCAGAAGTTGATTTGTTTCTTCAACACATGTTTCTTTGGTGGTTTTGTTTGATCTGAAAGAAAAATTGAAATTGAAATAGAAATAATGCTATACATGTAATGGAGATTAGAGACTAAGAAATACATGATTGAAGTACAACTAAAAAATATTATACCCATTATTATCCAGCAACTTTGGGCATTTTCGTTTGTTATGACCTGTTCCACGTTTTCCACATGATGTACAAAGTCTGGGCTGAACTTGACACTTCTCCTTTGTTGACTTTAGTCTCTTTCCTGACCCTTTTGCTTTAGCCGGAAGTGGTTCATGAATGACTTGTAGGTGCTGCATATTCTGTTCTGGTACCTCTCCAACATCCATACTTCTATTCTTATTAAGCTCTTTAAGATGATCCACAGCTAATGCTAGAGTCTTAGATAAATACGTGGTTCCGTCTTCCGAAAGTAAAGCAAGATTAATGGCCACTGAAAAAAGATGAGATAACTTTGTATTCTCTATCAAAACTGATTTATGCCCTCCCATCAATTCTGCACCATGGTTGTCCCATACCTTTCCAACTCTTGCATTTGTAGTCCATCTTTGCATGACATATTGTTCAGGAAAATAAAAATCACCATGCGCTCTTAAAAATGCTACAATGTGTCTGCAAGGAATTCCTTCAAAATCAAAATGTTTGCAACTACACTTTGCAAAATTGGATGTCTTATCATACACAAGATCTCGTGGTTTAGAATCCAATTTAGCCATCCTTTTAACAACATAAATTGACTGCATTTCATCATTTATTTTCAATTTTGGAAAATAGGCATCACTCTAGTGAATCTGTTCTTGAAAACTCTTTTGGTATAGACACCACGCATTTGCTCCTCCATAGGAATGGTTGTCCTCAACTCTGGAGTTTCATTGATGTCAATATGATCAGATACCAACTCATTATGTCGTTGGTACTCCAATGCCATGTTAAACCGAGTGACAAAAAGCATTAATGAATTTTCTGAATCAACATACTTCTTAAAGAATGAATGATTGCTCTCTGCTCTTTGGCTACTTGACATTCCAGCAGAAAACATATGCTTGACATATGCAGGGACCCATTTTTTACGCATTTCGTACATTGTCTGCAACCAAGTGTTGTGTCCCAAGTTACTTTTCTGCAAAGCATCACTCCAACTCACCTCGAATTCCTCTGGAGTTTCTGAATCATACACACTAGATTGATACAATTCATAGTAATCTCGAGCAGCAATCGGACCAAGTTTTTCAGGAAACTTATTCATTATATGCCAAATGCAGTATCGATGAAATGTATCCGGAAGAACATGAGCTATGGCTTTTGTCATTGCTTGGTCTTGGTCAGTGATAATAATTTTCGGCGGACCATTGGGAAGAACCTTAAGCCACTGCTCAAACAGCCAAACAAAAGACTCATATGTTTCATCACTTAAGAAAGCACAACCACAAACAATTGTTTGACCATGGTGGTTTACCCCAGTAAGTGGAGCAAAGATCAATTTAAATTCATTAGTATTGTATGTTGTATCAAATACAACTGCATCACCAAAGAAATTGAATGCTCTTCTTGCTATAGGATCAGCCCAAAATACCCGTGTCATCCTATTTTCTTCATCTTGGTCAAATTCAAAATAAAATGAACTATTCTTTTTCTGTTCCATTTCAAAATACTCTTTCAACATCATTACATCATACCCCTTTTTTGCTTCTCTCAAATCCCTCTTGTGATTTCTAATGTCTTTCTCCGTACACCCCATGTTTTGGATCCCACCAGCTTGTTTAGCCATTAATCTAACTTGTTGGCTAGTTGATACATTTGTTGCCTCAAAGTCTTGTAGTAGAGATTTTGCCACATCTGAAACCTTCCGTTGTGATCTTAACAAGTGAATTCTACTAGGAGTTGTAGGTACATGGTTATGACCCTCATCAAACACAGTAACACGACATCTCTCATCATCCTTGTTTTTGGTGATACATAATTGTGCCTTACAACCACAACGAACTATACCTCGCTTCCTAACATCCTTGTTCATCGGATCTCTTTTCCTTTTTTTATGACACAAATTTTTTCCAAGTCCAAACACCAGTATTCTTCTTCTTATGAGACACGTCTTTTCTAATACTGAAACCAGCTTCCTTTGCATAAAAATTGTAGAAATCATATGCATCTTTTCATGTTTCAAATGTCTGCCCGACCCTTGGTTTTTTCTCTTTGGAAACTTCAGGAATATGTATCCCAGTTGTACGGTTTTCATTTTCCATCCTGAACTAACAGAAATTTTTGAAATAGAAATTTTTATAAGTGATCTCGTTCTACTACATTGTACCTATCAAAAAATAATTAAAAAATCTGCAGTATCGCTAAACCCTAAACCTAGTATAATTAGAGGAAGACTACAATCAAATTGAAGAAAAGAGAAATAATAAAATTGCAGCAATCAAAGTTGAAGAAAACAACGATCAAAGAAATGCTACAATTACCAACTAAGAATGATCAATATATAACATGAATTGTTAGCCCTAGGAAAAAAAATTTGAGGAAGCTCAAGATGCATACCTAATTTGATGGAGCGAGAGAGCTGCAATGGTGGAGAAGAGAACTAGGAGCACGACTGCAATAGAGAACGCCAAATTTGTTTTGTTTTTTTTTTGGGGTAAAGAATGATGATTTTATGATTTTTTAATCTAATTGATTTTTCTTTTTGGTTGAATAAAATGAATTTAATGGGGAAAATATATTTTAAATGGGTTATTAAAAGTTACTTGATTTAAGCCATTGGATTAATCCAAGTATTGTCAACGTAGTTAGTTTCATAGTATGAAACTAACAGGTTAGTTTTAGAGCGCTACTCTACCCTCATTACTAAAAAGAAAAAAAAGTTGAAAGAAGTATAAGTAGGGATAATTTTGTCCTAACCTATTGCATTAAAGCCTTTCCCATGGGAAGGGAAACTGATTCTGTATGTGAAAGGGGGGAAAGAGTTTCCTTCAAAATTCCCCTTTCCTCAGCAATCAGTTTCCTTTCCTTGTTTTTTCCAAACACTGGAATCTTGGGAGAGGGAACAAGTTTCCCTTCCCATGCCACAAAATCCTCCTACTTATACTTCTTTCAACTTTTTTTTCTTTTTAGTAATGAGGGTATTGTTGGAAAATTGCTAGAGTATTGATTCACTTCCCTACAAGACCCAAACACTGTAATGGAAATTAAATGATGGATACTAACTACATTCCTGGTCATTCCAAACACTAGAAAGGAACGTTGGTGGGAAATTTAATTTTCCTTACCACCGGAAAGTGAAAGGGATTCACTTTCCTTTCCCTTCCATTCCGTGAACCAAACGAGGCCTAATGGAAAGAGTAAAGGAAAATAATAGGGGGTGTGGATTGTAAAAGAGGGGGTGTGGATTTCAGCCCCCTACATTTAATGCATTGCCTAGTCTTAGCATAATCGTAGTGCCAGTTTATGTGAAATCAATGCAAAAAGGAAGTGCATATTCAAAGCGAAGAGTCTTGGGCGCACCCAAGTATATCCATACCTACATAAATTAAACGCGTGAGTATTACGCGTCCGTCAGTCCTCCTCATGCGTCCGTCAGTTTTCTTTTTCCTTTTTGGCTTTCTCTCTCTCCTTTTTTTTCTTTCTTTCTTTCTTTCGCAAACTCTCTCTCCCCCTTCCTTCACGGTCGCCGTCGAGCTTCCAAAGCTCCAGCAACCACCACACAACACCGCCCCTACTAAAGAGAGCAGATGGTGCCGGTGGTCCTAACCCATCCGGGTTTTTTTCTTCTTCTTCTTCTCTCTCAACTCTCACCCCCTCTCTTTTCGTCCTCTCTGTCCGCAATCTCCTCCATAGACCGGTCTTCCGAGCAGCACCGAGGCTCACCACCACCTCGACCGGACTCCCCGGCTTCCAACGAACCGAGTCCGGGCCTTGCGCTTACAAACGGCGCCGGCGATTGGGCATGGAAAGGGGGCAGAGAGAGTGCGAGAGAAAGGAGAAAAAAAATAAAAAAAAAATAGAAAGAGACGAGGAGTAAAAAATTACTGTTGTCTATCACTTTTTTTGTTACCATTAGTCACTATAACATCTATTTCTTCCGTTATTGACAGGTGGAAGGGTGGATGAAGCTAATGGCTAAGATTGATCAATATATGTTAAACAATTGGAGCGTGCCACTCACGCGGGAACAGATGCCATAGTGGTCAGCTATACTTGGGTGCAGCCAAGAATTTTCGTATTCAAAGTCACTTGTAAGATGGGCATGGGCTTGAGGTTGATTTTTATTTTGTTCCTCTCGAGTATTTTAGATAAGCACATGTGTACTTGAGGTCATAGAGTTCATTCTCTGATTTTCCGCACCGAAGAAACTTCTATACCCCTAGGGGTATGTACCCCCAATTTACTGTTAGCGCGTGTACCCCACGTTTATATTAAATTATTAGATAAGGGGACATCTCAGCCGTTAGATTAGAAGAAGGATTGAAGGTATAATGAGGAATAATCTGGACCATACCTTTGTGTCAGTATAGGGACCACCAGTGGAACACTAACGGATGGCAACAATAATTAACAGAGCTGGACTTTCCGTCAGTTAATTTTTTTTAATCCAAAACATTAGTTTAGGTAATATCTTTTAAGTTGACGTGAAAGGTAAGAAGTCAATTATTATAACTTTTAAGGGTAGGTGAAAGGTAATAAGTAAATTATTTTAATATTAATTAGGGAGATGGCAGTCTGTTGGTTTGTTTTTTTTTTTGTAAGATTAGGTTATGTAATATCTTTTAAGGGTAAGCGAAAGGTAATAAGTTAATTATTTAAATATTAATTAGGGTGACTTGAAATGTGAAAATGATCAGATAATTTTATTAAATTAGGCTGACTTGAATGGAATGCTATGCAATGGTTTTGTATTTACTAATTAGTTACGAGTGAAATTTACGGATGAAATTTTAAGTTTACAAATTGACATTAATTTGTTCTTTTGACCTAACCCACAAGCAATTAAAATTTATACGTTTGTTAGTTAATTATAGATCCTTGACGTTTATAATCTTTGTAGTAGGTTTACATTTGCTTACATTGCAATGGACGCATGAATGATGACATATTTTCTCCAAGTTGTTAACATGCAAACACTGATAATTTTTGACAAAGTGCTTACGAAACTACAAACATTTAAGCTATAGGTTTATTTATTAGGTAAGTGTGGTTGACGACGTGGATGTATTATGTAAATATTGATAGTGTTGTAAATATTTTGGCAGGATAGCCATTTTGACTCGAAACCATCCCATGTAGCGGTTGGATGGAAAAATTTCATATACGCACTTGGTTTTTTAAATTACTTATTTCTATATAACCAACGGACTAGTTAGACTTTAGTAGTACGCATAAGAGTAATTTGTGCTATTCCGAAAACAAAAAAAATTAAACCACATTACCTATGTATTAAAAGTGCAAGTATATGGAATGTTTGTGAAGAGTAACCATGGTCGTGATAGTTTTGATGTCAATCAAAGTGGCTTTAACCGATATACGTTGTTTATGACTTTATGTGCATGCATGTCTAATTAAAAGATTTGTTAAAATATCTCTATAAATATTACGATATAGTATCCAAAGAATGCACACACTATATCAACGTAAAAAGTATGAATTAAGCAACTCATAAATATTGTGTTGCCCATAGAGAAATGTTAATAATTATTTAAAGATAAAAATGAATCCAAAAAAAAAAGGAAACAATAAATTATTAAGAAGAAGATGGAAGAGGGTCATCTTATGTTGTCAAAATGTTTGGAAAAATTAAAACGTAATTTGTTTAATTACGTAGTCCAATTTGTTTAATTTAATTTGTCAATTATCCAATGCATATGAATTTGGTTGGAAAAAAAAATAAAAATAAATGAAATAATGGATGTTATTCATTGCCAAAAAATAAAAAAAAAATCAATATGTTGTCGCATTCAAAGTTGCAAAAAAGCACGAATTTGCAAAAAAAAAATCACAAAATATGGCCCAATTTTGATTCCAATGGCATCAAATCCCTCAAGTTTTGCTCACCCCCACTAATCAACGATGAGCATCACCTCCCTCCTCCCCGATTGACACGTGTCCCCTAGCTTAACCAAGGTCAAATTTTTTTTTTCTCTTTTCTCTGTGCCGACTCTTTTTTCTTCTTCTCTTCTTCTTCTCATTGCCGCGACACCAGCAGGCAGCAGCGCTTCTTCTTCCTCCGGGCAGTGGGCACAACTCATTTCCTCTCTCATCTCTCTCACAGCCCACGAAAATTAAGAGAGAGAGCGTGAAGAGAGAGAACATGGATCTTCGAATCCTCTCTCCTCGATTCACCAACTTCCGAGCAATTTTTGCCTAGATTTTTCCCGAACAGATTCCCACACGTTAGCATCTTCTGACTTGAATCACTTTCTTTCAACTTTCGTGTTCGACCGTGTAGCGAAGTCGGATCCAGGCCGGGTTAATCGGGATCGCCGATGATTGCGGATGGCTGCATCGAAGGTTCAAATAGAACCGAAGAAGAGAACCGGAACCCCAATCTTCTGGGCTATCACTTGCTTCGGGAGTGCAAATGGTTAATTCGTTTTACTCTGCGCCGTTTACCTTTTTTTGTTGTTGACAATCGTTTTGACTAACCAACGGCAACTTCAAAATTGACGGCCACGTGAGATGTAAGCGCTAATAAAGGTTAGGGGTACCATACCCCTAGGGGCACTGAAGCCGCTTCATTTCCGCACACTATGTATAGATGACTTTCTTCGTGCCCCTAGGGGTATGGTACCCCTGACCTTTATTAGCGCGTACATCTCACGCGGCCGTCAATTTTTTAAGTTGCCGTTAGTTAGTCAAACCGATTTTCAACAACAAAAAAAGGTAAACGACGCAGAGCAAAAAACGAATCAACCATTTGGACTCCCGAAGCAAGTGATAGCCCAGAACTTTTTGACTTTTTTCCGGATTGGGTGTTTGAGGTCCGGATTTTGTGGCGGCACAGCGAGCAAGAGGCGCCGGAGATGATCGACGCCGCAAGGGAGGATCGGCGCGGGATCGGCGGCGGCCGGCGTCGGTGGTGAGGGTCACGGCAGAACTTGGGGAATCGATCTTGGGTCGGCGTTGTCGGCTGCAAAGCACGGGTCTGGGCGTGATGGGAGACGATATCGCCGGAATTGGGATGCAGGAGCTGGCGGCTGGAAGACCACGGGTCAGAGAAGACCGGCGTCGGGCTCTGTGATTGATTGGGTGTGAGATGATGGTGGTGGATTGAGGTTGAGGCCGGTGGCTTGGGTCTTGCCGGCAGTGAGCAGAAAGAGGTGCTGCGTCAGGGTGTGGAGAGAGAAAAAATATGGGTGCCGGAACCGTTTGTTATTGTTTCCATCCATTGGTGGTCCCTATACTGACACAAATGTGTGGTCCAGATTTTCTCCTAATTATACTTTGAATCCTTACACTAATCAACGGCTGAGATGTCCCCATATCTAATAATTTAATATAAATGTGGGATACACGCGCTAACAAGAACTGGGGGTACATACCCCTATGGGTATAGAAAGATTCTTCGAGTGCCTAGATGCCTATCCAGTGTCCTGCCTATTCAGTGCCCCTAGGGGTATGGTACCCCTAACCCAATTGAGAGCGTGGGATACACGCGGCCGTCAACTTTGTTAAATTCTTGGTTAGTCAATAAAGTTGGTCAACAAAAAAAAAGAAAATTGCCCAGAAAATTATCATATATTCTATGGTAAGAATATATGCTCCGCTTGCCCAGAAAATTAACATAAATCTATGGTAAGAATCTATGCTCCACTTGCCCAGAAAATTGGGGTTCTTGTTTGATTTCATTTCTCCATTTCAATTGTCTTGTAGTCATTCACAATCAGCCACCATCCTAATCATTAATCAACCCGGTTCCGTATTTGCTATGCAGTCCAACACGGGAGGAGGAAGAATGCAATGAACAAGGAAGTCGCCGAAAATCACTGAAAAATTCGCCGGACACCAAGCCTTTCTTCCTTCGATTCTCCCTCTACGGTCGTCGACTTGACAAGCTACGACCACCAATGGATTCATATCACCGACACGAATATTTGGTACCGGTTTGGTGCAGTTGAACTACCGGAAGATAAGGCTGCGATGGGAGATATCGCGGGCTCACGGCAAAGCAAAATGGTTTGGAACATCGATCTGATCTATTCGCCGAACCACTAATGGGTTCGTATAGTGGCAGATCCCCCTCGATTTTATTTCCAAAGCTTGTAGTATATAGAGGTTGAGAACTTGAGATCGGCAACAATGGTGGAAAAGGGGAAAACCAGCCAATAATTCCATCTGCAGAAGAAGAAGAAGAGAAAATTGGCTGAGTTTTTGTTGCCGTCTACCACTATTCTACTAGTTGGTCCCGTTACTGACAAAATGAATGGCCTAGATTTTTTGTCAATAAACCTTTAATCCTCCCAGTAATCCAACGGCTGAGATGTCTCTTTATTTAATAATTTAATATAAACGTGTGGTTCACGCGCTAACAGTTAAATGGGGGTACATACCCCTAGGGGTATACAAGTTTCTTCGTTAAACGAAGAGTCTTGGGTGCCCCCAAGTAGATATGTCCCTAATTTACTGTACACAGGAAATCTTTGATCTAAGCCGTTCATTGCTACTACTTTAATGCAAACCGTTCATTTGTGCTTACCTTTCATTTCCAGCCAATGTTCATTGCTACGTTAGTCTTGGATCCAAAAAAGTTGGGTTGACGGGTAAATGCACGAGAAGGAGTTTGGGATCTATCAGAGATCCGATGCAACACAAGGAGGAACATAGGATGATTTCACAATCGAGGAGTCAAGGGACTACGGATCTGGATCCGATTCCGATGAAAGGGGTAAATGGGTTGTCGGGCTTGATTTGCAGTCGGAAGATGAGAGTGGTGAGGATGATGCGAGGGTGCTGCAGGCGGTGCTGGGCGAAGCAAAGGCTGTAGATGATGGACCCATGGCTGAAATTGGTGGAGGTAATTGAGGTTTGAGCGGATTGGATATGAATTTGCATCGGTGGCTGTGATTGAAGGCATGGCTAGGCTGAATAGGTTCCGAGAGCTATCGAGTGCTCTGGGATTGCAGCTTCCAATGGTGGTTTGGATGTGAGCACCGAGCCGCCGAGTGCTTCTGATGTGTGATTTGGAATTGCACAATAGACTTGGTATGATGATCAATTGCAGGTGTGGATTTGGGCTTGAGCAATTAGAGACTTTGATTGATTGTGTGGTTGTTGAATTGAGGTTGTGACTGTTGTGTGAGGTACTGGTGGTCTGGGTTTGATCAAGGAGACGCGGCAGTGTCGTTGCCTCGTTGGGATCGCCGGCAGAGGTGGAGGTTTTCTGGGTCCTTGCAGATTTCGGCGGTTGATGGGTGCAGAGAGAAAAGCTCAGCAGTGCTGGGCTTGATGGTGAACAACCGTTGGATGTGATCATTGCAGAGATAAATGTCTATGTTAAAATAATTAGGTATTTTCGTCCGCATTTCGGTTTCGATCGACGTAGTCAATCTCATGGATCTAAATAAACCTAAACCCTAAATATATACCTTAAAAAAATATAACAATGGAGGAAAATTAAATTGGCCAGAACAACCGTTCGATGTGATCATTGCAGAGATAAATGTCTATGTTAAAAAAATTAGATTTATTCGTCCGCATTTCGGTTTCGATCGACGTAGTCAACCTCATGGATCTAAATAAACCTAAACCCTAAATATATACCTTCAAAACACATAAAAATGGAGGAAAATTAAATTGGCCAGAACAACCGTTGGATGTGATCATTGCAGAGATAAATGTCTATGTTAAAAAAATTAGCTATTTTCATCCGCATTTCGGTTTCAATTGACGTAGTCAACCTCATGGATCTAAATATACCTAAACCCTAAATATATACCTTAAAAAAATATAAAATGGAGGAAAATTAAATTGTCCAGAACAACCGTTGGATGATGTGATCATTGCGAAGAGATATTACTATTCTAAAAAAATACAAGGTTAACGTTGAATCTTTCGTTCTTCATTTTTGATTTTTCAGATCGCACAAAATCCCTACATGCTTACTAGTGCGGTCTAACTTGTTTGTTGTTTACACATAAAAGTATATCTTTGAAAACCAACAAGGTGGTGGAAAAATTAATTCGCCAATCCGACCGTTGAATGTGATCATTGTAGGGTAAGTTGTTCTTGTAAATAAAATTAGCCATTTTCGTCTTCGAGAAAGCCTCGATCCACGTGATAAACAACATTTGCGTTGTAAAAATTCAAAATTTCATAATTAAATTATTTAATTTTATTAAGTGTTGGATTATATTTTTTTCTTGTGGCGTGTATCTGCGTGTATTGAAATTTGTTTTAACGAATATTAACTCGAATCATTTTTTTTTAGGCATTGCAAGGTTGACTTTTTATTCGTACATTTTCTCAGATATTTTTCTTCATGAAAATGGTAGAGCACTTCAATACGAGTTCGTTGATGCATAGAATGCGAGAATCTGAGATCGTACGAGTTAGTTATGGCTTGTGGAAGTTGTGTTTCCATTTTGGGGTATGTGATAAATAACAGTTGCCATTTTCGGAAAGTTTCCAAAAATAGCGAGAACCCCTTCGACTCCATTGCGCGGCGACCTTTGGTCTCCCTCGACCCGGTTTCGCCGGATCTTTGAGGCTTCCTCCCCTCACGGCAGCATCAATCACTCAATCCACCACATTTAGTTCCCAAGAAGACCAAGATCAATTCATCACCATCAAGCCCAGCACCGCTGAGCTTTTCTCTCTGCACCCATCAACCGCCGAAATCTGCAAGGACCCAGAAAACCTCCGCCTCCGCCGGCGATCCCAACGAGGCAACGACACTGCCGCGTCTCCTTGATCAAACCCAGACCACCAGTACCTCACACAACAGTCACAACCTCAATTCAACAACCACACAATCAATCAAAGTCTCTAATTGCTCAAGCCCAAATCCACACCTGCAATTGATCATCATACCAAGTCTATTGTGCAATTCCAAATCACACATCAGAAGCACTCGATGGCTCTCGGAACCTATTCACCCCAGCCATGCCTTCAATCACAGCCACCGACACAAATTCATATCCAATCCGCTCAAACCTCACTTACCTCCACCAATTTCAGCCATGGGTCCATCATCTACAGCCTTTGCTTCGCCCAGCACCGCCTGCAGCACCCTCGCATCATCCTCACCACTCTCATCTTCCGACTGCAAATCAAGCCCGGCAACCCATTTATCCCTTTCATCGGAATCAGATCCAGATCCGTAGTCCCTTGACTCGTCGATCGTGAAATCATCCAATGTTCCTCCTTGTGTTGCATCGGATCTCTGATAGATCCCAAACTCCTTCTCGTGCATTTACCCGTCAACCCAACTTTTTTGGATCCAAGACTAACGTAACAATGAACGTTGACTGGAAATGAAAGGTAAGCACAAATGAACGGTTTGCATTAAAGTAGTAGCAATGAACGTCTCAGATCAAAGATTTCATGTGTATAGTAAATTAGGGACATATCTACTTGGGGGCACCCAAGATTTTTCGCCTACATCAATTGTATATCAACACAGTACAAGTCATTCAATCCTCCTTTTTTCTTTATTATCATCAGAATCTAAATTGATTGGCTGAGTACGGTGTCAAAGAAAACCCAGCACCAATTCATATTCATATATGAAGATAGTTACTTTTATTATACATGAAGAATACGCTGTTCAGAAAAATAAAAACAATAAAACAAATTCATACGTAAGATGCAAATACCATTTAGGCCTGCTGTTTGCAGTTCCCTTCATAAGCATCACCAAGCAAATGAACATAAATAGTGTGTCATCCAAATTTTCATATAAAATGGCCATGTCATCCTTTCTAAATACAATTATTGCCAATCAAGAATGTATGCTAAATGCTACCTAGAACCGAGGTTATAAAATCAAATTTTCAAAGAATGAACATTAGGCGCAACTTTATCGAAGTATAGAATGAATCTAAAGAATCATGAACATCAAGTTGAACAATATAACTATAATTTCAGACTGACCACCACATTAAGAATGAGTGTAGTGTACCTTAAATGGAGATTCAAAAGCCTGCGCTCAACCTGTGTATCGATAATAGGATAAAATCACTATCCCCCACAACATAGAACCACAAAACCATGTGAAAAACCGCATAAATTCAGATTGAGAATGCAAAATAAATCAAAAATATATTAAAAGATCAACCCTGATAACTTAGATATCCCAAAATACACTAGAAGAAAAAGAAAAAAGAAAAATTAAAGAGGTAACCTTTCAAACCAGATGGTGAGGATGCGAGAGACAATCAAGAGATTTCAACCGGCCAATGAAGACAACGGTTGAAAGTCGAAACTGAAATCTGAGATTGAGCTAAGGAAACAAATCAAAATCAAGTTACTTGTACCAAATTACGATTTTTCGGAACATGTTTGATGGAATTTACTGGCTCTTATTTCGAATTTGGTAGGGTTTCGAAAGACAAGTGAAAGATGTTGTAGAGATGAGCTAAGGCGAAGCCACGACGAGGGAAGGAAGAGTGAAAAGCCGGGAGGGAAAGAAACGAGCAGCGAGGAAAAGAGAAGGAGCAGAGCAGGAGATGAATAGAGGGGAGAGGAATACGATTCTTCGAACGGGTTGTTCATCTGATAATTTGAGGTTCCAGCGGGAATCTCAAAATTTAGTATACTCGAAATGAAATTTTTCCCGCATTTTGTTTTGGGTTTGGGTCAATGTTAATTGAATCTTGGGAATTGATAGGAAGGGAGGAACCCGGCGTCGTTTTGCCTGTTGGAGAAAGTTTGACCAATAGATGAGGTCTTAAGGTGTTGACCATTTTTGGTCAAATGAACAAATTTAGGGTTTTGGCCCAATGGGGAAGTGGTAAACAAAAGGAAGCAATGATCCAGGGCTGGGCACGAGTGGGGCCCAAATATAAAAACCATGGGACCGGGACCAGACCGGACCGACCTTCAGTTTTTCAAGCCGGGCCTGCAACTTTAGGAATCAAGGACTGACAAAGGCCCGAACCGATATCCTCCAGTTCAGTTTCCTCGGGTTTTTGGGGCTTGTTGACAGATTTTTCCTATCTTAACAACTGGTATTCAAATGCTTAAATCTGAATGTTTCTAGTTCCAATGTCCACAACAAATCACAATTCAAGATTTTCCAAATTAAAGTTACAAACCTACAGGCATTTCCAGGCTGTCAAGTCGGAGATTGAACAAGGGCCAAGGACTAAAAAATCGATAATATCCCCGATATTTCGGGGATATTTTCGTTTTTTCAGCTTCCCGATAATATCTCCACATACCAAGTAAGTTTCGGGCGAAATTTTGGAAAAATCCCGATATTTCGCGATATTGCAGCACGTGGGCCACGTGGTTCAAGAAAAGTTTGGTAAAAACCAAGCCGAAACTCGGTGGATACCAAGTTTCGAACCTGCCCCCCAAGGGAATTTTGCCAACGCTCTAACCAAACCTGCTGGATTGGTTTCTTGCTATATAATTCATAGTTTATGATATATATCTAATATTTTCAATGAAGCTATATATAAAATTAGTAAATTACTAAAGTAAATATTTTTTGTCCAAAAAAAAACTAAAGTAAATATTCAATAAAAAAAGAATAACTTGTATTAACCAACTTATAACTTTTAAATTCACCTATACTACTCATTCAAATAATTTTCAACCAACTTTCAAAAATTTAAATTTATAAATATGAAATTTTTAATGTATTCACTACACTTTCATTTATTTACTATAAATATTTCTCATTCTCTAATTTGTAATACAAAATTAGGTGTGTGATCACTAAGTATTTGATTTTTATAATTTATTTTTCTGGTCTTACCACTTCTAATTAATAAAAAAAGAATTAACATGTATTAAGTCAAATTCAAGAAATTTTCAAAAAAAAAAATCAAATTCAATAATTATTATTTATTCGTAATTCAGCGTATACTAATTCATCCTCAATCATTCCAATTCGTTATGGAATGAACTTTGTTAAACATTTTCTTTTAAAATAGAATTGATAATTGATCAAATATACATCTTCTAAAATTTTATTTAAAAATTTTCATGTTTTCTCTAAGTTTCCATCGTTTCTCTCTAACATTTATCGATATCGATATTTCCATCGAAATTTCCATTTTTTGGACAGTCGATATTTTCTCGAAATCCGATATTTTGGTCCTTGACAAGGGCCATGTAGCTAGCGAATTAGGAAATAAGGACTCAATTAACCTGGTGTTGGGTATTTAGGCCTAGTGATGTTCGTGTTGGTTGCTTATGGTGATTAGAGAGAGAGAGAGAGAGAGAGAGAGAGAGAGAGAGAGAGAGAGAGAGGATAAGAAGAAGAAGAGATATGGAGATGAGATTTGTGAAGAGGGAGAGAGAGTAAAGAATTAAAAAAATATAGAGAAGAGTGGGTGAAGTGGAAGAGACAAAGAGTAGAAAAGAGTTGAAACAAAAATATAGAGAAGAGAGAGAGATCACGTGAAAGGGAGAGAAACAGGGAGAATCAGAAAAGAATAAAAATATATAGATAGAGAGACCACATGAAAAGGAGAGATAGTATATTATGGACACCTGTTCAGTTGTTACGGGCCTTTAAGAAAGGGAATATTAGGGACCAGGACCGAACCATCATATTTCAAATAAGGACCGAACCGGTTCAAAAATGCATAGTTTCAAATGAAAAATCGGACTGAACCGGCCGGTTTGAATCGGTCCATACCAGTTTTTTGGGTTTTATGCCCAACCCCTACAATGATCAATCGAGTCTGGCAAACCTGCAAAAATTCAACAAAATATGTACGTGAATATTTGACTTCTCGAAAATAGGTGACACTTAGAGAGAATTTGCAATAAAACTGAGTATTTTAATTGAGCTAATTCGATAATTTTTTAGAAATTCAATCATCTAATAATTCATCGGTATAGAAAATAATAGTCACTGCCGATCGAATGAAATTGGTATATATCATCCTACAATTGGATACAAAGTCAGACAACATAAGTCAATGTCAATCATTTTGTATACCTTAACGTTTGAGTTTCACAACTCTACTACTCTTTTCAAGGTGATTTGTTTCAAGCATTTATTAAGTCAATTACGCTCAACATATCTACGCTAAATGTATTTAAAGTAAACACCAACAAATTTTGTTCATTTTTGACATTGTCCAACTGCACAATCAAGGTGCGCTTAACTCCTACTCTCTTCAAGGTGATTGCATATAGTGCGCTTTTTACTATTCATGAAGTAAGGTTTGGAGTTTAGGGTTTAAGAACACAGCGCAATTGACCTACATTATGACAATATGTATGATGAGCATGTTAACTTGTATGATCCTTAATTCGGTGTTTTATGTCTCCTTTCTTTTTATCCCCTCGCGGAGAGTCTATTTGACCCTAATAAGGTTTAGGAATACCTAAAAGGGTATCCATTCAACATCGATAATATCGGTTGAATTGTGGATCATACAAGTGTTGCTTGTTTGAGTCTCTTTGTGTTGGTACTTTACGCCTCTTAAGCACTTAGGGGATTTGGTATTAAGTAACTTAGACAAATCCTCTAGACACCTAGAAAGTTTGAGTGACCATAATATGACATTTGAATACCTTAGCTAGGGACATGGTTCTAGACCCATAACATGGCTAGGATACAAAACTTGATTTATGACCACATTGGCTTGATTTCATTGTTCATTGATCGCTTGTGATATTGGGCTTGGGGTGACCCGAAACTCCAACGTTTTCCATTAAATTGCACATACATTTATCTTTCCTTGCTTGCATTACTTTCCTTGTTGCATTTACTTGTTTGTTTATTTTTACATTTCATCATTGCTTTCAAAACAAAACTGAACACTACCACTACTTCACATATTGATTAAACCACACACTCACTCTAATCACTTCTCATCTCTTCATCATAGTTAGAGTCACTCACCTCACACACTATCTAGAAATTGGAGAACCCTCCGATCCTCGTTGGAATGACAATTCCTTTTGCAATCTTACTTACCCCTACTTTGACAAGCAAGTCTGAGCCATCTGGAGATCGACGACTGGAAGTCCTCTGTGAACACACAAGACTTAACCATCAAAAGCAAGCGGCTACAACGACCAATTGTTGACCACCTCCTAATCCCTCCTTCATGGTAAAATCTTAACAACAACGACCAATTAGTGAAATAACATAACGGGTTATTATCACAAATGGTACCTGAACTTCACGTGAATTATATACATGGTACCTGAACTTCACTTTTGATCACAACCAGTACCCGAACTTTTTCGTTTTCATCTTAAATGGTACCTGAACTTTTCGTTCTCATCATAAATGGTACCTATAGTCATTTTTTCAGTAAAAAAAAAACTTTTTTTAAAAAAACCTCTCTCTCCGCCGGAACTCTCTCTCCTCTCCATTGGCGCCGCCGTCAATCATCTCCAATGACCACAAAGTTTATCAAGGTTCTAAAAATCGGTCTGGGCGGCCGCCTAGGCGGCGCCTAGGCGCTAGTCGGTGCCCAGCCGCCCGGATTAATGTGGAATCGAAAGAACAAATCGGCCAAGGGCTTAGGCGGCGTTTAGGCGGGCTTGGGAGGACCTGGGCGGGGGCTAGGCGGTCTAATCGGGGACTGGGCAGTCAGGCGGTCTACGCAAACCTCTCTCTCTCATTCTCGATCAGCTTTATCTCTCTCCTCTTCGTCTCTATGTTGTGAAGCTTTCTTCGCCAACAAGTGTTTCGTCCTTAACCTTGAGTTCATAAGTTGATTAATTTCATTGAAAGACTCCCAAACAAATCGCGATCTCTCTCTCTCTCTCTCTCTCTCTCTCTCTCTCTCTCTCTCTCTCTCTCTCTCTCTCTCTCTCTCTCCTCCAAAGTTGAGTTTTTCTCCTCTCCCTCGCGCCGTCATCGATCTACTATGGTGTGTGGACAGTGTGGTTTGTGGTCTATAGTCTGGTCGGTAGGTGAGAGAAGAAGAAGAAAAAAAAAAAGGGAAGAAGAGGTGAGTTGAGGTGATCTGTTACAGGGGCGTGAGAGCAGAAAAGTCTGCGTGAGAGAAGAGAAGCCGGACGAAGAAAGAAGAAGAAGACGAAGAAGAAGAAGAAAAATTAATAAAAGAAGAGGGGTGGGCCGGTGGGGATGTAGAGAAGAAGAAAAAAATAATTAAATAAGAAGAGGGGTGCAGAAATGAGAAAAAGAAAGTAAAGGAAGAGAGAGAGGAGAGTGGAGAAAAAAATTAATTATTAAGTTTAATGAATAATAATTATAGTATGTGGTTGTACAGTTGTATTGAGTTTTTTGATAAAAAACAAATTTGTGTATTTTTCATAATATATAATTATATATGACTAAGAAAAAAACAAGTTAATATAATATTTACATATAAATAAGAAATAATAATAATAATAAAAAACCGCCTAGGCGGCCGACTAATCCCCGCCTAGCCGACTAGGCGTTAGGCCCCTGCCCGCCGCCCGACTAGCGCCTAGCGATTTTTAGAACCTTGAAGTTTATATCAAAATGTAGAGCAAAATCCAAGGATAAAATTATGTAACTACATCAAGGTGAGATTCAAAGTAGATCGAGAGATATTGATGCTTGAAGTTCCAAAAATTGAAAAGTCGACGACCTCAATCCTCCACGTACGGTGGTCAACGTTGAAAATTGAGGGTACCCTGAGGTTGCTGGGATGGAGGGCTTCAAGCCCAATAGGTTTGGAGGATCGAAAGTGGCCGGAGTGGTGGCGCCTTATGGTGCAGAGGGAGAGGAGAGAGTTACGGGTGGGGGGGGGGAGGGAGGGAGGGAGAGAGAGAGAGAGAGAGAACTAATTTTTTTTGTTTTTAATTTCTGACCGTAGGATGAATTTGTTTTAAGTTTTTTAACGGTAGATTTGACGATAGGTACCATTTGTGATCAAAACGAAAAGTTCAGATACCATTTGTGATCAAAAGTGAAGTTCAGGTACCATGTATATAATTGAGGTAAAGTTCACGTATCATTTGTGATAAAAACCCTAACATAACATGTGAAACTAGCTTGTAGAGGAATTGGATTGTTACGTATCTTTTAATATTACTTTTATGAAAATAACTCATGAATCTCTTTCGATCCCCCTCCACCCCCCCCCCCCTCACCTTCCCAAAGATATTGAATTTGCACAGTCAAAGGGAATCATTTGTGAGTTATATGCATACATTAACTTGCTACTCATTTCCAAGAACAAATTAGTATAAACTCTTTGCCACATTAATTTTTTTAATTAAAGTCCGAGTCAATTTTTTTTAGATTTACCATTGACTAGTTGTCACTAAGCTATTTTTCATTTTCGGACCAATAAGTCAACTCTACACATTTTAACTTACCTGAAATGCTCTTGACCTAATGTCAAATATTCAAAACCATTGATCGACTTTTTTATATTTATGATAGAATTATATTCTCTCTAATTTTAGCTAAGTTTAATTGATTGTCTGGCTTATTATTTTGTATTTTGATAAGTGCGTAAATACGCACTTAGAGCGTCTTTAATTACTTGGATTAGGTTTTTCCGAGAGCTTATTTGTCTATTTAATGTGTGTTTTTGTATTTATAGGGAAAATATGCAGAAAATGTTAATTTGCACAAAAAGGTGCGTTTTGGAGGTTTTCAGCGCAATTCCGGAAAGTCAACTGAGACTTTTGAATGAAATGGCACCGGTCATTCCTCGGAAGTGGATTACATACACTGTACGAAGATTTCGAAAACCGTTTCGAATCCCGATAATTTGTCGGCAAACACCACAAATGGAGGCGAAACCACCACACGCGGTGGCAAAACACAAAATTAATCTCCATATGATTTTCCCTTTATCTATATTTATTTTTATATTTTTATATATTTATATATTTATATATTTATTTATTTATTTATCTATTTATTAATTTTTCTTCTTCTTTCACCGAAAGTGTTTTTGGCTTTGTCTAATTTTTTCTTCCTTTTTGATTTTCCAGTTTGTTTGTCGGAGAACAACTCGATTACACCACCACCAGCTTGCAACCACTTCCAGCCATTCCTCTTTTTATACCCATAAGCAGCTCATTTCTCTTTGGCCAGGGCTTCTCCCCGCGCCTCCATCTTCTCCCTCCCCATTTCTTCCCAAGCGTCCGTGCATAGCATCTCTTGCTATGCCTTCTGTCCTAGTCCCTCTCCATTCTTTCCCAAATTATCTCAGCCCTTCTTCTTTCCCCTTCTCTGGTTCCTCTCTTTCTCTCTGCAACCAATTCTCTCGTTACACTCAATCACTCTCTGTTCTCAAGCTTCCGTGTACAGCCACACTTGGCTGTGCCTTCTGCTCTCATCCTCTCAGCTTCATTCCAAAGCTATCTCAGCCCCTCCTTCAATCTCTGGTTCCTTCACTGCAAATTCACAAATCCTTCTCTGGTTACTCTGCAATCAATCAATCAATCAATCTCTGTCTTCTCCTCTCTTCCATTTGTTTCTCTCCAAAAATATCTCAGCCCCTTCTTCTCTATTCCTTCTCTGCAATATTCTCACAATTCACGGCAGCTCCTCTGCCCAATCTCAATCACCATAATCATCAACAAAACAAATCCCCTTCTTTCTCTCCGTTCACTTCACAATCACAGAAGCTCACTTCAGTCACCAAACCAAGTCACCTCCTGCAACAATTAATTAATCAACAACATCATCATCGAGCTCACTCAGCCTCACCGCCGTAAAGCTCGGCCACCGCTGCAAGCCCAGTCCAATCAAGCTCGTCGACGTCGTTGCTGTCATCGCCGTCACCTCCTCTGCTCGAAATCATCAAGTTCTGCCGGAAATCCCATCTGCCCAATTCCACAAGCCACCATCTCAGATCACCGCAATCACTCAGACCACGGCCTCATCACAACATCGTCGACCCCAGCACCACTGCGTGCTCGTTCTCTCTGGGTGCCTACACCCATCTCACAACCCGCGCCGGCAAGGAGAGAGAGGCACAGATCGGGGAGAGAAAAGACCAAAAGAGAAGATGAAATTCCGGTTGCACGGAATAGTCCCAATAAACGGTAGTCGTCCTAAACACTAATCGGAGAGTATACACAACTTTGAACAAATTAAAAGTTACTCTCCACAACCTAGGTTCTAGCTATTGCACAAGCAATACACAATTGAATACCAATTCGATATGCAACAATCACATTCAATTGTACAACCTAGAATCCCAAAGTGAGCATCATCAATAGCTCACCACGGACTATATCTAACAATGTATGATCAAGCATGCAACATGTTAATCAATTAAGCATAATAGCATGTAGACAAGCAAACACACAAACAACACAACGATATGTTCACCCGGAAACCTCTACCTCTAGAGGGAAAACCGGAGGGGAGCCGTACCCCACGCTCTTGTGTAACACTATGAAAAACGCCAATTGGCAAACACGTACAAGGGGGAACTCCGTCCCAAACTCTACACTATCAACCCTATGACTAGTGGCAGCTCTAACCTTGTGTAGCCTCCAAATGCTTCTTCAAGTGTTCCCACCTCAAGCCAATCCGATTGAACGAACTTCACCACGTGAATCCTCCAACCGCAAGCATCACCAACAATGCAAATGATATGTGTGTGTATGAATGAACAATGAATTCAATTCGATTAACACAAGCAATTCACAAGGAACAATTGCTTGAATCAACCAAATCGAATTATAAAGCCTTGAAAATGATTCAAGGGTTGATTTAGTTAATCACAAGGAACAATAACCAAATCAACAAACATCAAGGATGTGAGGAGCCTATAGCATGGGACTAGGGTCACTCAACAAACATAACAACTCTCAATAAACAGTTTTCGCACAAAGGATTGAGTAACAAAAGAGTTGAACCGAAATGAGTCGTCCAAAGTTCTATTTATAATGAGAACTGGACATTTATGCGATCGATCGCCCGAAGTATGCGATCGATCGCTTAGCACAAAATCAGCACAAAAATGTACTGTGCGATCGATCGCGGGCAATCGGGCGATCGATCGCTTAGTGCAAAAATAACGACCCGAGGCTTCTGTAAGTGTAAAACCTCATATGCGATCGATCGCCTATTGGTGACGATCGATCGCCCAAAAAGTTGCAACGGAAATATTCGGCACTCGAATCAAATGCAACGGCCATATTTGCTGATGTGGCGCGATCGATCGCATGAGAAGTGACGATCGATCGCCCAGTGTAAAATCAGCAAAAACATAAAGGAAAGCTAATCAAAATAATTCTAAGTGAAGATCTAGCAATCCTAACAATATAAACTCAAGTGTATGAAACAATGCTTTCAACATTTGAGCCGGTCGCGTTGCGACCGGGTGCTTATAGCTAAGCACTCGAAACTTGTGTGAATTAAACAACACAAGTGTGGCTAACAAGCAAACCTAGATAAACCTAGGACACCAAGGAAAACTCAATATGAATAAGTGCATGTGCATATGCATGAGTCATACCTTGAGGAGCTTGAAACGAAACCTTCGATGACCAATGATCGAAGTCCGGAGAAAAGACCGGATAAGAAAGGCGTCTTCACGAACCATCTCGAGCAAGAACAACCTAAGCCACTATTCCTAATCCCTTAAACAACCTAGCATTGAATACAATAAAATGCTAATACAAGGGAAGAGGTTTTGTTAAATAGGAAATAGCCAATAGCAAATATTTTGCCCTTACAATCTCCTCCTTTGGCATTTCCTAGACAAAACCTCAAATGAAAAACAACTCAAATAACCTATGCTATAATAAGGTATCTTCAATGTCGACAAGATATTCCTGCAACGATCAACACTAAAGCACAAGATACCGTGAAGCATGTATGGTATAACAATTGAGTTATAAAACAATATGGCATAATAAACATTCTCCATTTAAACAATTAAATCTCCCCATTAACATGTAATTCTCCCCTTAACAATATAATTCTTCTCCTTTCAATATATCTCCTCCTTTTTGTCTAGAAAGGCCAAAGGAGGGAGAAAACAAAGTCGTATAAATAACATGTTATGAACAACATAAACATGATACATAATGGAAACCAATTGAAAACAATTGATAGCATACGACATAAATGAGACTTTGAAATAATAATCCATAAGGATACAAAGTCTCCTCCTCAAAAGAATACCAACAAGTAAACATCATGCAATGAGAAACAATAATCATTAAGCATAGATGAATAAAGCTTAGTCTATCATATGCAAGTTATGCAAGTCATAACAAGATATAAAATAAGAAGTTCAAGACATAAGCAACTTGAGGCAATTCCAAGGAGTCTCCTCCTAAATGAGGTAGGGGGGTACTAACTAAGAGTACAAGATGGGGTGTACTAACTATGAGTACAAAATGGGAGTGCACCTACCAAGAGTACATGTAGAGAATAGCCATATCAACAATACAAGTTGTAAATCAATCAAAGATTAACAACTACATGATCTTCCTAAAAGAAAAAATAAGGAAGATAAACAAAACAAAAAAAAAAATCCTTACAAACATGCAAGACTTCCCAAAACATATGAAGAGGAGAACACCAAATAAACACATAGTGTAGGTGTGTGCAAAGGATTTTAACATCTATTTGCTCAATATACGGCTCATTGGATAACCAACTCGGACAAGACCTAGACTTCATGGAAGAACTAGTGAGCATGAGCAAATAAATGGTCATTCCATATTGGAATAAAATAGGACAATCATATGATAAGTCCTAAAGGGATGCAAGACACCAAATTGAAAATACCAATTTGAAATACTTTTAGCAAAAATGGCTTGGCAAGCGGAAGACTAAGAAACTATAACAAATAGTTTACAAAAGATAAGCCAAAAATACCAAAGAAATATATCAAATGAAAGACAAAGTCAAGCATTTTATCCCAAATAAAAACATCAAATGAATTTATAATAAAAGAAGCTCGTAGAGTCTAGACAAACAAAAACACCATTTGATGGAGGCACAAAACCAACAATTTAACAAAGACTCACTATGGAGTATAAAAGGGTTTTGTGGTGCTATTGCAACTATACCTCAATATATAGGAGACATAAAGACAAGATTGCTATACATTAAAAGCAATTTGTGCATTAAAGCATTGGTCTCCACCAAAGAATCTTAATTTGCAGCTTAGATAAAATATCTAAAATATGAGCAACAAGAAGCAAATCAAGACACACAAAACTCATTTAAAAACAACTAGAATAACTAGTTCAAGAATCAACAATTTTGACACCAAAATTGAAATCAAAATTGAAATGAGTTAAACTGAGATTTATAACCTCTACAAAACAACCTCAACAACATAAAATACTCAAAAGTATGAAGAGGCAAGAGGAAATAAAGCTTTAAAAGCAATTTAGGTCGATAAAATTGCAAGCAGCAGAGAGGCGATCGATCGCAAAACAGGGTGTGATCGATCGTGAAGAATCGAAAAAATAAACTGCTCTTTGCCTTCTGTGCGATCGATCGCCCGATAGGGTGCGATCGATCGCACGTTCCAGTAGCTAAAAACCTTAAAGGCGATCGATCGCATATCAGGGGCGATCGATCGTTCCCCATATAAACTCGACCAAAACCTAATGTGCGATCGATCGCCTGATAGGGTGCGATCGATCGCAATACCTTCTGACTTTAAGAAATAAAGACTCATCAACAAGTCAAAAGCATACCTTTTTCTCCAAACACCATGGAAATAAAGCAAGCAAAGCAAGCAAAATAAAAAGGCATACAAGTCAAAAGACAAACCAATCAATTCATCAATGAATTGAGGGACAAACAATTGATGATTAAATCATCAAACACAAAATGATTAAGTCTCATTCTTAATCTATGAAATGTCCTACAAGACTTCAAGAGAAACACACATGTGTGAAGTCTAGGACAATAAGAGACTCAATCATGGTCATTGACCAACACTTTCTTGACCCAAACCATCTTGTTTGAGACAAGGGGAGGAGATGAGGAACCACTAACGGTTTGAGGAATGATCACCCTAGAGAGTTTGACAACTTCACTCATAAGATATTGCATTTGATCCTTAAGTGAAGTGTCATGTGAAGTTTTATGAATATAGGCTTTCCTAGGTTTACCCTTCACATTTTTAAGGCCTTTAAAGACACAAGTCTTCTTAGGTGCATTGCACTTAGGCCTAACATGACCAATTTTGCCACAATTATGACAAGTAGGAATAAATTTCTTTTTGCTCCTAATTAACTCTCTAACAATTGGTGGTGAGCTAGGAGACTTAAGAGTTTTCCTATAAATATTGCACCTTGGTTTGATATGACCAATCATACCACAATGGTGACATGTAGGCACAAAACTCTTAGGCTTTAGGGACTCAAATACAATGGGGGTTGAGTCTAAAGCCACAACATCATTGGTCTTAGAAGAAGAAGAGATAGAGCTCTTTTCCACAAAACCAAAATCACTCTTGACATCAAGAGTTACATCATTGTCAATCTTGGCATGACATATGGTCAAATCAAGAATCTCTTTTCTATATTTATCAACACTCTCTTTAAGTTCATTATTTTCAAGAGTTAGAGTGTTGATATGAGAATCCTTATTAAGAACCTCACTTTTAAGCTCTAAGTTTTCCTTACTAAGGAATTGACACTTTTCTTCTAGCTCCATAATGCTCAAACACAAAGTTTTAAATTTATTAACATCTTGAGCATTACCATTAAATAAACCTTCAATATTGGCTTCAAGTTCATCTTCACCAATATCCTCATCACTATCTACATTTGAACAATTGTCCAAATGACATGGACTTGAAGAGTCCTCCCTAGCAATTAAACCTACAATAGGTACATCCTCATGATCCGAGGAAGAACAACTCTCATTGGAATCGCTCCAAGAGTTACATGCGGTTTCTACCTTATTAGTGCATTCGGTCAAATCGTGACCATAACCACCGCATGTTAAACAATGAGGACCACGCCTCCTAGATAATGAGAATTTTCTACGACTTTGTAAAAACCTCTCATACTCGTCATTTAAATCCGACAAAGAGGAACAATCTCTAATTGTCATGACGCACAAAGAAACGACAAAACCGTGATCGACTCTATTTGCCTTAAGAGAAGGCTTTGATACCAATTGAAATTCCGGTTGCACGGAATAGTCCCAATAATCGGAGAGTATACACAACAGAAGAGAAAGAAAACGAAAAGAAAGGAAGAAATCGGGGAAGAGACCAAAGAAAAGTCAAAGAAGAAATGGGCCAGAAAAGAAGAAGAAAAGAAAAGAAAAATAAAGTCATTGGGCTTGACTGTCACGCCCCTAAATCCGAGACCAATATTATATTGAAATATGGTGCCCGAATTTATGACGCGAATGAAATAATTAAAACATAAAATAAATCAAATGAAACAAATGTCTGAATAATACTTTTACTTAAAAACAAAAGCATTGTTATCTTACAATACCAGAGTTTAATTAGCGGAATAAAAGCACTTTACATTTATTCAATTAAAAACATAGTAGGAAAATATTCGTTTATATATTCATCCCGTTTTTCCCCCAAGCATCGTAACCTGAAAACAAGAAGGTGTAGCATCATGAGCAACACAGACCCAATAAGTACAGCTTACATTCTTATATTAATGTATCTTATAAGATATCAAAACTAAACAACCAATCAAAAATATACTAAGAATATTTTACGTTGCTTCATACCAAATATAGTGAATATAATCCACATATATCAAGAACGTTTTTAACCCAAATAATTCAGTCTCAAAAGTAATCGACTAACATTGCAGCATTGATATAACCTAAAATTAAATATGTTCAATCGACATAATATAATATCAATATATCACAAGTAGATATTAGTTATCTCAAACACTATATGCACCTTAGCATATTACAAATATGTATTGATTATCTCCATGCCAAACAATATACGCAACTTAGCATGTTACCATCGAAGTTCACAAATCAAATAATAAGAGTTAGAGAAAACCCCAAATCAAGTGAATTTATAGATTTACTGATCTCACACAAAAACAAATCCTGTAATGTAACAGGATAAGCCGCAGCATACCGGGGTCCGAAATACCCAAGCATGTACACCCGAGGGTCGACTTATCGTTCCCTAAGGTATAATAGTGCACTATCTGAGGGACATGAGCCCATAGCTTTTCACCAAAATAAACCCTTGTGATTCCAGTATTTCACTTAGACCAAGTAGTACTATTTTCTTGGTACAAAAATCTCCAATACAAAAACTTCTATTTAATAATATAGAGTTAGAGACTAAATTAAAAGTCTATAACAAAACTTATAGACTAACTTATAAGTCTATAACAAAGTTTTATACAAAATAACCAACTATTATTTCACTCCTAATAATATATTCTTCCATACATGTTAATATATATACATGTATAATACTAAGTTGATATGTTCACTTTAATAAATAAAATCATGCACCAATATGAGATTAATAGATAATCATGTGCAAGTAAAATACATACAAAAGAGAAGCATATGTAAAACAAGATATACATATGTTCATAAACATAAAACATAAGTAATTGAACTTATTATGTATTAAGCAAGATCATATTCTTTAGTAAATAAGTATAAACATATGTATTACAATAATAAGTAGAAACATATGTAATTCAAGATAAACATATGTAAAACACAAGTAATTTAATAAGAATATAATTTATAGCAAATAATCATAAACTTATGTAGAACAATATATATGTATGTATATAAATATAAAACTTAAGTATAACAAGAGAATATAATAGCATGTATAACTATAAATAAAATACAAGTATTAAAGAAATTAGTTATGATATAATAATTTAGGTTATTACTAATATTTTCAGTTTTTAGTCCAAGTCCAAGTCCATGGAAGTTCATAAATGATTCTTCTATTAGAATCATCAAACTTCAAATTTTGTTATATTGTCCACCACAAGTCCAAAATAATCAAGTGAGTACACTATTTCAAAGGAATTTTCATAGGGAATCAAATGGTATAGTCCAAGTCAACATATCCAAGATGTCCAAGTCCATAAATGAAGAATGTCCAAATCAGTCCATAATTATATATATGCTCTGTTTTTAACCTTTTTAACTTAAACTGTTACGTACTGTAAACCTGACTAATAATTATAATATTCTTCAGATTAGAAGTTCAGGTTCTAAGCTTCATTTTGATATAAAGATCATAAAATTTGGCTAAGCAATGAGTGAGATATGACCACTTGAAGTTATGAACAACAAAGAGGTTTTCCAGTGAGCATACTGGATAAATACTTAGATTTAGAAAGTTTTACCCGTTGGATGAATACTAAATTTGGATATGGAATACTAGACACAATACATAACAACTTTGATGAAGATGTCAATATGATAAAATGAACCAAAATATATGTTTAAAGGTTCACAAGTTGGCTGCCGGAATAACTTCAGAAAACATGATTTAAGTTTTCTATAAAACTTATTCCTTTCTATTTTCTTCTTGCTTGTGCACTTTGATGAACTTAAAGATAAAAGACTATAAGGATGTATTCTGTACTTACATGAAATAAAAGGTTGGAAGATTGTATTCAAATTGGGTCTTCACAAGACAACCAAGTTCTTGAGCAAGGGTACTTTGACTAGCTAGAGATTGTTTTCTCTTCAAAGAGCTTCTAAGTGAAGTTTCTACACTATTGGGAGGCTGAAGTAAGAAGAGCTAGAGAGTAGAGAGAAGAGTATTGTGAATTGGCAAAGAACATAATAGCTGAAACCTTGTATTTATAGGCTAGAGAATACAGTAACCTTACTTAAATTAGTTTCTAATCTAGCTAGTTAACCATAGTAAATAGGCAAGTTAAACAAAGACTTTTAGTCTACCTAGTGAACCTTAAATAAATAGCAATGTGCACAAAGACTTTGAAGATTGAAATTGGTGTGCTGGAAATGATGAAATCAGCAGCTAAAAAAAATGCTTAGGTCAATATATTAGATCATACTTGCATCACAAGCTTTAATCCCTTTCTTCTTGTGCTCTACATATATTGTAAAAATCATAACTAAATCTAGAAATATGATTTTCAGGTGATTCCAACTCTAAGAATTTCTTTAAGATGTCTACTAGAAATCATTAGAAGACTATATCATCAAATAATGAACAGATTAATGCAATTTCTAAGGAAAATGCAACTTGGTCGGAATACCTTCAAAAAAATAGGTAAAACCTCCGCTGACCATAACTTTTTCATATGATCTCAGAATTTAACATGCCACATGTCTACGAACTCGTATCGAGTAGTTCTACGACTTTCATGAAGGAAGTTATCAGAGAAAATCAACGGATAAGAAAGTCAACTTTTGACCCCCTCGAAAATAAAACATTTCGAGTAAATATTTGTTCCAAAATATTTCCGCTTCACAAATTAGTTAAGAAAACTAATATCCAACCTTTACTTAATTTCAAGAATATTCAAGAAATTAAAT